>OX578150.1:9590510-9955510 GCA_951213105.1 Amaurobius ferox | reverse complement strand
ATAAGTGTGGGATACAGTAAGAAGAGGTGTGCATATGCAAAATTTTCATTTCCATACCTGTTCATCACATGATAGCGCTGATAAGAGATTAAAGGATTTGAAGTGTGTGGACAGTTGTTCCAAGTGAAAGATTTAATTGACAAACTTGAAATTTTCGATATGTCTTCCCGATATCACATAAATAATTTTACATGTGGCTGTATTATTGAAAAGATCGAAGAAGTGTGAAAAATAACAGATGTTGCCAGGGAGTTCGACATCAGCCACAGCATTGTTTCACAGCTGTGGCAAGCATTTAAAACAACTGGAATGTGTAGCAAGCATCACGGAGCAGGTTGTGTTAGAAGTACAACACCTGCAGGAGACAGGTACATTGTCCTATCCGCAAAAAGGGACCGACGCACCATAGCTCTATGGGTAGCAAATCAGTTTCTTGTTATCACAGGACAGCCGATCTCCCGAAAAACTGTAGCCAGACATTTGGGAAAAGGATGATTATACGCCCGCAGATCTGTTGTGTGTCCCCCATTGTCTAGACTGCACCATACCACCCGTTTGCAGTGGCATTGTGAGCATAGCAATTGGACCAAACAGGACTAGTATTTGCGTACTATTCTCAGATGAGAGTTGGTTCAGTCTGTCTTCAAATGATCTGGCATGAGAGTGGTACTGCTTATCATCCAGAAAATATCCAGGAAAGGGACCAATATTCGACGTGCAGTATCATGGTATGGGCCGGCATCATGATCAATGACTGCACGCCCGTATATGTGGTTGCAATTGGGACTATGACCGGCTAGTGATACATTAATGAAGTTCTACTGCCTCATGTTCACCTTTTCCGTGGTGCTCTCGGTGATAAATTTGTATTCATGGACAGCAAAGCACCATGTCATCGAACACTCGCTGTTCAGGATTGTCTAGTCAGCGAGGGTATTCAATACCTCGTATGGCCAGCATGTTCTCCAGATCTAAACCCCATTGAAAATGTTTGGGATGCTTTGATGAGGCGACTTGCTGGTCGAAAATATCCTCCAACAAACAAGAATACTCTCCTCCGTGCACTGACAGAAGAATGGGATATCTTGCCTCAACAGCTGCTGGATAATGTTGTGCAAAGCATGATACGATGTGGAATGTTGCATTGCACTCCACAGTTGACATATCCCGTACTGACACCTTTCAGATGGTTCAACACCTTCCATATTTTCTAGAACAATAAAATCTTTATTTTAATATCCGAACAGTGTGGCAACAATATTTTATCCTGCTGATGCACAATGTTTATATCTCTTCGTACTACCTCAAAAGAATTGCTAGAATTTGTATCAGATTTTTCCCTGTACACAGGGCCGGCTCAAGGATATTTTTGTGTGTGGGGAAAAAAGTATGGGGCCGCCCCCATATATATATATATATATATATATATATATATATATATATTTATATTTAACCATAATATTATCCATTGGAATATATATATATATATATATTCTAATATTTATCCATGTACTTGTCTGCTGCATTATGTTCATATTCTATATATTGGTCATATTGTTTTCTGTCACATATATATAAATATATATATATGTCTTTTTTTGCCGTTATAATTAAATATTAATTTTTTAATAAACACATTTATAAGTTAGGATCACGCTTATTTTGCAAATAACATCCATGGATTTATAATAGTATGTATATGTACCTTCTCCTTCAATCATTTGAAGCTAGGGAATTACCTTTTTTGACGGGATACATTAAAATTTCCAATTTAACTGAACATAAATTCAACTTATAATAAAATAGATACTAAAAATATCTTATAATTATCACAGTTACGCATAAAAAATACTATACATTTGCAGAGTCTACTTCGATAATAAAAGTTTGCAATTTCGTTGCAGTAGCTCAACAGTAGAGCATCGGAGGGCCATTACGAAGGCCCGTGGTTCAATTTCCGGTCGGGACAACAAGGTTCTTTATAATAACGGTCGGACAAATCAACCCTGTAGTTTAGTGCAATGATATCAGTGGTCTGAAAGTGAGCATAGTACGACTATGCATGGATTTAATGGACTGTGGTATATTGCTCGTCGATTTCAAATCGGGAGGGCAAAGTTCAGTCAGGAAGCTAACCTGGGGATAAAAATAGCATCGGAAAGCTAATCTAAGGTAAAAATAGCAGGAAGTAGGTAGTTCGTCAGATTGTCAGTTGCACATCAATCTGACATTAAAGGGTGGAAAGTGCAAAGTCTACTTTGACAATAAGAGCTTGCAGTTCAGTCCCAGACCAGTGGTTCAATTCCCATTGTACTTTACACATTATAATGTATTTAAGAAACATTTATTTTTCACGATATAGTTTTATTAGGTAATTATTAGATTGACTGAAAATTTAGCATTTTTATTAGAATCATTATTCTAAATTTGTTCTAATAATCTACTATGCTTTGTACATATTGATCTTGATTAATTTATAGTTAAAAAATACTGAATACTATAACAGGCCATATTTTTGCCTTTAGCAAATGAATGCATCCAATTAAAACAACACAGTAGCCTGACAACAAATAAAATTGACTATTAAAATGTAAAAGCAAGTGATATAATATATAAAAACAACAACTAAAAATAATAATAATAATAAATGCATTTTAAGGCACAATTTAATGAACAGGTTACTAAGGACTCTAAACACTCCTCCATTGAAAACCAAATACATTTTAGGGCAATAAGAAGTAATAAATTAGTAACATATTTATAAAACTTATTACACCTCTAAATTTCTCATAAAATATAATTAAAACTGCAATAATTAAAAAAAATATAAAACTTTAAACATTGAAAAATTGGGTACAGTATATATGCAGACCATTCAATTTAAAAACATAATTCTGAAGAATTAATTTTCTTTTGAGCATCTAAATATATATTGTTTACATTTAATGTGTGAGAAATGGTTTCTGAATAAGGTAAAAAAATGGATCTAACTGAAGCAATATGTAACTTTATACTTAAATAATAATTATTTTTTATATATAAAATATTTTATTGCTTCATTATTTTAATAGTCGAATCATATCTAAATTCTTTTTAACATTTTAAAAGTGGCTAAATTCCTCTTGCTATTTTAATCAATTTTTTTTTATTTTAAAAAGTACAGCAACTCTAGTTGTAATCAGATAAAATTATTAATGAAAGTGAACTTTTCGTGATTTAAAGGTAGCAAAATCTTGTATTCTGCTATGCACGTCTAATTCAATGGTAATATCACTCTCCAAGCAGATGATAGCCAGTTCGTTAAGTCTTTCTTGGTTCATAGTAGAACGTAGATAATTTTTCACTAGTTTCAGTTTGGAGAAACTGCGTTCTCGTGATGCAACGGTAACAGGCAGTGTCAATAGAATTCTTATCGAAATATATAAATTGGGGTAAATCGATACTAATAAAAAAACTTTAGGGATTAACTTTAGGGATAATAAAAAAACTTTAGGATTAATTGGCTAAATCGGTCAGAGACTGAATTTATTGCTGTGTCCACTATTGCGTTATAAAAATTTATTCTAAATATTTTTTCGGGGTTAAGATTGGTTCATCTTCTGCTTTATAATTAAAGTGTTTTTGCCTCCTCTGTGATCTCATTTCTTTTGGAAATTCGGGTACCATCTCCATTGTTTCAGCGAGCAGTACAGCATTCTCTTTTAATAGAAATGAATTTTTCATCGGTTCTGAGATTTTCAAGAAATTTTTTTGTGTGTTCCAAGGATTCCAATGCTGTAGCTATATCAATCGATATTCCTTGCAGAAGTTTGCTAGAAATATTTATTTCGTATAAAACCTCATACTAAAGAACAATGCTGAACAAAAATTTGAAACAGTAAACTCTATTTATAATACCATTTGCTTCTACTTTCATTTTTATTCCACTTTGACCAATTAAAGAACTATCTTCCGATATTGAAATAAGTGCCTTATATATGTCAGCAATTTGATATCTAACAGCCTTCACTGCATCCACTCGACTTTTCCACCGAGTTTGGCTTAAGGGTTTTACAGTAAAATTCTTTACATATTTTTCAATAATGCTCCATCGAAATGTTGATCTGGGAAAAAAGTTGTAAATACACTCAATTATATTAAAAAATTAGCTGCTTTAATATTGCAATTAGCTGCATGTTTAATACTAAATTTAAAGAATGTGCACTGCACGGCACAAAATATGCTCGTGGGTTTAAATCTTTAATTAATTTCTGAACCCCATTATTTTTTCCTTTCATCATTCCATTCAGCCATTACGCGACCTTCGAGGGTTTGAGAACATTCGCTCGTGAGGGGGTGGCGTTGGTAGTCGTACAGAGTAGTGAGCGTATAAAGTGAAGAGCTTGTTACACTCTTTCTTCTTCCCACTGCTCGGTTCTCATATTGTTAGATCTCAGACAAAATTGTATGGTTTTCCAGATGATCCCATTATAGCGTTCTACTTGACCATTTCCTGCTGGGTTGTATGGGGTCGTGCGACTTGTGGCTATTCCGTGGGACATCAGAAACACTTTTAGCTCCTGAGACATAAAAAATGACCCTCTATCGGAGTGAATGAACGAAGGCATTCCAAACATGGAAAAAATGTTTTTTAAATGGGCAATTACAGTAGCAGCAGATATATCCTGCAAGGGATGGCAAAAGGAAAACTGGAAAATTCATCTACAATTGTTAGGATATAACGCTTTCTTGAAATATTAGGAAGGGATCCTTTGATATTCAGATTCAATCTCTCGAATGGGGAGGTGGCTTTCACAAGTGTTCTAACATTCCTCGTGAATCAGAACTTCAGTTCCTTACAAACTCCACACGAATTTGTGACTCTTTGCGCGTCCTCTAATGAAAAAGGCAAATTTTTACTACGAATCCAGTGGTGCATCCGCGTCACTCCTGGGTGACAGAGGGAATAGTGTAGATCCTTTAGATCGACTCTGGCAGTCAGAGCACCGGTTATCCGGAATAAAGTGTCAGCGATTATGTTTTGTTTCCAGGATGGTAGATTATATCAAACTTAAAACTTGCTAATTCTAGTCTCCAACGAATTAGCTTCTCATTCTTAATTTTGCTACTGTGTCGCTGATCAAACACAAATGACACTGCTTGTTGGCCAGTGAACACTTAAAAATGTTTTCCCATCAGAAAATGTCTCCAATGACGAAGTGATTGCACAATGGCATACACTTTTTTTCGGGAGATGAATGTTGCAGTTCTGAGGTATTCAAGGTTCTTGAGAAAAATGCAGTCGGATGACCAACTTGACTCAGAGTGGCCCCAATGGCAAAATCTGATGAATCCGTCTCGACTGATTCCGCCAAGCCTGTTCCCTTGGCTGTGGTTTCGCTAGATAGTAGATAGGGACAGGATTATACGAGCATCTCACCACGGTGGCCATTGGGGCTTGCACCGTATAGGTGAGAGTCGCGTGCAGGTGACATAATATCTCATCCAGCAAAGCCGCAGCCGTGGTCGCGAACTCAGTGGATTCATTCACCGGGTAGGTTCCGAAGAACACCCGCCAAGCCCGACCCCAGTCGCCGGTTAAATCTAGGCTCAGGGCATGAATAGCCACAGTCCATGGTATCCGACCACCTGGAAGAGTCGGGGCCCTACCAGTTCAGTGGTTCGACGGCCACTTCATCACCAATAGGGTAACCCGATTAATTTTCCCCCAGCAGACGGAGGACCAGAGGTATAGGCATAAGATCCGTACACCGCAATTTTTGGCGGTGCCGCCCCCTGGGGGCAAGTAGGTAGGGACAGATTGGGAATCTCGTTAATCCATTCATGCGCATCACTAATTAGATGACGAAGCATTTGGCTATTTTTTTCCAACCATGGCTAGACTTTAGCCACTAAGGCAGGCTTCTCCATAGTGGTTTCACGTCCCACCAGACGCAGCGAAGTACTTGCTAACCAATTCCTGTCCTCACGCTCTTCCAGCTCGTCATTTTCTGATGCGTCCTCCACGTCGCCCAAGTCTCAAGGACTGCACATGAAGACAGGACCTTCATGTCTCTCTTCTGAATAATTCCCAAGGCCACCAGCTCATCTGCTAATGCCTTTGCAATACTTCCCCTCCAGCTGATGGTGAATGAGAAGTAGCAACCGCCCTGACAGATGTTGTTATACCGGTTGCGGATCTCGGTGTTGCCACTATAATAGGTGGTCTTATTAGCATGTGCCTCCTCCAGGGGCTGTTGGTCATTGATTATCTGGATGTCTATGATTGCCACTACCTGGGGTATATAAACTACAAGGTCGGGCTTGCGGAGTCCTTCCTGAGTCTTGATCTTGGGCTCAAACTCCACAGCGAACCCCCTCTGGTTGGCAGCCCTTCCAATATACCGCACAGCTGCATCATGTCTCTTTATGCGAGCTCCGTGGGTGGCATGGCACTGTTGCACCGCGTGGTTGAGGGTCTCGGGCTGATGACATCCCCGGGAGCAGTGTTTAGCCAGCGGATCTTTTTGCCAGCCTCTGCTGGCACTTAGTGGACTCTTAGTGGACACCACGTTATATCTGACAAGAAGAGAGTGAATGTAGTCCCTTCCGGAAGAAAGGAGGTTCCGTCAGACACCCAAGAATGGGCCTGAGGGACTCCCCTTACCTGCGCAAGGCCCATACAATCCACGTTCTGAATCATCTTCTGTCTCCCTCAGCTCGTCATCTTTGTAGAAGTGTCAATGCTTCCAACCGTCCCCATCACTTTCTTGCGCACATTCTCTTCAATCTTGATGGTATGCGGGAGATTCTTTATCCTGTTCAGCATCAGGAGTGGAATTTCAGTCCTGAAGCTAAACACTCCCATACCGCCATCCCCGACCTTAGCATAAAATGCGGCGTTCGGAAAGTCGAGCGGTAGATGAAGGATCCTCCGTAAAAAGGCTCGAACAGTGAGGTCCAACTTGTTGAGGTGGTCAAGATGTAACTTCCCCAACACTAACCGATGTTGCAATCGTGGAAGCAAATGGTGGCGCAAAAGGAACAACTTCTGCTGAGGCCGAAGATATGCTTTAATTAACTTTTCCAGATTGCTGGCAAGCTCCAACTTTAAGCCGTGGACGCGCCCAGTGGTGCCAAAAGAAACCCCCAGGTACCGGAATTCATCCACGACTTCCAGTGTCTTCAATGGCCGTTTCTCAAAATAACAAACGGCCCCAGCATCGTACAATCTCCTCTTTCTCTTCCCATCCTTCACCCATGTCAATGTGTACGTCTTCTCAATGTTGAGAGAGAGGCCGGTGAAAGGTAGCAACTTAGCCAATGTGTCCAACGACGACTGCAAATCAGAAACGCTGTCGTTGACGAGGACCAGGTCGTCGGCATAGGCAATGTGGCCGATGCAGTCATCACCCATTCGGAACCCCAGATGGTCGGGCAGGCGTTTCAAGATGAAGTCCAGAACGGCCAGGAACAGGAGTGGAGACAGAGGATCACCTTGGCGTACACCACATGTTGGTCGTATGGACTTGGCAGAAGTCTTCCCTCAAAAGGTCAGGAACGTCGTACCAGTCGAATAAATGTGGCGGATGTACTCCACAATAGCATCAGGAACTCCATGGTTACTCAAAGTGGCGAGAATGGCCTGGTGAGAAACGCTGTCAAACGCTCTCTCAAAGTCCAGGATGGCGACTGACAGGGGCTTTAGTTTTAAACTCACCTCCCTGAAAATACTGTCAAGTAGATAAGTCCCACAAGCCACACCGTCCAAAGTCCGAAAACCAAACTGCGTGGGAATCAGTGGGATGATGGTGCCGAGACGTTTCGCCAGGATCTTATGGTATTGACGAAGCAACACAGAGGATATTGTGATCGGTCTCAGCTTAGCAGGAGTGGCAACATCAGGGCCCTTGGGCAAGAAGATGGTCCTCGAGGTGGTGACAATATCCAGCAACCACCTCAGAATAAGCCACAACGAAAACAGTTTGTATTTGGCCCGAACTGGAATCCGGAAGGATTTCCCAACAGTCAAACAGTCTGGACCAGCAGCGGATTTAAAAGGAAGTGCAGAGTCCTTAACTTCGGTGGGACACCATGCCGTCAATCCCGGAAGCCAAGGAAACATCATCATGTAGAGGCATCGGAGCGAGGAAGGCACTGGATTTCGTGAAAGTAGATTCCCAAAAGGCAAACACTTCATCTTCTTCAAGCTCGCTGGAGATAGAATTTCCAGCAAATACCTTCTCTGCGGCAGCCGGCCGACTCTTACAATGCAAGGACTGGAGCACCGCATACTGAAACCTCTTTATCTTTCTCTTGCTGAGATGCCTAGTCTGCTCAAGGTGCCCGAGCTTCCTTCTAACGGACTTGGCTCGTGCTCCCCGATCAACTTGTACCGCAGCAGCAGGGGCAGCAACATACACGTCGGTATTCAAATACTGCAGTCTTGGATTCTTTGGAGAGGTGGAGGCAAGCAGCAAAGCACGGTCCAGAAGATTAAGTTCCGCATCAGACGGAGGAGGATACAGATGATCAGAATTTAATTTACTTAACCAGGAAACCAGTGGATCCAAACAGGTGATGTCGACAATAGGGGTCTCATCGTCTGGTTCATCGAGCGTCTCAAACATTCGTCTGAGTCCGGCAAAACCATCGTCGTCTAAAAGAAGGGGCACTCGATGGAGAAGAAGACAATTTCCTAGCGGCAAAGGACGAGAGAAAGTCAGAATCATTAAAAAAAACTTACCTTTAACTTAACCTTGGCAGTCCTCTTTTGCTTCTTTATCGCATCCAAAGATCGACCAGGACAAGCCTCTCCCAGACAGATGTTAGTGTCAAGAGGTGTCAAAGAGCGAACCCCTCAGGGGTTCACTTCTTTAGTGAATACGGGTGTTGCAATCCCGAGGTGCCTTAGCAATGCTTTTCTTTCCTTTTTTCTTTCTCTCTCTCTCTTTTTCCTACTCCTTTTTTTTTGTCTATCCTCCTTTCCCCTTCTTTTTTGTTTTGTTCTCCTTTTATGTTTTGTGTTTCTTGTCCCTCTCAGCTGCTGGTGTCATCAATGCCGAGCCCTTAGTAAACATCACATCTGCTCTATGGGCCCTAGTACCACTCTTCGACCTCTGCCGTAAGGTACACCGTTTGGGCTCGAGAATGGGTTCATGTGGGTGTGATGCGAAAGGGGTAGAGCTGCGTGCATCAGTAGTTTTGCTTTCGAGAAACGTTTGCAGTAAACGGTTCCAGAGGTGAGTCCCTTGGTTGCGTAGGTTGGATAGTGGAGAGTGTTTCATATCGAGAAATCCCCCATGGATCCTTGCTGGTCCATGGGCCCTGTGCACCAGGTGCACGTTATGGCCCGCTCTCCATCATCTGGCTTTGCGAATGACTCCGGCGGTTACACTTGGCACGTTAGAAAAGTGTAGGGAGACGGAGCCTGGTGGGGGCTCCGATCGATCTGGAAGTAAACCGTGGTTCTTTATTAGTGGTTACAAGCATGGAGAATTCGAGAATGCCTTTTGTCTCGGGTTCTTCATGCCTTTCGAGTTCGACTCCAACCATCTCCTTACCCTCCAGGGTGGAGCTTTCCAATTGGGCAGTCCAGGTAGAGAAGGAGGAAGCTTCAAGGTCTATGACACATCATTCCTATGAAAATCAAACATATCTACCATCAGAGGCAAGATATTTCATCCTGAAAAAAGTAGATGATTCTTTCAGTAATATTTCACCATTTCTGATACAAAAAAGCATACAAGCTATTGTTGGTGATGTCGTTTCTATAAAAAAACTAAGATCAGGAGATTTAATGGTGCAGGTGTCATCCAGTGCACAAGCAAAAAACATCTTGAGTATTAAAACAATGGGAAACTTTGAAGTAAATGCTACCATCCACAGATCTTTAAATTTCTCACGGGGGGTAATCTCAGAACCAGACCTCATTTTTGATTCGGAAGAAGAAATTTTAACAAACCTAAGAAAACAGAAAGTATGTGGCGTCCGTCTCATAAATATACGAAGAGAGGGAAAATTTATACCAACAAAACATTTGATATTAACTTTCGAAACACCAATTCTGCCCCAAACATTAAACGTAGCATATCTTAAATGTTCAGTAAGACCGTATATTCCAAACCCCCTAAGATGCTTCACTTGTCAAAGATTCGGACACTCAAAGTTGGCATGTCGAGGAAAAGTGACTTGTACTAATTGTGCAGTGGTTGGACACGATAGTAGCTCTTGTTCTGAGACAGCAAAATGCAAAAATTGTGAGGGTGAACACCCATCTTACTCACGATCATGTCCTACTTTTAAGCTTGAAAAAGAAATATTGACCCTGAAAGTAAACAGTAACCCCTCATATCCAGAAGCAAGAAAAATAGTATGTTCCCGTACACCTAAAGCCGGTATCTCATATGCTGCTTCCATGAGAAATAGTAAACAAATGATTTCTATTGGTATTCAAACAGAATCAGAAGATCAACAATTAACATTTCCTGTAACAGAAACATCGACCGGACTTAAAAAATCAGCACCTTCTAACACAAATATAAAACCTGCAAAACATTTAAGTAATACTAAATCTAACTTCCATGGAACCACTGAAAACAAAACAATACATGATAAAACAAGCAAAATTAAAGAAACTTATACTAAAAATGTAAAAGCAAAACATAAATCTTTAAAGTTGAAAACATCAAAAGAGGGTCCTACCACCAAAAGACCCCCTGACAGAACAGATTTTTTGAAGAAAAAATATAAAAATCAGGCATCTGATGATGATGATGAGGATGATGCTGTACATGGATATGTTTCTGAAGATGAAGAGATGGCGACAGATGAGGCCTTCCAAGAGCAGCATGCTTCTGTGCCATCGGATTAAATTTTTTATGACTACTATTCTTTCTTGGAATTGTCGAGGTCTTCGCAATAAACTGTATGATATTAAAGCCCTTTTGAATACATACAATCCTGCTTGTATAGCTCTCCAAGAAACATTCTTAAAATCTGCAGACACAGTTAAAATTCGCCGTTTTAGCACAATTAGGAAAGACTGATCATGGAGGAGACAAGGTTTCTGGTGGTGTTGTCTTGCTTGTTTCTCATAACTACCCATCTACCATTCTTCGCTTAAATACTCAGCTACAAGCTGTGGCTGTTCGAATTCATCTTACCATATTGATTAGAGTTTGCAGTATATACCTTCCACCTAATAACCACATTAATCAAAATGAACTCAATAGCTTGATTAGCCAACTTCCTACTCCATATCTGATCTTGGGTGACTTCAATGGTCGCAATCCTCTGTGGGGAAGCAAAGACATAAATAGCAGAGGACAGCAAATTGAGCAGTGTCTTAGTGCTCACAGTCTGTGCCTTTTTAATAATAAGGAATACACTTACTTTCATGAACCTAGCAGGACCTATCACAGTATCGACCTTGCTATATGTACACCAGCCATATTTCCATTCTGGAACTTCACAGTTGATAATGATCTCCATAATAGTGATCATTTTCCTATAATCCTGTCTGGCAGTCATGTCAGGTCATCTGTTAAAAAACCATCTCGATACATTTTTTCAAAAGCCAACTGGACACAATATAATCACCTTGTTGAGATTACTACTGGTATTATCCAAAATGGAGATATTGACACTGTGGTTGATTGAGTTACTCAACTGCTGATCAAGGCAGCAGATGATGCTATTCCAAAAAGCTCTTTAAAAACAACTAAATTTCACTTTCCTTGGTGGACTTCTGAATGTATGGTGACCATTAAGTACCAACGTAAGGCTTGGGGTATTTTTCGGCGTTATCCTACAATGAACAATTACATAGCTTTTAAGCAAGCAAAAGCAATTGCTAGAAGAGTTCGTCGAAAGTGTCAACGTGAGTCATGGCAAAAGTATGTATCCGAAATAACTTTTGCAGCATTTTTGCGTGGAAGATATCTCCAATATAATGAAGTTTCATCTGCATTATAAACTTGCTCAGGAGACAGGCTCTCCTCATTAACAATGGAAAAAAATGTGTCCAGATATGCTTCAGCAGCTTCAAAATCAGCAGAGGCCTTTTCACCAGAAATTTTGAGAATTTTAAGTCCGTTTCTCTTTTTGAACTTATCATACCATCCTGATGAATAATCACAAGGTGTAGTAATACACAATTGATTATGAAACTCTTTAGCCTGAGCCATAATAAGGTTGCATGTTAGAGGGAATTTTTCACTTTGTCGTTGTTTAATCCATTCCATCAACACTTTATCTACAGTGGCAGTTTTAGCTTGATGCAGTGTTTTCCTCTTCGACATAAGTTGTGGTGTATCAGCATCAGCATAAAACTTTTAAATTTTATCTTTTTGCTTCCTTAAATCATAAATTGTGGAAAGGCCCACACCACATTCATCTCCTAATATTTTAACAGAAGTACCTTTGTCCATACATTTTAAAATGGTCACTTTATCTTTTATAGATAATGAAACACGTTTTCTTTTTGAACTCCTTTCCTCAGATGATGGTCGTTTGGACATAATTCAAACCAAAAATGTAAACTACGAATTTCCTTAAAATGTATCACAACTTAGCTAACAACTCTCAGACTGATATAAGGTAAAAACAACCTGAGTACTGATAATTTTCATGCCCCAGAAAATACTGCAAACAATTTCCCCCCAAGGAAACTAGCCCTTTCTCAATTAAATCTATCCATTTTAAGTGGAAAAAATGAAAATCGTGCATTTTTCCCTCTCCCAACATCCCCAGATTGCCTGATAATTGTAAACGTCTGGAAAAGAACATGGTAGGAATTTATGTTTACTTACCCTATAAAAGATTTTAAACCCCTGTATCCTAGGAAAACAATTAAGCAATATGTTGTAAATCGGAAACACTTGTTTAACACCTGTGTCACCCCTTTGGCATTATCATAGCAGACCACCGTGAAAAAAATCAAAACAAGCTGTTTTAACGTGGTTACGGTTTATTCATAATCAGTGCGTACAGTTAACAAAACGGTTAACTGAAAATGCTAAAAGTTAATTTTTATGTTAAGAATTTCAAAAATATGTGAAAATGAAATCTATAAATTAAAAATTATAATCTTACTAGTACACGAGAAAAAAAAATTAAAAATCTCTGCAAATTTCTTTAGATTCCGTAGCTTTATTCAAAAGCCCCTGTCACTTTGCAGTGAAAAACGTTATGACGTCACTTTACCACTACGAAGTCATCGAGGCATCAAACGAACACGCACCCATTCTAAAACAGAAAATGGTTTTTTTTCTTCTAAAAATATGAATTTTTTATATCGTTTCACAAACAAACTGTTTTGTCATTCGTCGAAAGTATGTTTATCTGACATGGTTATCCTCAGGGATCCATTTCTTTTGTGGATATGGGTGTTGCTATCCCAAGGTACCCTAGCAAACTTTTTCTTCTAGCTGCAGACTGCATCAATGCCAAGCCCCTAGTAAACTTCACTTCTGCCTTATGGGCCTTAGTACCACTCTTCGGCCTCTGCTATAAGGTATACCGTTTGGGCTCGGGAACGGGACCAGGTGGTTGTGTGGCGAAAAGGGCAAAGCGGCGTGCATCTGTAGTTTTGCTTTAGAGAAACATTTCTTGTAAACGGTTTCAGAGGTGAGTCCCTTGGTTGTGATAGTTGGATGTTGGAGAGTGTTTCATATCGAGAAATCCCCCTTGGATCCTTGTTGATCCCTGGGCCCTGTGTACCTGGTGCACGTTATGGCCCGCTCCTTATCATCTAGCTTTGCGAATGACTCCGGCGGTTACACTTTTCACGTTAGAAAAGTGTGGGGAGACTAGGCCTAGCGGGGGCTTCGATCGAACTGGAAGTAATCCGTGGTTTTTCTCTCTCTCTTATGGTTACAGCATGGAAAAATCAGATTGGACTCTTTCGAGTTTTCCTGGTTCTCCGTGCTGCAGCAGCGTAAATGAAGAGGTGATGAAAGGATTGGGTTCATCTTCGGATGTCTCCCAATCAGCCACTGAAACAACCCCTCTGGGGTTGGATCTTGGCAAAAAGGAGGAAGCCTGCAGTCTGGCTGTGGAAGGAAGTGGAGTCGCGAACCTCGGTGACCGACACACTGAAACCATGGCTGTGACGCAGGGTATACTCACCAAAGCACAGAGGCGCAGGAGGAGGCGCATGCCTAGGCAGTTGGACCAGAGGCTTGAAAAAGCTGGCACTGTCACAGAGAAAGTTGGAGGCACCAAACGACTTAGGTCAGTAGGAGCTACACCTTCTCCAAGAGATCTAGTCGTCAAGAAGAGATTGAGGACGGACATCCAACCTGGAACATACGCTCAAGCGGTCCAGGTTATTAAGATGGCTATCGTCAAGAAGTCCTTCCCTTCTAGTAAGCTGAGCAAGGAAGAGGTTGATATCATCCAGTTGGTGACTCTCGATAAAATAGATGGGATCCCCACTGGTGAGCAACTTCCGAAGATCCATTTCTTCAGCTCAAACGCTGGAGCTTTGGTTCTTCATTGCAATGATGCAAATACTGTGGAATGGGTCAAGAGAACCTTCCATAATGACAGTCAGGTTTTGGGAGAGGCACTTATGGTCTTGAGTGCTAATGACCTTCCCAAACCTGTCAAGGTGGCATTCAAAACCAGAGACGTGTACACCAAGGAGCCGAGTGTTTTGCTGAAACGGCTGAACCCTTTCAACCCGGAGCTGAAGTTTGAGGAGTGGCGTGTTCTGCAAAATTTTGTGGAACCCCACTCTGTAAGATGGATCTTCGAGGTGGATTCGGAGGCTGCGGATGCGATTCGCAAAGCTGACCTTGGTGCTTTCACCGGTTTGGACCGTGGAGTCTTTAAGATTCTTCGTGATCCAAACGAAAAGCCTAAAGGGAAGACGGAGATGGAGGAACAGCCAGCAGACCGGGCGACCTCCTCTCAGGTAAGTATTGGTAGTCTTGAGACTATGATACCTAAACTTAATGAACTAGAAATTGCTTCTGGTTCCGATATTACACTTCATGCTAACCCTCCGATTTCGGATGATGAGTTGGAAAAACGCATGAAGGATTTTGACAATGATATCATGCTTGATGCTGATCATTGTCATGATACTAGGTGAATTTCTTTCTCCTAGGTTTTCTGTGCCCTTTTCTTGTTTTTGCTTATGGGCTGTCTTGAGGTTGTGCAAATTAATCTGCATCATAGTCGATCTGCCTCTGCTATTCTTAGCAAAAGGCTTTTCAACGGTAGAGCTGATATTACTCTTATCCAAGAACCCTGGACCTGTAATGGAAAGATTTTGGGTCTAGGGATCAAAGGATTCAATGTCTTTTATGACACATCCTGTACCAGACCCAGAGCCTGTATTGCTGTCAGCAACAAGCTCAATGCTCTTCATCTGGTTAAATTCCTTGATGGTGACAATGTTGCCATCAGTGTGAAATTTAAAACTCATGAACATATGATGGAATACATCTTTGTTTCAGCCTATCTTCCTTATGAAGATAAGGAAACTTAAGGTCATTATTAATCTTACTGAATACTGTAATAGTAAAAAAATGATCATTGGTTGCGATGCAAATGCCCATAACACTGTTTGGGGCAGTAGTAATTGTAACCGTAGGGGTGATGATCTTTTAGACCAGATCCTTCTCCATAAGCTTTATTTACTTAATAAGGGTAATACTCCTACCTTCATGACTGTAAAACGTCGCGAGGTTATTGATGTTACCCTGCTGTTGTTGTTGAGACCCAGACCGTCCGACCTACCAGAAAGGTGTAAGGTAACTGTATGGATGGCCGGGAAGTGCCACCCAATTTAGACCAGAACCAAGTGGGGGAGGCATCCACAGGGACCGTACCCTCCTTCCCCTACCACCAACCTCTCGGAAGGACTTACGGACCCACATGTTTAACGTGATCGTACTCCACATGAACACGGCGGCATTTGTGGCAGCGTGCAAATCTAGCACGCAAACCACGGGGATACCGCACCCGAGATGGCCAACAGCACGCGGCATTCCGAGGTGGTCACCCACCAAGTACTAACCGCGCCCGATGCTGCTTCACTTCGGTGATCTAACGAGAACCGGTGTTTTCAGCACGGTACGGCCGTTGGCCCTGATGTTACCCTGTGTAATAGTTCTGCTTTTGAGTCGGTAATTAATTGGAAGGTTTCAGATGATATATCCTTGTCTGACCATCAATTAATTCCTTTTTCTGTTAAAGGTCCTGTAAAATCTTTAGAGGACAAGGGTAGGAACCCTAGGAAGACTAATTGGGGTTCCTACAAAGAAGATCTCAGGGCCAATCTAGCTAATCACATTGGTGAGTATTCCTCTATTGAAAACTTGGATCTGGCTGTTGACTCTGTGCAACAAGCCATCATCCGTACGTTTCATAGTAACTGCAGAACCACCATTGCTGACTCCCCAAGGATTGTTCCTTGGTGGTCTAGTGAGCTCAGCCGGTTGCGTGGGAAATGCAGGAAGCTCTTTAATAGAGCCAAGAAGAATGGCGATTGGCAGACTTATAAATCTGCCCTCACCTCCTATAATAAAGCAGTTAGGGATGCCAAGAGAAATTCCTGGAGAACATACTGCGAAGGTATTAATGATGCCCCTGCCATTGCAAAACTTGTTAAATTGATGGCTCGAGACAGAAATTGTAAACTTAACACTGTCAAGAAGTCCAATGGTGACTTTACTGTTACTGGTGAAGAGACCCTGACTGAGTTGTTCAGAGTTCACTTTCCAGTTTCTCATCCTGTTGTTCAGTGTGACAGTGGTATTGCTTGCTCCATGTCCTTGTCTGATGACAATAATTGGAGTATTGCTAGGAGCATTGTTACTCATGATAGGGTTAAATGGGCAATTAATTCCCATAAACCCTATAAAACTCCGGAAACTGATGGCATTATTCCAATTCTTCTCCAGGAGGGAATAGAGATGCTTGCTCCCATTCTCTGCAATATTTACAGAGCTTGTATTGCCCTTGGTCATGTACCAAATGCGTGGAGGCATACTAAGGTAATCTTCATTCCGAAAATTGGAAAGGACAATTATTATGAGGCCAAATCTTTTAGGCCTATCAGCATTACGTCTTTCCTTTTAAAGACTATTGAAAAGCTTATTGATAGGTATTTAAGGGAAGTGATTCTGGCCTCTAAGCCCTTGTCTAGTTCTCAACATGCCTATCAACAGGGCAAATCTACGGACACTGCTCTTTACAGTCTCTCCTTTATTTTAGAGAGAAATCTCAATGCCAAGGAAATTGCTCTTGCTACCTTTCTTGACATTGAAGGTGCTTTTGATAAAGTACCCATCGACACCATTCTTGTTGCTTTAAACAGAAAAGGTGTTGATACCACGATATCTTATTGGATCAAGAACTTGTTATCTAACAGGTATATCTGTGCATCTTTACTTGGTGAAAGTATGACTGTGCATGCACTTTCGGGCTGTCCACAAGGAGGTGTGCTCTCACCAATTCTCTGGTGTCTTGTTGTGGACTCTCTTTTGGAAAGCATTAATATCTCTGGTGTCTCTTGCATTGGATATGCTGACGATGTTGTCATCATTGCCAGGGGCAAATTTGGCAACACTGTCTCTGACATGATGTCTACTGCTCTTAGGAGGGTTGAGACATGGTGTAAAAATGCAGGCCTTACGGTTAAACCGCAGAAGACTGCTTTAGTTGCGTTTACAAGGAAACGCATACTTAATCTTGGGAATATCTGCTTCTTTGGACAGAAGCTTATTTGCTCCAAGGAGGTTAAATTCTTGGGAATTTATTTTGACAAGGAACTTAATTAGAAGAGACACTTGGACTACTGCACAACTAAAGCCAGAAGAATCTTCTGGTCTTGTAGGAATGCTATTGGGAAAACCTGGGGCCTTAATCCCAGAGCTATCCATTGGATTTACTCGATGATAGTCTGTCCTATCATTTCTTATGGATCCATTGTTTGGTGGTCCAGAATTAGAAGTGAAACTGCTAAACTTGATTTAGTTAAGCTTCAAAGGATGGTGTGCATTGCAATCTCCGGATGCATGAAAACCACTCCTACTGCAACTCTTGAACTTTTACTTGGCTTGCATCCGCTCTATATTCGTATTGAAGCAGAAGCACTTATCTGCATGAACAGACTCAAATATCTGAAACACTGGAAAGATTACTGAAGGCACCTATCTTGGGGCGAACTTAACAGTAATGTTGCTAGGCATCCTTATTTCTGTATGCCACCTGATGGCATCCATGTCAAATTTACGTTTGACAAGCCTTATGAAATTCTTGTCCCCTCGCGGGATGATTGGAAGAGGACTCCAACCTACAACAAACTGAAATGTTTTGTATGGTACACGGATGGCTCGAAGATTGGCACAAGTACTGGTGCTGGTGTCTGTTGCCCTGATGATGGCACTGAGCTATCTTATCCGCTTGGCAATTTTGCTACTGTCTTTCAGGCTGAAGTATTTGCCATTCTTATGTGTTGTAGAATTTGCTATGACAGAAAGTATGAGAATAACCAGATTTTCATTTGTTCTGACAGTCAGGCTGTTCTTATGGCTCTGGGGAAATTCACTGTGACGTCTTCCCTTGTCTGGGAATGTTATAATGCTCTCTGTAAAATTGCTAGTAATAATAGTGTCATTCTGTACTGGGTGCCTGGTCATTCGGGCATTCCTGGCAATGAATTGGCAGATGAACTTGCTAGGAAAGGCTCTAGTACTCCTTTTGTGGGCCCTGAGCCGGCCTTGGGTATTTCCAATGACCTTGTCAGAAGAATTGTCTATGACATCTTCAGGAAGCTTCAATGTAAGAACTGGCGTGACACTAAGGGACAAAGGCAAGCGAAAATCCTCAACTGCAATTGCCCTAGTACATGTCAAAAGGAACTTTTCAGGCTCAGTAAAACTGGCATCAGAAGAGCTGTTGGGCTCCTTACTGGGCACTGCACCCTCAAGAGACATCTTAATATTATGGGTGTCTCCAAGGATTCGCTTTGCAGAGGCTGCAATTACAGCGAAGAAACTGCAGCTCACATTCTATGTGAATGTGAGGCCTACTCTGCTCACAGATTCGAACACATTGGTCGTCATGTGATTGAACCCTGGGAGCTGAACGACATACCTGTCAAGTGCCTGCTTATTTTCGCATCGGCTACTGGTCTCTTTTCTTAGGGATCTTCATTTTCTTTTTGGGGTAGTACAATAGAGCTCTGGTCGATGTGCTAGGCTCTTCTGGAGCCACCCACCTTCATATCATTCATTCATTCATTTATCTGACATGGAACAAATATATCCACCATGGAGGTAGAGTTCACATTTACCTCCATGATACTTGTAGTTTTCCTCTTCTTCCGGAAATATTTTTAGCAAGATTTCCGGTGTAAGTTGTGGATTTAGCCACACCTTTGTTTATATCGGGAACACAAACAGTTGAAGTGAGAAAAATGTAGATTTCAACACATTATTTTATAATAATATTGCTAATTAAGGCAAAAAATCATTTGGCGGGATTTTAAACAAAAAACCGCTATTTGGCGCTATTTTTTTGCAAATAATTGAGTGTTGGCGCAGAATTTGGCATTATTTTGCAGCATTCCGGTTTTGGGAGAGTCCGGATATTGGAACCCCTCAGGGGTTCACTTCTTTAGTGAATACGGGTGTTGCAATCCCGATGCACCTTAGCAAGGCTTTTCTTTCCTTTTTTCTTACTCTCTCTTTCTTTTTCCTACTTATTTTTTGTCTATCCTCCTTTCCCCTTCTTTTTGTTTTGTTCTCCTTTTGTGTTTTGTGTTTCTTGTCCCTCTCAGCTGCTGGTGTCATCAATGCCGAGCCCTTAGTAAACATCACATCTGCTCTATGGGCCCTAGTACCACTCTTCGGCCTCTGCCGTAAGGTACACCGTTTGGGCTCGGGAATGGGTTCATGTGGGTGTGATGCGAAAGGGGTAGAGCTGCGTGCATCAGTAGTTTTGCTTTTAAGAAACGTTTGCAGTAAACGGTTCCAGAGGTGAGTCCCTTGGTTGCGTTGGTTAGATGGTGGAGAGTGTTTCATATCGAGAAATCCCCCATGGATCTTTGTTGGTCCTTGGGCCCTGTGCACCAGGTGCACGTTATGGACCGCTCTCCATCATCTAGCTTTGCGAATGACTCCGGCGGTTACACTTGGCACGTTAGAAAAGTGTGGGGAGACGGAGCCTGGCGGGGGCTCCGATCGATCTGGAAGTAAACCGTGGTTTTTTTATAAGTGGTTACAAGCATGGAGAATTTGAGATTGCTTTCTGTCTCAGGTTCTTCATGCTCTTTTTCAGATGAGAACAATGCTGTTCTGCCTAATATATCACTCATGGATTGGGCTGAGAGGGTTGAGATTACTGAATCCTCAAAGCCAAAAGATGTGACTCCCAGAGGCATGGGACAAAGTTGTGTAACATCAGGTAATGCCTCAAAAGCTAGATATTTTATCATAAAGAAGTCTGAAGGAACTTTTGAAAATTGTTCACCTTTTTTGATTCAAAAAAGTATAGCTCCCTATGTAGGTGATGTAAAAAATGTTAAAAAACTAAGATCCGGTGACCTTTTGGTCCAAGTTACCACAAATGCTCAAGCAACAAACATAATGAAAATGACCCATATTGGAAGTTTCAAGATCACAGTAAACTTACATATGTCACTTAATTATTCTAGAGGCGTAATTTCCGAATCAGATCTAATTTATGACAGTGAGGAAGAAATTTTGAACAATTTAATTGACCAAAATGTGTGCGCTGTAAGACGTATCAACATTCGTAGAGAAGGGAAAGTCTTACCAACTAAACACCTCATACTTACCTTTAACTCGCCAGATTTACCAAAAACCATTAAGGCAGCCTATCTGATGTGCAAAGTCCGTCCTTTTGTTCCAAATCCATTAAGGTGCTTTAAGTGCCAAAGATTAGGACATTCCAAAAATTCATGCAAAGGGAAATATGAAACATGTGCCCGGTGTGCTGAGCCCGGACATGAATCTGAAAATTGTTCCAAAAAATTTCAGTGTGTTAATTGTAATGGTGAACACCCATCATATGCTCGATCATGCCCTAAATGGAAGATTGAAAAAGAAATACAAACTGTTAAAATCAATAATAATATTTCTTTCCCTGAAGCACGTAAAATAGTAACAGCACGTACACCTGAAGGTGTATCCTATGCCACAGTAGCCACTAAATCCTCAACTTCAGTTGCCACGCAATGTGAGAAAAGATCTATTGCTATACAAACCGAACCTATCTCTGTGCCCGAAGACAGTCCAAATCCTACTAACCCATCAAGTACTCAACTTAAACCTAAATCTGCCATACCCTTAGCAACTTTTAGACCAGAGTTTTCACAGCCAAATAAACCAAGTACCAGTCGGGATACTGAAACATATACTACAATGAACAAAAAAAAATCCAACCAGAAATCTAAATTAAAAAATGAAAAAGACGAACTTGCACCTAGAAAATCATCAAAAAGAGTAGATGCAAAAAATGATGCCAATATTGATGATGCAGTACAACTATGTGTTTCGGATGACAAAACAATGTTGACGGATGTGTTGCCACCTTCATCCAATAGGTCCAGGGTGAACAGTTCTCGTTCACCAAAAAAGAAAAAACCTACATAATGGGTTCTTTAGTTTCTTGGAACTGCCGTGGTTTGCAGACCAAGTTGTTTGAGGTTAAATCATTAATTAATACTTATCATCCCATTTGTGTCTGTCTTCAAGAAACATTTTTAAAAGTTAACAATAGTATAAATTTTAAACATTTTACTTGCATTCGCAAAGATTTTGATCAAAACAGTAGGGTTTCTGGGGGAGTAGCTTTGCTAATTTCCCATAACTCTCCTACCTCCAATGTACAACTTACCACTAACTTTCAAGCTGTTGCTGCTCGTATCCATATTAAGACATTGATTACAATATGCTGTATATATATTCCACCAAATGATAATATTGATCGCAAGGAACTTGATGATTTGATTGGTCAACTACCTCCGCCATTCGTAATATTGGGTGACTTTAATGGTCACAACCCTCTTTGGGGTAGTTGTGACATGAATCACAGAGGACAGCAAATTGAACAGTGTATTAGTGATCACAGCCTGTGCCTATTAAATAGCAATGAACATACCTACTTTCATCAACCAAGCAAGACATTCCACACTATCGATCTTGCTTTCTGTTCCCCGTCAGTCCTTCCATTCTGGTCCTTTTTAGTCGACAAAGATCTACACAATAGCGACCATTTTCCCATTGTTCTCTTTAACAGTCAAATCAGATCACCTGTGAAACCATCGCGATATATCTTTTCGAAAGCTGATTGGTTAACATTTACTTCCCTAGCTGTGATAGCTGATGACGCAGTTCAGAGCTGTGACATTGATACAGCTGTAAACAATATTACAAATCTCTTGATTAAGGCTGCTGATAATACAATCCCTCAGAATTCTGGAAAAACATCTAAGTATCACTTTCCTTGGTGGAATGAAGAATGTCGCGAGGCATACAAAAAACAAAAGAAAGCCTGGGCCAAATTTCGAAGGTATCCTATGACTGATAATCTTACTGCATTTAAATATACAAAAGCTGTTGCTCGTAGGATACGCAGACAAAGACAAAGAGAGTCATGGGGGGAGTATGTCAGTGGACTAAACTGTTCCATTTCCAGCAAGAAAGTATGGGAAAAGGTCAAAAAGTGTTCAGGTGTCTATAATGACCACCTTATATCTGTTATAAATAGTAATGGCTCAATTATTAGCTCTCCCGCAGAAATAGCAAATGAAATAGCCAAAGCCTTTGCAGATGTTTCAAACTCAGCAAGTTATTCAAAACCATTCCTGTCACATAAAATCAGATCAGAAAAGAAACCAATTGTCTTCTCACAAGCCAAACACTTGCCATACAATTCTCCGTTTACAAAGTTTGAACTTCTTACAGCATTGTCACAGACTCGGACACCATCTGGCCCACTGCTGGTTCCCTATTATACTATGCTGAAACACCTTTCTCACGAGTCTTTATTGAACCTTTTATATCTGTACAACAGGATTTATATGGAACATAAGTTTCCGACATCCTGGCAAAGAGCAATCACCATACCCATTTTAAAACCAGGAAAAGACCCCAAAAGTCCTTCAAGTTACCGACCCATTGCTTTGACAAGCTGTATTTGCAAAATTATGGAAAAAATGGTAAATGCCCGACTTGTTTATTTCCTTGAAACAAATAAACTTTTATCTCCACATCAAAGTGGTTTTAGACGAGGAAGATCTACCTCTGACAATATTATTGCTCTGGAATCCCAGATCAGGACTGCCTACCTTAGGCGAAATCATTTAGTGTCAATATTTTTTGATATTGACAAAGCCTATGATCGCACATGGCGCTATGGTATTATTAAGGACCTTTTTGATTTTAATTTAAAAGGAAATCTTCCCATTTTTATACAAAACTTTTTAGCACATAGGACATTCAAAGTTCGTATTGGTACTGTTCTTTCAAATCCTCACGTACAAGAGGAGGGAGTGCCACAAGGAAGTGTATTGAGTGTGACTCTATTTTCCATAAAAATCAACAGTATTTTAAATCATCTACCACCATCAGTTCATAAAAGCCTGTATGTGGATGATTTGCAAGTTTCATACCAAGCACATGATATGCGCACTGTTGAAAGACAGTGTCAAACTGCAGTAAATGACATTCTGCAATGGGCTAATCTAAATGGATTCAGGTTTTCAATCCAAAAGACTTGTTGCGTTCACTTCACCAGAAAACGAGGTCTACACTTACCTCCAGAGATTTTCATGGAGAATGCTAAAATTGCTGTTGAGGATGAAGTGAAATTTCTTGGAGTCTGGTTCGATAGGAAACTCACCTTCCTACCCCATGTTCAGAAATTGAGAAAGAAATGTGAGAGAGCCATGAACATTTTAAAAGTTCTGTCAAATACGAAATGGGGTGCAGATACAGCTTCAATGCTACGTATATATAGGGCCATTATTCGTTCCAAGATTGATTATAAATGCAATGTTTATGGGAGTGCACGAACATCTGTTCTTCAGAAACTGGACACAATACATAATAAGGCATTACGTATATGTTCAGGTGCCTTTAGAACATCTCCTGTTCAAAGCTTATATCTGTACTGCAATGAGCCACCTCCAGAATTCAGGCGTGAACAGTTGATGCTGAATTATTACTATCGGGTCATGTCCTTACAGAACCACCCTCTGCAACGACTAATACTAGATGAGCATTATGATCGACTCTACGACCACAGACCCTCATGCATTCCTTCTTTTGGCAAGCGGATACGAAATATATTATCAATAACCCCACAAGTAGGTGTAAATATAAGGAAAACAAAGTGTTTTGAAACACTTCCATGGCATGTTCCAGATTTTAAATATCTGAACCCATTTAGTAATTTTACTAAGGGAAACACAGTTCAGACTATTTATCTGCAACTGTTTGCTGAACATAGAAATCTCTACAACGAGTTTACTCCTATTTTCACAGATGGTTCAAAAGCTGGCAATTACGTAGGGTTGGCTTATGTATCTAAAAATACTATAGAGTCTTTTAAACTGCATGCATCTTGCTCTATTTTTACTGCTGAGATTATGGCAATATACCAGAGTCTTATATTCATATCGCATCAAATTTCCAAAAGCACATCATTTATACCGATTCATTGAGTTCGCTACAACTTTTATCATCTAGGACTGCTATGAATTACCCTATTGCCTCTGATATTCTCAAGTATGAACATCGTCTAAAGGTACAGGGATACCATACTGAATTTTGTTGGGTGCCTGGACATGTTGGTATCAGAGGAAATGAGTTGGCAGATATTGCTGCTAAATCAGCTACTCAAAATTTAAATCTGACAATCCCTTTAACTGACATCAAACCATTCATTTTGAAAAATATTTATGACAAATGGCAGTATTCCTGGAACCAGCAGTCTCGTAATAAGTTGTATGAAATAAAGCCTGTAATACAAAAGTGGACTAGTTTCCAATGTAGGAAACTTGAGGTACTTTTAACTCGTTTGCGAATTGGTCATACTCGTTTTACCCACAGACACTTACTTTTAGGAGAAGTTGAACCGTTTTGTAATAGTTGTCAGACCTTAGCAAGTATCAAACATATTTTAATTGAGTGTACTAAATATAAACAGTTTCGTTTCAAGCATTTTAAGACTTATACATTAAATTTGGCGGAATTGATTGGAGAAAATCCTCATTTGGAGCTTTTCCCATTCCTATTGGACATTGGTTTTTTCCATCATTTTTAACATCACCTTTTATAACTTTTTAGCTATTTTTCATATCATTTGCATTGTTGCACATGTTCCATAGTATTTTCACTCATTATCACTATTTTAAATTATACACGTGTTATCAATACTATTTTATGTATCTCGGTACCATATGTCTGGCGCAGCATATCCTCTTTGGATCTTGTGCCATTAAACCATAATCAACCTCAACCTCAACCGGATATTGGAACGTCGGATAAGAGGTTGTGTACTGTGTTACATCTTCAGAGGTTTCCAGCTTTCACGATTGTCAAAACAGTAATAATAATGAATAATCGCCAAATCGGGATAATGTATAGATTCTGGTAACCTAGAACCAATTTTCAATATTTTATGGTGTCGTTTCTATTGCTATAGGGACGCTGGTACTTGCACAATGTGTTGTGACAGACCAATACTATTCACAGTAATGTTTTCATTAAAATCGGTGGGGGTTGGTCAGGAGACATTGCTTGTTAGTAGTTGTTAAGGGCACATATTGTCCTTTAAGCCTCGAAACAGGACTTAAAACACCCTCGAAACAATTGTCACTTAACTGGTATATGGGTCATATTCTCTCTTTCTTGTTACAATATATATTTTTTCTATTTTGCAACTTGCTTTCTGCGTTATATTTTAATACAGGTGGTTTAAATTTAAAAAAAAATATTTGAAAATGGCACATTCACATTACACTATGAATGAATGACATGAAGATGGGTGGCTCCAGAAGAGCCCAGCACATCGACCAGATGTCTATTGTACTACGCCAACAGGCGAAGGTCCTTAACAAAAGAGACCAGTAGCTGAAGCAAAAATCAGCAGGCACTTGACAGGAATATCATGCAACTCCCAGGGCTCGATCACATGTAGACCCAAGTGTTCGAACTTATGGGCGGAGAACACCTCACATTCACAGAGAATGTGTACGGCAGTTTCTTCACTGTATTTGCAGCAAATCTTTCATGACACCCATAATATTAGGTGTCTTTTAAGGGTGCAGTGTCCAGTAAGGAGCCCGACAGCCCTTCTGATGCCAGTTCTACTGAGCCTGAATAATTCCTTCTGACGGTATGCTAGGGCAAATGCATTTGAGAATTTTTGCCTGCCTTTGGCCCTTAGTATTACGGCCCTTAGTACGTTTTTGCACTGAAGTTTTCTGAAGATGTCATAGACAGTTCTTCTAGTTAGTTCATAGGGAACACCCAAAACTGGCTCAGTACCAACAAAAGGAATACTTGAGCCTTTCCTAGCCAATTCATCAGCCAGCTCATTTCCTGGAATGCCCGAATGTCCAGGCACCCAGTAGAGTATGACTTTATTATTGCTAGCAATATTACACAGTACATTATAGCACTCCCAGACAAGAGAAGATGTCATAGTGGACTTTCCTAAGGCCATAAGAGCCATCACAACAGATAAGAATCTGGTTGCTCCTATAATTTCTGTCATAGCAAATTCTAAAACACATTAGAATGGCATAGACCTCAGCCTGAAAGACAGTAGCATGACTGCCTGGAGGGTAGCACATTTTAGTGCCATCATCCAGACAGCAAGCACCAGCACCAGTACTGGTGCCAATCTTCGAGCCATCCGTATACCATACAATACAATTGTGTTTATTGTAGGTGGGAGTCCTTTTCCAGTCATCCTGTGAAGGGACCTGAATTACATAGGGCTTGTCAAATGTATATCGGACCTGTATACCATCAGATAGTATATGGAAATAAGGATGATTTATAACATTATTGTTGAGACCACTCCAAGATAAATACTTAGAATAGTCCTTCCAGTGTTTCAGATATTAAAGTCTGTTCATGCAGATGAGAGCCTCAGCTTCAATGTGCATTTAGAGAGGGACCAATCCAAGCAAAAGTTCTAGAGTTGCAGTGGGAGTGGTTTTCATGCAACCAGAGATAGCAGTACATACCATCATTTGCTTAATTAAATCTAATTTAGCAGTTTCACATCTGATTCTAGACCACCAAATAATGGAGCCATAGGAGATGATGGGACAAATAACCATAGAGTAAATCCAATGGATAGCCTTGGGATTCAGACCCCAGGTTCTCTCAATAGCATTTCTACAAGACCAGAAGATTCTTTTGGCCTTAGTTATGCAGTATTCCATGTATCTCTTCCAGTTGAGACCCATGTTAAAGATGATTCCCAAGAATTTTACCTCCTTGGAGCACATGAGCTCTTGACCAAAGAAGCAAATGTCTCTAAGGTTAAGAATGCATTTTTTGTGAACACAACCATGGTTGTTTTCTGTGGATTTACAGAAAGTCCAGCATTTTTGCACCATGCATTTTTGCATTTTCACACACCTAAGGGCGGTGGACATCATATCAGAGACAGTGTTACCAAATTTGGCTCTGGCAATGATGACAAGATCGTCAGTATATCCAACACAGGATACACCAGAACTAGTTAAGTTGTCCAGAAGAGAGTCTACAACTACACACCAGAGGATGGTGAAAGTACGCCTCCCTGCGCATGCCAGAGCATGCACCGTCTTGTTATCACCAAGCAAAGATGCACAGATATACCTAATAGATAATAGGTTCTTGATTCAACAAGAGATCGTCATGTCAACACCCTTCCTATCAAGAGCATATAGGATGGTGTATATAGGAACTTTATCAAAATCAAGAATCCTCAATGTCAAGAAAAGTGGCTAGAGCAATTTCCTTGGCATTAAATTTTCTCTTCAGAATAAAGGAGAGACTGTAGAGGGTAGTATACGTAGATTTATCCGCTTGATAGGCATGATGAGAGTTAGACAGAGGCATAGACGCCAGAGTCACTTCCCTAATATACCTGTCAATGAGCTTTTCAATAGTCTTTAAAAGAAAAGATGTAAGGCTAATAGGCCTGAAGGATTTGGCCTCATAATAATCATCATTACCAATCTTTGGAATAAAGATTACCCTTGTATGCCTCCAGGCAGAAGGTACATGACCAAGGGCAATACAAGCTCTGTAGATTCTGCAGAGAATGGGAGCAAGCACCTTAATTCCCTCTTGATCACATTGCACTAACTTTGACTTTCTAATCATAAATTATCTTGGTATAGGTAATTTGGAGCAAATTGGATAAATTCAAAACTGCTGTAACTTATTGAATTATGAAATGTTGCATTATGAACTTGTAATAAATATAAGTTTTAAAAAGTCATGCTGATGGAAACTAATTTAATTAGTTACTTGCTTGCTGAATAAGAAATAAATTCAGCAGTATAAGATTAATAACAATAATAATACTCGAGATGCAACAAATTTTGACTTGTAAAAATTTAGGCGTAGCAGATGAAGCGATGATTCGATACGTACTGGAAGTCGTAATCAGAAACACAGCTCTTGAATATTATTTGGAAATTTTAAGCAGAAGTATGCACAGTTCAAAAACCACCTATCAAGTGTTGGCTGGGCCGTGAAAAATATACGAAGCCAGTTAAAAAAAAAACACTGTTCACTTTATTGTGTGAATAACATAATTAAACAATTTACACATACTGGTAATTACCATGCCATAAAACTTTATACAATTCTATGTACAAAGGTTCTCAGACAAAAATAGTTCTACAGAGCTTTCTTGAAGTGTTTCTAGTAAAGAATTATACTACCTTAAATAACTTGCGTGCACTTGCAGCCACCGTTGAAGGTATCACACTTGGCAAACAGGGTCCAATGGATGAAATACCGGCAAATATTGACGTGACTTTCAAACATTTCAAAATAAGTAAATTTAACACTTAGCTTTATTTAAATGCACGTGACGTCAGTAAAAGCCATCATACTTTAGAAAAAATAAGTCAGTGTTTTAAACTAAACACATCTGATACATACTGGTCTAAACTGACCATATCAGGGATCCAACGATCGACATCTGCGTTTGTCTCCACTGAAATCGTCGTCTGACAGCGTCTGATTTGCTTCAAGAAACTTCTGTCTTATATATCTGAAAATGGACTGTTCAGGAAACTCCCCCGGATATGCAAATGAGATGCGTACGCATTGAGAACTGATTTGCATGAAACCTCATTTTGGAAAACATAACGGTTCACGCAGGTGAACAGAAAGTGTTGTTCATATTAAATTTGCATAAACGTCCATTCACGGGAATTATGAATTACGATGTTTTGATTTTTTCCAACAATCGGCCTTCTCATGCTAATCCTTAAGTCTCAATGCATATACAAAAAAAACTTACTCTGAGAAACCAAGTTTATTATAAAACACCAAGGCCCCCAGTATCATATCAAAAATATAATGAAGGAATAAATTTTAAAGTATCACATCATTACAAAATTTAAATAAAATGCACAGCATTTTAAAAACAGTTAAGTGTAGAAGACTACATTGTAAAAACAACATATACATCAAGTAGAAATTTATATACATTATTTCAATGCTTAAGTATTAGCATTCAAAATTTAAATTTAGTTTGTTTAATTATAAACATCAAAAATTTAAGTTTAAATTTTAAGTATAAGTGTATTTCATATATAGCACATCAACCTTACAAAGATTAAAATTTTTGTATAAGCACAGAATTTAAGTTCACTTTAAATTTGAGCATAAACACTATATTTCAAAAGGCTTAAAATTTAGTCTATTAATACAATACAAGTATACATAATTAATACCATTAAATTGTACTGATATACCAAAAATTTAAAATACATGATGCAAGTAATCAGATAATGAAATTCCTTCATGAAAACTTCAACACATATTTTCTGTTAAGTTGAAAATTACAAACATTTTATACACATAAGCTACTATCTGGTATTATGCGGACGATTGAAAAATAGATGTATATACAACAATGTAAAGGGAAAAGATTCAATATCACAAAAATTTAAACTCATGATATACTAGCTTATATCAATGAGGTTTGAGATAAACAATAATGTATATATAACATCTTTAAAAATTCCCAAGTTGTAAATTCAAATTAGCATTAAAAAAAATTTTTTTTAGACTAATCACTAATCTTAAAAAGTTTGATTTAGTTTTCAAATATTTTACTACAAAATTTAAATATTCTTTCCTCAGTCATTGGTTTAGTAACGTGATCTGCTAAGTTATCTTTGCTATTTACAAATTTAACATTAAATAATTCATTGACTATTCAATTTCTTAGTAAATGATATCTTACATCAATCAATATGCTTAGTTCTATTGTTTTCAATTGGAGAGTTAGAAAAATTAATGGCTGCTTGGTTGTCGCTAAAAATGGCACTGTTATTTTTATTAAAGTTTAACCCAAGCGAATGACATTCTTCAATTATATTCTGTACCCATATCATTTCCTTAGCTGTCTCAGTTAGTGATACATACTCAGCTTCCATTGTTGATAAGCTGACACACTTGTGTTTAAAGGTTCACCAAGGGTAAAGGTACATTATCAATAAAGAATATTATACCTCCAAGTGAAACACGGTCATCTCTGTTTGCAGCAAAGTCAGAATCTGGGTAACAATTTAACTTTAACTCTTCAATACTAGATAAATTCAACATATAATCTTTAGTCTTCTCAACGTATCCCAAAAGTCTTAACAATGCATCCCAATGCTTAATTCCAGGGTTTTCTTGAAATTGAGATATTATGTTGATGGCATAACATATATCTGGTATAGTCCTACTAAATATAAAAGCTAAACACCCAATTAGGCTCCTGTATGGAAATCTTTGCATTTGCTTTATTTCTTCACTTGTCATTGGACAATCAATTTTACTCAAAATATTCCTGTGAGAAACCCATCATTTTTTCAAGCCTATTTTCAGCCATTTTCAGAACAGTGTCAGAGTTCATACACCTTAAGACCGCCTGCATTGCAGTTTTGGAAAACAGGGCTAATAAAACTCTGTCATCATAGTCTGATTTCGGAGAAATGCACCCATTTTGAGCCGTCATCAGAGAAGGGATAACTAATCCCAGAGGGGAGCGTTAGGTGGTCTATGATATGAAGAGCTTGGAAAAAAACATTCCAAAAAAAAAAGCTTAGTCCGGGTGGTCCTCAAATTTTGGACCAGAATATATACACGAAAGAGACGCTCTTCGAGAGAGGCGAGACAATTTTCGTAGAGACAGGTCGCACTTTTGGTGCTCCTGATGCACAGGTTCTCGCCCTCACCAGAATGTTATTCTGTAACCTTTGATATTCCTTGTCATGCTATAATAAAAGCTTATTTTCTTTATCAACGATGCCTGTTTTTATCCAGACTTGGAAAAATTCATTATTATTATCGTTTTGTCACTGATTCCAACTCACTAATTTTGAAGGAAACGGCTGTGTGCATTTAGGTCGGCACATTTTACTTTATGTGCGCTGACCGGACTAACGCTACTGAATCAGCATTCATGCAGAGGCCTGAAAGAGAGCCGGAATGCAGAAACAAATTTATAACAAATGATATCCAACGGCGGGATCCTTTACAATATAGTATCAAGTAGCAGGAGAATGATAAATTCATTACAATTCCCTTTAGAAATGGGAAGTGAAGTAACTGGATATTTATGCTGTTGAAACATTTGACATACTTTATCTATATGTTACCGTTAAAGTATGAAATCCGTTATTTCATAGAACACCTAGTTATTCCATGAAATAACTGATCGTGTCCGTTAAAGTGTAAAACTCTCTTGTATTTCATGGTTTAACTAGTTATTTCATAGAATAACGATCTGCAAAGTGTAAAATAATCTATATCATATATCTCGCTTTCTAGTATAAGGTACATTTACGTTTCGTTTAACAATATGGAAAGTAGCGGGAAAAAAATGTTAATTTCGGATTCAAATAAAAATAATTTTTGAAGGACGGCAAAAATACCGAAGCATAAAACAACGAGAATACTTTTTCGCCATACTTTCAAAATGTCAACGACAAATACATTTACCTTCCACCCCTACTGCATTTATGAACTATTCCAGGCCATAGGGAGAGAATTTGTTTAGCATGTTGGCGCCAGTTCATTAGATAATGCATAAATTAGATAAATTGCTTCTTTTTCATTTTAATTGTCTATCATTAGTTTATTTATAGAATACCTAGTTATTTCATTTTAGATAAATTGTTTATTTTACACTTTAACTGTCTCTCATTAGTTAATTTATAGAATACATAGTTATTTCATAGAATAACTAGTTAAAGTGTCAAATTATTAACATATTACACACTTTAACGGACACGATCAGTTATTTCATGGAATAACTAGGTATTCTATGAAATAACTGCATTATATACTTTAACGGTAACATATATATTAATTTAGATTTGGAACCTTATTGGGTTAGTCTGTCTCCGGCCCACACTAGAATTTTATGTTGGTGATAGCTTGCATACAACAATGCTGATATGAATAGCCATTGTTGCAAGTTGTCAAATAGTTAAAAAATGTCTAATGTTCAGCTTCACCTCTATAGAGTATTTAATTTATTTACAAATGTTAGATGATTAATAATTCTTGATTCCAGAATGTTTTAAATAAGGATGCCATTTAGACTACTACAGGAATTTGCACACAATTGTAAATTTAAAATTTCATTATAGTATATTCCATATGAACAAGTAAACTGCTAGTAAGTAAATAAGGGTACTTGTACTTACATTTCCCAGTAATGAGGTAAAAAGAATTTCCCTATTTCTTAATAAGCTTGTGTTTTTCTTATATTATGGATATTTGCACCATTTTCTTGCCCATCAGGCCAGATACTATACGCCCTCAGGGGTTCACTTCTTTAGTGAATACAGGTGTTGCAATCCCGAGGTACCTTAGCAATCCTTTTCTATCCTTTTTTCTTTCTCTCTCTTTCCTTTTCCTACTCCTTTTTATTTTGTCTATCCTCCTTTCCCCTTCTTTTTGTTTTGTTCTCCTTTTATGTTTTGTGTTTCTTGTCCCTCTCAGCTGCTGGTGTCATCAATGCCGAGCTCTTAGTAAACATCACATCTGCTCTATGGGCCCTAGTACCACTCTTCGGCCTCTGCCGTAAGGTACACCGTTTGGGCTCGGGAATGAGTTCATGTGGGTGTGATGCGAAAGGGATAGAGCTGTGTGCATCAGTAGTTTTGCTTTCGAGAAACGTTTGCAGTAAACGGTTCCAGAGGCGAGTCCCTTGGTTGCGTTGGTTGGATGGTGGAGAGTGTTTCATATCGAGAAATCCCCCATGGATCCTTGCTGGTCCATGGGCCCTGTGCACCAGGTGCACGTTATGGCCCGCTCTCCATCATCTGGCTTTGCGAATGACTCCGGCGGTTACACTTGGCACGTTAGAAAAGTGTGGGGAGACGGAGCCTGGCGGGGGCTCCGATCGATCTGGAAATAAACCGTGGTTCTTTATTAGTGGTTACAAGCATGGAGAATTCGAGAATGCCTTTTGTCTCGGGTTCTTCATGCCTTTCAAGTTCGACTCCAACTATCCCCTTACCCTCCAGGGTGGGGCGTTCCAATTGGGCAGACCAGGTAGAGAAGGAGGAAGCTTCAAGATCTATGAGACATCATTCCTATGAAAATCAAACATATTTACCATCAGAGGCAAGATATTTCATCCTGAAAAAAGTAGATGGTTCTTTCAGTAATGTTTCACCATTTCTGATACAAAAAAGTATGCAAGCTATTGCTGGTGATGTCATTTCTATAAAAAAACTAAGATCAGGAGATTTAATGGTGCAGGTGTCATCCAGTGCACAAGCAAAAAACATCTTGAGTATGAAAACAATGGGAAACTTTGAAGTAAATGCTACTATCCACAGATCTTTAAATTTCTCACGGGGGGGTAATCTCAGAACCAGACCTCATTTTTGACTCTGAAGAAGAAATTTTAACAAACCTAAGAAACCAGAAAGTATGTGGCGTCCGTCGCATAAATATACGAAGAGAGGGAAAATTTATACCAACAAAACATTTGATATTAACTTTCGAAACACCAATTCTGCCCCAAACATTAAACGTAGCATATCTTAAATGTTCAGTAAGACCGTATATTCCAAACCCCCTAAGATGCTTCACTTGTCAAAGATTCGGACACTCAAAGTTGGCATGTCGAGGAAAAGTGACTTGTGCTAATTGTGCAGTAGTTGGACACGATAGTAGCTCTTGTTCTGAGACAGTAAAATGCAAAAATTGTGAGGGTGAACACCCATCTTACTCACGATCATGTCCTACATTTAAGCTTGAAAAAGAAATATTAACCCTTAAAGTAAACAGTAATTCCTCCTATCCAGAAGCATGAAAAATAGTATGTTCCCGTACACCTAAAGCCGGTATCTCATATGCTGCTTTCATGAAAAATAGTAAACAAATGATTTCTATTGGTATTGAAACAGAATCAGAAGATCAACCATTAACATTTCCTGTAACAGAAACATCGACCGGACTTAAAAAATCAGCACCTTCTAACACAAATATAAAACCTGCAAAACTTTTAACTACTACTAAACCTAACTTCCATGGAACCACTGAAAACAAAACAATACATGATAAGACAAACAAAATTAAAGATACTAATACTAAAAATGTAAAAGCAAAACATAAATCTTTAAAGTTGAAGATATCTGGTCCTACCATCAAAAGACCCAATGAAAGAACAGACTTTTTAAAGAAAAAATCTAAAAATCAGGCATCTGATGGTGATGATGAGGATGATGCTGTACATGGATATGTTTCTGAAGATGAAGAGATGGCGACAGATGAGGCCTTCCAAGAGCAGCTTCCTTCTGCCCCTTCGGATTAAATTTTTATGGCTACTATTATTTCTTGGATTTGTCGCGGTCTTCGCAATAAACTGTATGATATTAAAGCCCTTTTGAATACATACAATCCTGCTTGTATAGTGCTCCAAGAAACATTCTTAAAATCTGCAGACACAGTTAAAATTCGCCGTTTTAGCACCATTAGGAAAGACTATGATCATGGAGGAGACAAGGTTTCTGGTGGTGTTGTCTTGCTTGTGTCTCATAACTACCCATCCACCATTCTTCGCTTAAATACTCAGCTACAAGCTGTGGCTGTCCGAATTCATCTTACCATATTGATTACAGTTTGCAGTATATAACTTCCACCTAATAACCACATTAATCAAAATGAACTCAATAGCTTGATTAGCCAACTTCCTACTCCATATCTGATCTTGGGTGACTTCAATGGTCGCAATCCTCTGTGGGGAAGCAAAGACATAAATAGCAGAGGACAGCAAATTGAGCAGTGTCTTAGTGCTTACAGTCTGTGCCTTTTTAATAATAAGGAATACACTTACTTTCATGAACCTAGCCGGACCTATCACAGTATCGACCTTGCTATATGTACACCAGCCATATTTCCATTCTGGAACTTCACAGTTGATAATGATCTCCATAATAGTGATCATTTTCCTATCATCCTGTCTGGCAGTCAGGTCAGGTCATCTGTTAAAAAACCATCTCGATACATTTTTTCAAAAGCCAATTGGACACAATATACTCACCTTGCTGAGATTACTACAGGTATTATCCAAAACGGAGATATTGACACTGTGGTGGATAGAGTTACTCAACTGCTGATCAAGGCCGCAGAAGTTGCTATTCCAAAAAGCTCTTTAAAAACAACCAAATTTCACTTTCCTTGGTGGACTTCTGAATGTATGGTGACCATTAAGCAACAACGTAAGGCTTGGGGTATTTTTCGGCGTTATCCTACAATGACCAATTACATAGTTTTTAAGCAAGCAAAAGCAATTGCTAGAGGAGTTCGTCGAAAGTGTCAATGGGTGTCATGGCAAAAGTATGTATCCGAAATAACTTTCTCTACTCCGAGCAAAATTGTATGGGAAAGGATGAAAAAGTGTTCTGGAATATATAGAGAACATCCCATTTCCATTTTAAATTGCAACGGTTCAACTATTAGTTCCTCGTTAGACATTGCTAATGAAATTGCCAAACAGTTTGCAAATGTCTCTAATGCAACAAACTATCCTGAACCATTTCTAACTCACAAACTCAGGTCGGAAAGTAAACCTATTGTTTTCCTAGAAGCAAATAATCAACAGTACAATTCAGAATTTACCATGACAGAGTTGATGACAGCTTTATCAAAAACACATAAAACTTGTAGTGGACCAGACGAAATTAATTTACTCATGCTAAAACACCTTTCTCATGACTCCCTGTTGAACCTACTGCAGCTGTTCAACAGAATCTGGTTCGAACATAAATTTCCTAAATCATGGCAAAAAGCTATCACCATTCCCATCATGAAACCAGGTAAGGACCCACTAAGTCCTTTAAGTTATCGACCTATAGCACTTACAAGCTGTGTATGTAAACTGCTTGAAAAAATGGTAAACGCTAGGCTTGTATATTTTTTAGAAGACAATAAAAAATTATCGCCACATCAAAGTGGCTTTCGACAAGGTAGATCTACCACCGACAATCTAATTTCCTTAGAATCACAAATTAGGACTGCTTTTCTTAGACGAAACCGTTTAGTTTCCATATTTTTTGATATTGACAAAGCCTATGATCGAACATGGCGCTATGGTATTATTAAGGACCTATTTGATTTTAATTTAAAAGGCAATCTTCCTATTTTTATCCAAAACTTTTTAGATTTTAGGGCATTCCAAGTTCGCATTGGCTCAGTTCTCTCTCACACATATGTACAAGAAGAAGGAGTGCCACAAGGAAGTGTGCTGAGTGTGACACTTTTTAATATCAAAGTCAACAGTATTTTAAACCAATTACCATTGTCAGTTCATAAAACCATGTATGTTGATGATCTGCAAGTTTCCTATCAGGCACATGATATGCGTTCAGTAGAGCGACAATGTCAAGCTGCTGTTAATTGTATCTTGCGATGGGAAAACTTGAATGGATTCAGTTTTTCTACTCAAAAGACATGTTGTGTTCACTTCACAAGAAAACGTGGTATTCACTTACTCCCAGAAATCTTTATGGGAGACGTTAAGATCACAGTAGGAGACGAAGTCAAATTTCTCGGAATCTGGTTTGATAAGAAACTCACTTTCTTGCCCCACATCCAAAGACTGCGAACGAAATGTGAGAAAGCTCTGAATATCTTAAAAGTTCTTTCAAATACAAAATGGTTTGCAGATCGGATTTCCATGCTGCGAATCTATAGAGCTGTTATTCGGTCAAAGCTTGACTATGGATGTTCTGTGTATGGATCAGCACGAGCATCTGTGGTTAAGAAGCTCGATCCAATTCATAATAATGCTCTTCGTATTTGTTTTTGGTGCCTTCAAAACTTCTCCTATTCAGAGCATATACGTTGACTGTAATGAGACATCACTCGAACTCAGGCGAGAACAGCTCTCTCTGAATTATCACTTTAGAGTCATGTCCATGAACTACCATCCTTTGCAACGGATCATCCTGGATATGCAGTATGAACGGCTGTATTCAGCCCGACCCTCCTGTATTCCTTCCTTTGGCATGCGAATACGCAATAGTGTATCATCAACTCCACTAGAAAATCTCAATGTTAGAAAGAGAAAGGCGTGTGAAATACCTCCATGGCAAGTCCCAAATTTCATTTTTCTAAATCCTTTTGATAATTTTTTAAAGAGTAGTACACCTGATTCCATTTATGTTCAACTTTTTGCAGAACACAGAGATTTATTTAAGGAGTTCACTCCCATTTTTACAGATGGCTCCAAAACAGCAGCACATGTCGGATTTGCTTATGTATGTAATGATATAGTTAAGTCTTTTAAACTTCATACCTCATGCTCCATTTTTACTGCAGAAATCACAGCAATTCACCAGTCAATAATTTTCATCACCCATCAAAGTGTAAAAAAATACATCATATATACAGATTCATTAAATTCTTTGAAATTACTTTCATCCAGAATGGCCATGCTTCATCCCATTGCCTCAGATATCCTCCAACTTGTGCATCGTCTGAAGGCACGAGGACACCATATTCAATTTTGTTGGGTACCTGGACATGTTGGTATAAAGGGAAATGAATTGGCTGATACTGCTGCAAAAACAGCTAATCGTATTATGAATCATCCCATTCCTTTGACAGATATTAAAAAAACTATTAGTAAAATATTATATGATAAATGGCAACATTCATGGAATCAGCAAACTCAAAATAAATTGTATGAGATAAAGCCTTTAATACAAAAGTGGACTAGTTTTCAGTGTAGGAAACTTGATGTTATAGTAACTCGTTTGTGCATTGGTCATACTCGTTTTACCCATAGACACTTACTTTTAGGAGAAATTGAACCCTTTTGTAATAGTTGTCTGACGTCAGCAAGTATCAAACATATTTTAATTGAGTGTTCGAAATATAAACATTTCCGTTTTAAGCATTTCAAGACTTATACTTTACATTTGGCAGAATTGATTGGAGAAAATCCTCATTTGGAGCTTTTCCCATTCCTACTGGACATTGGTTTTTTCCATCATTTTTAACTTCACTTTTTATAACCTTTTAGTCATTTTTCATCTCGTTTTCAGTGTTGTACATGTTCCATAGTCATGGTTTTTTCACACATTATCACTCTTTTAAATTATACACATGTTTTAATCCATACCAATTTATGTATCTTGGTACCATATGTCTGGCGCAGCATATCCTCTTAGGATCTTGTACCATTAAACCATAATCAACCAACCAACCAACCAACCAACCAGATACTATACAGTAAAAGTTTCTTTGCCCATATGATTTTATATGTTGGCCCTCTATTTTCCTGAAAGTACCCTCTACCGAAATAAATGAATTTAGAATTTCATTAAGAAGTTATCAAACCCGAAATCAGCTGTAAAAAATACCCTCCAAGGATGGCTATAATATTGAAAAAAAAAAGTCTATACCAACAGATAAATTTGATGCCCATATCAAATTTGGCATTAAAATGTATTGATTTTTCCATTCTGAATTCTAAAACTCAATGTAACACAGTGGAACACCATTTAAATTTTAGTAAATATGATGTCACACAACTTAAAAAAGTTATCCCAAAAATAAAATTGCAACAAAACAGCATAGATATAAATATTCTTTACTTTGGTGTTTACACTATATACGCAGCCTTATAATCAAAAATATATTTGTAAGGGTATCTCTAAAAAGTTGAAGGACGGAAACTTTTTATGCATGTGATATATTGCTGAGCGTCTAATTTAAAATGTATACACTAATAATGATTTTAATTAAAAACATGAGACATGCACCAGTTATTTTGATTGTGATATGGAAATAAAATATTTCTTTTCAACACTCCTTCCTCCTAATATTAAAATGCTAACATCCATTAAAAAAAAAAATTCCTTGAACAAATTGGAATCAACCCAAAATAAGTATGTTAGCAAGAACCCTGGTTTAGTATAAAAACATGATAATAATAAACAGATAACGACAATTTTTATTCTTTAAGATTACATTTATTATGTATACATTATTTACATTTACTATATACAACACATTACATAGCTGACAACTCTGGCTGAGAATCTGTAGAATTTTATTCGCTGAAAAAAAATTAGTAATATCCTGAATAACACCATACTATAAAAAGTGAAAAATCACCTTAAATCAAGAAAAAGGAACTTTATATTTAACGTCATTTCCAATTCTACTTAATGAATTATTATATTTAGTCAATTTAATATACAATATTTAGCAGGTGGAGATGGATGGACTTTCGCCAAGGCACGAGTATACAAAGTAAATTGAGTGATATCACAATTTATGTGAAAATAATTTTAAAAATTGCGATTTATATAAACCGAAATATAAAAATACACTAGTTTAGTCATTCTATGCAATAATTAAGGGATGGAGATGAATAGGAAAAAATACAGATCATATTGAACAATCTATGTCAAAAATAATTTGGTTTAGTAAAAATTTAGCAATTGGCTAAGTGATTTTCCAGAAAAATCAAAGATTGGCAGCTAAGCAATTGTTTCATACATTAATATAAAAACACAAAAATTACCAGATAGCAAAACATTAAATGCAGTGTCTTTTTGATTGAGATTCATACACATTTTCTTTTTACATGTCGGCCATCTGAAAGAAGAGGAAATCATTACATTGAAACTTTGTAAAATACACTACAATTCCAATTTCTTCCAACAAAAGAAATTTTAGAAAACAGAACTTTACATAAAATAGATTTTGAGAAATTCTGCTATAATAATCAAATTATAAATTTAAAACTAATAGATCAAACTTCTGAAACATGGGTATGCAAAAAAGTTTTTTTTTACATTCAGATGTAATCCAGGATTGAATTGAGTATGAAATTACTTCATCTCTTTTGCCTATGTGGCACATATGGTTTTCAGTTTTGAAGGACAACGATGGCAATCAAGTACAGGAACTTGTGTGCAGCTCGACCATCTGATCTTCTATGCAAACACCTAACAGATTCCAAGTTAGGGAACAGAAAGAATACCGCCTCATATCATTCTTAAAATGTGACTGACATATATCCATTTTCTATATATAATCTCAAGCTGGATGGTACTCATATTGATCCTCTTATACAAACATTTATTAAAAATAATGTTAAAAAGTAATGGAACATTTATTTCAGACATTTACCTTGCTAAGCATTCGGTTTAGAAAGTTGGGCTTTAGGCACAATCCAGATTTTTGCTTCACAGAGTAACACACTTTTCACCAATGCATTAAACAGGTTAAGTGACATTGTGCATTGTAGAATGCCAAATAAAGTAAATGCCACTGAAATCCTATAGAGTATTATGAATTCAGAAGCATTGATTTCTATACAATATTTAATTTCATGCAAGCACAACTCTTGTTTTATGAAAATGTTTATGCTTTAATTCATATTTTATTAAAATAATAATTTTTCATATCAATAGATTTTCAAGATTTATGACATTGTTTCTTATTTCGTAGCATATTCGGAACATTCGAGATCTATTTGTGGTTTTTTTACTTTTGTGACCTGTAGATAATTTTTTTCAGATTTGCATAAAAAAAAATACAACATTACTTGTGATTCATTCTTATATCATGGTAGCGAAAATTGACATGGGGGAAAATGACAGAAAGTCACATGATTTGTAATCACATTATCTCTGCCTAGAAAGGGGGAATAAGGGCAGCTAAGTGAAAACCGGGAGATTGAGAGACTTACCTGGGAGATGGGGAGACTAAGAAAAATCAGGAAAGTTGGCAACTATGATGGTAGAAGATGCTCTAGTATCCCCAGGCGACTTTTCAACATTGCTATTTCTTCTTTGGCATCAATATCTAAAAATAATTTTTCTAATTAGCAACAAGTCATACATAAACAAAAATATAGCACTCTTTTACAATGGAAGTCTTGTCTGAATGTTAATTAAATTTTAGGAAATAATATAAAATATTTAAGGATGACTGTAAAATAATCTTATACTCAGTAATCTACAAAATTGAAATCCAGTTTTAAAGTTAAAATGTGTCATGTATGCCAGGTAGACCGAGAGACGATACGATTCGTTTTACATACACGCAAAAAACATTTATTAGCATTAAGATACACAGGCACGAACGAGCATAACAACAACTACACCGAACATGTACAATACGAAACTACGGAACACAAAAAGGTAAACAAAGCACGCGCGCTTCACACAGCTTGGAAGGTTCTCCAATCTGGCTGTTGCCAGATACATAACAGTTCCTCCCCGACAAAATATAGAGTCACAGGTCGAGTCTCTTTGGAGGTCTCCTGATTCGGTTTGAGCGTCGGAGTGGCACATCAGTTTTCGGCTTTCCGGAAGCGTCTGGTACAGGCTTAGGTGGTATATCATCACTTGGAGTGGCAGGTACAGGTACATCTTTAGGTTCAGGGATAACTTCAGGTATAGGTGCAGGCGGTTCCGATTCAGCAACATCATCGGATACTGGCTCATCTGGAAAATTCAATTCTTTATCGTAAATTGGAATTTCAGTAGCAGCTTGGGATAATTCAATCGACTTCCCACATTTCCTTATTTGATCTACGTGTCTCTTCCAAATTTCATTTCCAACTTGTATGCTATAACTCAAAGTTCCATCTCGGTTTATAATAGTTCCAATTTTCCATTTGTTAGGTCCGGAATAATTTCTTACGGCTACTTTCTCCCCTTCCCGAAACTCACGCAAGATAGATTCTGTGTCAAGTCTCGAACTCTGTTTCTGAACAACTTTGTCTCTCAAATTTGGTTTAAAAAGATCAAGCCTAGTGCGAATACATCTCTTCAAAAACAAGGCACTCGGAGTTTCTCCCGTGAGAGAATGTGGAGTTATTCTATACTGTAATAAAAATCTTTGTAATTTCACATTTAGATCTCCAGAATCACCTCTACTCGATTTCAACGAAGCTTTGAATAACTGCACTATTCTTTCTGCCTGTCCGTTCGTAGCAGGATGGTACGGTGCTGAAGTTATATGTTTAATATTATTCAGTTTCAAAAAATGTCGAAATTCGTAACTAGTAAAACTTGCGCCGTTATCACTAACCAAAGTTAAGGGAATTCCATAATGAGCAAAAAGAATACGAAGATGATGAATTGTAAAACTAGCTGTAATATTTTTCATCGGAATGACTTCTATCCACTTCGAATATGCATCAGAGACTACAAAAAACATTTTCCCCATAAAAGGACCAGCGTAGTCAATGTGTATCCTTTGCCAAGGTCCATTTGGCCATTCCCACGGATGTCGATTTATCCTTGCTGGTTCGTTCCTCGTTGCGATACAAGCTGAACAGTTCTGAACAAAATTGGCTAAACTGGCATCAGTACCTTGCCAATAGCAGTAGCTTCTAGCTATGGCCTTCTTTGTAAAACCTGAATCTCATTGATTGTCCGAACAGGTTCTGTCGAACATCAAGCTTGGCGAAAGCCTCCAGCTTGACGGAGTTTTTACCTAGCCTATCAGTTGGCAAAGGCTCTCGGTTAGTATCTTCAATTATGCGCACATAATCTTGTTGCGCCATACTACCATGTAAGTTCTTAGTCATGCCTAAGCTACATTTCACGCGTCCACTAACTTCATTTAGTCTACGATCAACATATTCCATGAGATCATAGTTGTAGCAGAATCTCCACTGAGAAGGAAAGATGTTCTCATCTTCATCAACGTCGATTCCACATGCTACAAGCCCCGCAATCTGCTCACTGTTAATTCTTGTGGCATGCTTCCAACCTAACATATTTGCGGTCGGGAGTCCAGCTTCTTCATCTTCTGGTCTTAAAGCGGCTGGCAAATTCCATTCCACTCCTTGCTCTTGGTCTCTAGTATCTCTCAGGTCCTCACATATCCTCTGGGCGATAACTCCAGGTGCAGGCCTGTTTTCATAATGAGTATGTGATTCCTCATTCACAACTCCAAAGTATCCCTTGATTCCATTAAAGATATCATCACTTGGTAGAGTAATCTCTCTGTGACAAGCGACCATTCCGGTCGAGTCTTTAAAATTTCCCAAGCAACTGAGATACTCGCTGACTAACCTAGGAATAACCCAGGCGGCAATTGAGCCTTGTTCGGCCATTGCTCTAACTTCTAAGTCGGCGTAGCCGTTACTTAGTTCAATTTGCGCAATTCTCATAAAGTATAGCTGGGTGCAGTAATACTCCAGCATTGACCTGGAAACAGTCTTTGCGAAATTCCGGTCACAAGCACAAAGCTGATCATACAGTACGTCCGAGATATCACCAAGCGCCGAAGCACTAGTGGTGAACCTCGCCACACCACCAACCTGCATAACACCAGAGTAGTTAGCTAGATCATAGCTACCCTCAAATGGCGGCTCGTTATTATATTCAGAGAATGAGGTCGAAAGAAACTTTGGTTTCGGTACCTCTAATCTCGGTGGCGGTCCAGCCTTGTTGTTGTTCGCCTTTGGTAAAGCTCCAGACGTCATTCCGACATCCTGGCTGTCATCAGCATTGTTTAGGTCGCGCTGTGTGCGAGCACGTTCTGAACTTCCTCCACGTCTAGGACCATTATTCCAACGGCCCTGTTCTGATGCACCTCTGTTACCATAGCGTCCACCTCTTCTTTGATTCATTATGAGATTGTATCCAATGCGCATCTGCGACAACACACTTTTAAAAACAAGTTTTTAAATGTATAGTGAAATTATTCAACAGAAAATGATAAGCATTTTTCATTTCACATGCGAAAATTTGAAATACAACTAGGGATGTCACGAAACCAAAACAAAAAACAGTTAATAACTATCAGATAAGATACTATCAGATTATCAAAGAATTGATATTAATATGATACTGATAACAATTAGATTGGTATTATAATGTATAACAAATTTATAATTGCTGTAAAATTATATATAAAAATATTTCAGCCATAATTTACAACTAGCTACCTTTATATATATATAAAAGAATGAAAAAAATTATGATACACATGTTAATAGAAATTTTGTATGTTCGTTTGAAAATCAGAGTAAAAGAATCACTGGGGGGAAAAAATAAATAATTTTTATTAATCTGGACAGAGTGAAAAAATTGTTCTATCGGAAATGGGGAAAAAAAAAATGTATATAATAAAATACATAATTTTGGATTGTAATCACAGATAAAATGCATTAGAAATATACAAATAATAAAACTATATCTTATTTTTGGCAAAAAGAATTTGTAACGGGAAAAACATTTATGACAACCTTTCACAATGTTAACATATGCTGCAATGGTTATACAATGGTTCAATAAATAATTGCGAAGGAAGCAGAAAACCGAAATGAAGGGTTATCTATGTCAACTGATGAACAAACAGTATGAATCCATCATTAGTAGGGCGATTGAAAGGCAGGGGCAAAACAATGCTTTGTATATGGAACCTGGAGGTCTTAAGCCACATAAACAGTTTGCGAAAAAAGGTCAATAACTTTTAAAATAGAGTGTAGTAGAACATGCATTTTGTAAAATAGCGAAATTTTGCAGGAAGTGCTGGTCATGAACCTGTGTCTCTAATCTAATCTAGAAAAAAAAAAGGGGTAATTTACACAAATAAACATAATACAGAAGACCACAGGGTCTGTATATGATTTGAATAATTCATTATTAATACACTGAAGTATTTAGGTATGTAAGGAATTTTCCTAAAGATAAAAGCCATAGTTTTGGTGAGGATAAGAACTACGAACCACCTATATGCAAACTTGCTACTTTGCCAGCTGAAGCTGGATCACTTTATCCAAGGATAACATCCTTACTAGTACGGATTTTCGTAATTTTCTGGTCAGTTACGTTACACCTATGGTGACTCAATTACATTTGACTCATGCATTTTTCTAATTTTATTTTCCATTGATAATTTATAAGTCAGCAGATTTTCTAAAAATTTTAGGAGCTAATTTTTATTATTTCTATTATTAGTACTGTTTAATTATTCATTATACCCAAGGTCCGTAGAATATCTTCTATATAAGGTTGTCTCGTTCGGGGAAAAAGTTGTCCCGGGAAGGAAAGACGAGTGACGTCACTGCTAGACCCATTCTCTGACAGAGGCGAGAAAAACTATTGAGAAACGTTGATCGGAAACTATTTAAATATTTATCTAATAGTAACGGTGTGCAAGCAATATAGAATAAAATAAAACAGTACATGCATAGTAATGTGAAGTTTACGAAAATAAATTCCTTACATATGAAAAGAAATAGCAGATTTTTTATGAGAGTGGAAGCTATTAAAATTTTAACATGAGTGAAGTTTATACAAAGATTACTGAATGCTATGTTGAGAGATAATTGAATGAGCAAAGGTTATGTATAAAAAAAATAGTGAATGATCAGAGAAGAGCCAATAGTTGTTAGGTGTGTTATATGAATCGGTTTGAGAAGGCTATAAATATATATTTCTAATCTAAATGTGGCAAATCGGTCATCATTTAAATATCGACTGTATTCTGAAGTTTACAGTAAATTTAACACGTAGCGTTATTTAAATGAACGTGACCTCAGTTAAAGCCATCATACTTTAGAAAAAATAAGTCAGTGTTTTAAACTAAACACATCCGACACGTACTGGTCTAAACTGACCATATCAGGGATCCAACGATCGACATCAGCGTCCTGTCTCGACTAAGATCGTCATCTGACAGCGTCTGATTTGCTTCAAGAAACTTCTGTCTTATATATCTGAAAACTCCCCCGGATATGCAAATGAGATACGTACGCATTGAGAACTGATTTGCATGAAACCTCATGTTGGGAAACATCACGTTTCATGCCGGTGAACAGAGTCATTCATATTAAATTTGCATAAATGCCCGTTCACAGGAATCGTGAGTCGCAATGTTTTGATTTTTTCCAACACATGCACTTTTATGAGCAAATAACAATGTATTTTAGAACCATATTTGGTTGGGTAATTTCAGAGATATTGCAATATGGTACAAAATTTGTTTACATGTAAAACATAAGTAAAATTTCAAAAACATTATTGTTTTTTCATTTATGTACCAAAATACTTTTGCACCAATGTGTTTTCTGTTTTTGTAATTGGCACTCATTAAATTGCATATATATTAATTTTGACAAAGAAGTGTTGAAAAGTAAAAAAAAATTCTAATTTTTTTTATATACTCCAACATCTTTACACAAGAAAATTCTGTCATCTATATCTAATGTTTTGAAATTCATACACTGACTTCCAAAAGTTAAGCATGCAATGCAAATTTTCATTTTTCGAAAGTGGCTGAATATCACTGTGGATGTAGATGACAGTATGCAAATATCATATGCTGCAGCCAGTCACGATTGATTGTCCAGATATATACTAATTAGACAGTCGTTGAGGACGCGAGCATTCCGGAGGGTTTATGGAGGGGCATTTAAATGCTGATCCGAAGTGTTTATAATATTCGTAGGATTATTTTTGATGATATTCGTATTTCTATGGCTGAAAGAAAATGAATGACAGATAGTGAGTGCTGTCATGCTGTCAGAAGCATTGAAGCAGGACAGTCAATCAAAGATGTTGCTATTTTCTTTGGCGTTGATCATTCGGCAACTTCTTGATTATGAAAACAGTCCCAAACAAGTCAAACCTGTGCCCTGTAGTCTAAGGGTTACCACCCCCTCTGATGATCAGTATATTGCTATAGTAGCCAAGCAGAATCGACAAGCCACCTCCACAATTATTACATCCATGGTTGCAAAAGCACTTGGTAAGACAATATCTGCCAGTACTATGCGCCGAAGGCGCCATGTGAAGGGACTGTATACCTGAGTACCATGTTTTTGTGTTCCCAATCCGTCCATGCCAGAGGGACAAGATTAAAGTGGTGTCGTCTCCATGTCAATTGGACTGTCTCAGATTGTTGCAGCGTCCTGTTCATGGACGAGTCCAGATTTGCCGTTCATTTACAAAATTTCTTTTTATATCCATTTCTTTATTACTTGAATTAGAAAAAAAAATAAAAATCATTTGTGGAATAAGCACATTTGATTGAATTTCAGTTCTAAGCAACATATAATTTTCTTAAAATAAATTTACAAAACATATATTGTTTGCATAATGCTATTTTTATTAAAGGCTTAATTGTACATTTTTATTAATATCTCAAAAATCCTTGGTTGTTGTTTCTGAGACCCAGACCGTCCGACCTACCAGAAAGGTGTAAGGTAACTGTTTGGATGGCCAAGAAGTGCCACCCAATTTAGACCAGAACCCAGTGGGAGAGGCATCCACAGGTACCGTACCCTCCTTCCCCTACCACCAACCTTTCGGAAGAACTTAAGGTCCCACATGTTTAACGTGATCATACTCTGCATGAACACGGCGGCAGTTTTGGCAGTAGTGGGAATCGAACCCGGGCCTACCGAGTGCAATTCCCGTGAGCTAACCACTGGGCTACCATGTCCAACAATCCTTGGTTGTAAAAACTTAAATCACAGACTAAATCTTAAATGAAGTTATTCCAAGGCTACCCTCTAAATAGTTGTACACTGATATGTAAGTTTTCAAATTCCAATAACAAAGTATTTCAGCATTTAGATAGACATTATTTCAGTTGATGAAAGATATAAAAAAAAAATTACTCATTTTGTGCTAATTTTATGAATGTCAGAAAATTAGATAAATTCCATGAAAATGAGTGAAGTACATTAAGATAGAAGTTTCAAATTTTGTTATGTGTTAATTTTGTAAAAATATTTAAGAAGTAACATCTTTGTTTTAATATTGCAGAATAAAATAATAAATGATACCATTCCTAATTTGTTTTAATACATGTTTTTAACCAAGATTTTACTTAATAAACAACTCTAATGAACCAAAACAGAATATAATAAAATATTGAAATTTATTTACAAAAAGATAAATTACAGTGATAATACATAAATAGCATATGAAGGTATACTGGGCTATTTTCAAACACATGAAAAATCCAGCAACATGTCGAATTCACTTGCAGGAAAATTGGAATTTATTTATAAAAACAGTAGCAACAGCTGTTCCATAGCTCATAGAGCACAGGCACAGACATAACATGAAAATCTTAAAATTTAAAAGCATTAAAATTACAAAGTTCAAAACTAAGTACGCACTCATACATGTATATTCTTTGCTCTTACAATGAGGAAAGGATTGAGGGGTTGACAGAAACAAAAACGGTATCTTTCAATAGAAACAGAAAATTAATACAAATGCACAGAAATTTCTGCATTTTTATTACTATCTCCATAGCCACTAGATTTCAAAATGTAAAACATGGACAGACATAATTACCTACAATAAAATAAGGAACAAGCATAGCAAATTAAAAAAAAAAAATGCATAGTGGACAAAACTTTGTTTTATACAAGAAGTAGCTAACATTATATTTTCAAAAAGGGAAAGCAATGACACTAGCAAAAGTATAAAAGCATCTCAATAAATAATTGCACATATAATCTAGGATGGAAATTGTTAAACAAAATGTAGACAAAATGGGAAAAAAAAAGAGCAGAAAGATTAAAAATTTCATTGGTCTAGTGGCTTTTCTTTTCATTTAGCAATGATTTTGTTCTTGCTTTCTTGCTTTTGCTGGTGTAAATGTTGACTTTTTGTCCTAAAAGGCGGTTTTTTTTTTTTTTTTTTATTCTACCTAAACCATTTGATACTGTTATGAATGTGTCACATATAAGCATTTTTAAAAGTTTTTACTTTGCTATTATTTTTGCAACAAAGTTTTCAGCAATTTGAATTACATTTTCATTTTTTCCTTTTTTCTGGTAATTTTGAGTAAGCAAAATTTTGGAGCATTCGTTTTTTTGGTTCATTCTTAGCAGCTAATGTTGGAAGGCTGTTTAACATGGCATTATCTAACTGCATTTTAATTTTATTTAAGTTTTGATATAGATTATTAATCATATTTCGGTCTTCAAGAAGATATGAAGCAGATATAATTTCTGATGCAATTTTTCGACATTCTCTAGCTGAATATTGAGGCAATGGTATGTTTACTTCAGAAATATCCCCAGCATCACATGCATTTTTTTCAAGTATTTCCATTTCTGCATTTTAAAATTCATGATATTCATCAGAATTTTGAAGGACTGATTCATTAATTTCAACTTTAGCATTTTTGGTACTGTATATGCAATGTCATCTAGTACATCATTAACAACTGATATATGTAATTGAGGTGAACTATACATATTATATTTTTATCTAAAGTATAAAATACAGATTCTCTGTAATTTTCATAGATATTTTTCCATTCAGCATTGGTGTGTTTAAATATTGCAAGAAAATGTTTACAAGGCATTTTATTTCTAGCCCAACCCTTACACTCACAGTAAGGAGCAGCAGAATTACTCTCTAAATATAATTTATACCATACTGAAATATCCTTCACACTAACTACCTCATATGTTATGTCGTTGATAATTCTTATATGGCTATTATTAAAATACTTACTTTTTTCAAGTCTATCAATACAGTGTTTAATAAAATTATTTGGTATATTCACTAAATAATTTGGGCATACAGTTGCATCATAGTTTTTGTATTCAGTTTTTATATTGCTTCGATATAAGACAATAAACTTTCTGCACCATTATTCGTATACACTCCTAACAGTAAATCACTTCGGCGAAATGAGAAAACCCAGTTTTTTATTGTGGATACTAAACTTACTAAAGTAATTTTGTAATTTAGGGGAATTTTGGAAAATATGGAGCAGATTGCAAATCGGCAACTTTTGCAATAACCACTTCTTCAGTGTTTGCATCAGCAATTTTTCTAAACATTTTTAATATACCTATTTTATGACATGAAACGAAATTTGTTTTGGTTTTTATCCAGCGTTGCCATGCTTGTTCCTGGTGAAAATTACATATGTATGCATCAGAATTGGGAAAAATTTGTCGTATTGCATTAAACTCTGCTTCACTGAAATCTGTCATAAAACACTCACTATAAGTGTAAAAACAATAGTGAGTTCAATTGTGGATTCCAATTTTTTATAATTTTTTATCCCTCAGCAATTGCTGCCGCAGTTTCATTTATTGTGATAATTACTACAACTGGGTAGTATTGTACATTTGTTTTTATAAAAGATAAAAAACATGGTGGAGCATATTTCATTATTTTATATCTTGCGTCAAGGAAACACATTTCATTCCCATATTTATTTAATAAATGAGATTGTTTCCTTGACTGAAAAACAAATAAGAATGTTTGTATTAAGTCATTACTCTCAGCCCTAGTATAAGGCCTGAAATAGAAGTTATCTCCAGCACTGTACTTTTTCCATGCCTCAATCTTCTTTACTAAATTTTGTTGATCATTTTCACAGTTTTTCATGTCATTAAGCACTCTGTTCAGCCGCTTCAGCCCTTTCCCTGGATACGTGCCTGAAAAGGCGGTTATTTTTTTTTATTCTACCTAAACCATTTGATACTGTTACGAATTTGTCACATATAAGCATTTTTATAAATTTTTTACTTTGCAACTATTTTTGCAACAAAGTTTTCAGCAATTTAAATTACATTTTCATTTTTTTTTTTGGTAATTTTGAAGAACTGATTCATTAATTTCAACTTCAGCATTTTTGGTACTATATGCAATTTCATCTAGTATATCATTAAAAACTGAGATATGTAATTGAGGTGAACTACATATTATATTTTAATCTAAAGTATATAATACAGATTCTCTGTAATTTTCATGGATATTTTTCCATTCAGCATTGGTGTGTTTAAATATTGCAAGAAAATGTTTACAAGGCATTTTATTTCTACCCCAATCCTTACACTCACAGTAAGGAGCAGCAGAATCACTCCCTAAATATAATTTATACCATACTGAAATATCCTTCACACTAACTACCTCATGTGTTATGTCGTTGATAATTCTTATATGGCTATCATTAAAATACTTACTTTTTTTAAGTCTATCAATACAGTGTTTAATAAAATTATTTGGTATATACACTAAATAATTTGGTCATACAGTTGCATCATAGTTTTTGTATTCAGTTTTTGTATTGCTTCGATATTAAGTCTAATATATTTATTGAGTATGGTAGGAAAAAACCTATCTTTAATTATTTTAATTACTCTACTAATAGATTTATCTTTAAATTGGTCTAAAGTGTTCTTTTTAAGACAATAAACTTTCTGCACCATTATTCGTATCCACTCCTAACAGTAAATCACTTCAGCAAAATGAGAAAACCCAGTTTTTTTTTTGGATACCAAACTTACTAAAGTAATTTTGTAATTTAGGGGAATTTTGGAAAAAATGGAGCAGATTGCAAATCGGCAACTTTTGCAATAACCACTTCTTCAGTGTTTGCATCAGCAATTTTTCTAAACATTTTTAATATACCTACTTTATGACAGGAAACCAAATTTGTTTTGGTTTTTATCCAGCATTGCCATGCTTGTTCCTGGTGAAAATCACATATGTATGCATCAGAATTGGGAAAAATTTGTCGTATTGCATTAAACTCTGCTTCACTGAAATCTGTCATAAAACACTCACTATAAGTGTAAAAACAATAGTGAGTTCAATTGTGGATTCCAATTTTTTATAATTTTTAATCCCTCAGCAATTGCTGCAGCAGTTTCATTTATTGTGATAATTACTACAACTGGGTAGTATTGTACATTTGTTTTTATAAAAGATAAAAAACATGGTGGAGCATATTTCATTATTTTGTATCTTGCGTCAGGGAAACACATTTCATTCCCATATTTATTTAATAAATGAGATTGTTTCCTTGACTACAAGGGCGGATCCAGAGGGGGGGGGGGGCACAGGGGCATGTGCCCCCCCCCAGACGAGCTAAGTAAAGACTAGAAAAGTTTGATATTTTTCAAAATTATATTTTTATGTTTTTTAAAATTATATATTTATATTTTTCAAAATTATATTTTTATATTTTTTAAAATTATATTTTTATATTTTTCAAAATTATATATCCTCTCTTCGGCTTTCAAAATTATATATTCTCTCTTCGGCTTCAAATGCTCCTACTGAAGTAATTGAGGAACATTTTCGCGTGACATTGTGGTTGCCATTCAAGTATATAATAATCAAGGAGTTTTATAAATATTATTTTTAGTAGAAAAACACATATCATATATTACCACGTGCGCTATAATTTTGGTGCCAAGTTTGTAATATTGTGAAGTAAGTGATTACTTGTATAAGATGTTTGACGTGTTATAGATTTAAATAACATGTCTGAAAGTAATAAATTATTCCCTTTTTAAAAATAACGCGCTAAGCTGCTGATAATGTATATATATATATATATATATATATATATAAGATTTAAAATGAAAAAAGAAAATATATAGGTGTAACGATTGTGTTTACAGGGTTGCAGAAAGGTCAAGGGGGATTGCGACCCCTATTTCCTGGTTAGAAGCTAGCTTTGACTTCATGAAAACGCTCCCAGAGACTCTGCACGCCCGAAACAGCAATTGATCATGCCCGTGGGGAAAAAATGGCCGAATCCCAGAAAACATAAAAATGATCAAAATAACAAAAAAATTGGAAATTTTACTAACCAGCAAGACAAGAATCATGGAAGAGTTGCATAAAGTGTATAAACTTCGAATAGGAAAGCATACATAGAAATGTCGCGTCTAACTTATAGAGCCATCTGGATGTGAAACAATCAGATAATCCTAGGTAAGAGTTGAGTTGTATTGTATGATGTCGGATAAATTAACATAATTTATATCACTATAATTTCTGCAAAAAACATCATAATAGTGCTGTACAAAGCGGAAGGGATATGATTATTCCCGAGTTCCGTTGATTAAATGCATCATGCATTTGTTAAATTCTGTAATAGATGAGTATAATAATCTGTATCTGTTCAAGTGATTTACGATTAAATTACATTGTACTTTTACGTTTACTCCTCTAGATGGGATGAGTGGCTGCGAAACTTTTCCACTGAAGCACAGAAATGTCCTCGAATTCTTGTAGATGTACGAAAGGTAGCCCATCACAGATTGTACGACTTTTACTCTAATGAGAGCGCTGAAGATGGGAGAGTGGTCAACTGAGTCGAAGGCCTTTTCAAGATCTAAAATGGCCACGCAGATGGGCAGTTGCTCGCTCCACGGATCCCTCAGGATGTTGTTGAGAAGATGGACCCTCTTTGAGATGCCATCTATCTTCTGGAAGACGTACTGGAATTCGTTGAACTTTAGAGAGGTTGATAATCTATTGGCTAAGATCTTATAGAACTGACGAGTCAGTACAGAAGTGATGGAGAGTTTCCTAAGCTTCGAGGGGGCGTCGGCTTCTTCCTTCTTAGGAATGAAGATAGTCCTGGAGTCGATGACGAAGGAAGGCGCCCACTGCAGGAATAACCAGCAAGTGAACAACTTTGCCCTCGCCCACGTCGGAAACTTCTCAAGCATAGCTCAGGAGACTCCATCGGGACCGGAAGATGTTGAAAAACGGGTTCGATGCTCCAGGACTTCCTCAGATGAAATAAACTCATCTTCATTGACCGTGCAGTCCGGTGCCTGGAACTTGACAAAGTCAAGGTTTGTTTTCTTTAGTAGCTGCGTTCTTTGTTTTTTTTCATTGAGGAGATGTTAGTTGTTGATGAGATGTTAGTTTTTTTTTGGGGGGGGGGGGGACTAATTTCTCCATCTCAGCATCATTAACTTCTAAACCAGTAGATTTGTTCTCAGTAGAGATTTCCTGAGTGTCTTGAGTATCTGCAATAGATCTCTTTTGTTTTTTGGCTCCGAAATCCTAGGAAATATCAGGCAATTTAAGTTTGAAGTATTTTAGAGCTCTTCTCCATTTTTAAATTTCCTATTCCTAAAGGTTACATCTACAAGCTAGTACGATTCACGCTTTAGAAGGGTTTTGTAGTCTGGGGACCTAAAGAGCAAGTTAGAATCACTTATAGTACATGTTATGATAAGCTCCAGATGATTCCTCTTTCCACTAGTCATCTCCACTTCTCCCAGTTCCTCTTCTAGTGAGGCGATGACAAAGTCGTATATCCGGAAGTGGCTCTGGATCTCCTTCTCAGTAGCTCTGTCCAGAGTTCCAATCTCTTTCAAGTATGTGCTTGCGAACCTAGCCGCTTCATGTCGGGGGTCAGCATATTGAGCCGGCTTCTCTCCACTTGCTTGCAGATTTTTTCTCGTCAGCATCCAATAAACCTTTATCCTGATCCTCCATGATTTCAGACCAGTCTTTCTTTTTCTTTATCTCCATCTTCTTGACTTCCTGCCATTTCAAGACATCCTTAGTCTTGGGAGTGCTAAAATTCCAGCTCTGTCTTTTCATATAACATTCCACCATCTCAGCATTATATTCCTCTAAGTTCTCCTCTAGCTATTCGGTGTTATTCCAAGATTTCATAAATAGAGCCTTTTAATCTTCTGAAATTCTTCTTCCTTTGAAGCTGGTACAGTGTTCTTGTCCATAGCAAATGCTTTGACCGACGTGCTCAACTGAAACTCAGCTTCGAGCAGTATGTTGTTTCGTGGTTGTTGAAGACCCTGGCATTTCTGCCTTAATCTTCAGTCTTGTTGATTGCAATGTTATGAAGCTATGACGTTATCTGTGTGGTTCGAAAAATGTCCATGAGAAAGCCCCCAGTTCGACGGGCTTGTGGATGATAGACTCTTTAAGAGAGTTTATATTAGTATTTGTTAGAAGACCTTTGATTACAATTCTTTTTGGGTGATCTGGTTTAAGGTTGATAGAGCTAAAAGGTATTTTGGCCCAAGTTAGGTGAGCCTGAAGACTCTGGTAATCCTCAGCGGATCCCAGAGTGATCCTGGTCACCCTCCCCATAAGATGGTCTTCAATTTTGTTAGCTAGGATTTTATTTAGATCTTCTATAAGGACTCCCCAATCGCTTGCGGAGTCTACATAGTTTTTTTTTTTTTTTCAAAACTTCGCTACTTCTGAAAAAGAGCTAAACCGACAAAAACAGTGATGTTGGTCCTTCATCTTATTCCCTTCTTCACCTTTCTTGCGAAAGTCGTCATGTAATGGAAACTTCTCCAAATCATTCCATTGCCTATCAGGGTTCTTGTAGTCAGGATCTTCATGTCTTTCTTCCTCAAAACATCCAATCCGACAAATTCCTTGCAACTGTTCTCGGAAATGTTGCCTCGCCAGTTGGTGGTGAAGGATGTCATAACAACACCTGCTGGGCAGAGTCCCTAGAGCTGACTAGAAAGGATCTTATATTTTTCCACTTTGAACTTATGAGCTCGCTTCAGCGGGAATTGATCGGTGATGACTTGCACTTCAATTACGATGACTCTTTGCTCGCTATACAGGACTAGGTCAGGCATTAGAAGCCCAGCAGTCGTTTCAAATTTGGGTTCCTTGTGTACTGTATAACCCCGGTTCATAGCCGACCTATTTTTGTATGAAATCAGGGCATTGTGGCGATTTACGCGCAGTGCGTGTGTAGCATGGCATGACTGCAAAATGTGATTTCATGTCTCGGCTGCTGGCAGCCCCTACTGTAGAGATGGTCAATTTTGGGGCATCCTCGAGATGACCTGGACTTCGAGAATAATACGTCGTACCTTGCATGCAGGCAAGTAATATAGTCTCTCCCAGAAAGCAAGTTTGTACCGTCCAGAATCCATCGATGAGCTTGTGGGATTTTGGATGAATCTTTCAAGCAAGCCCCGTCACACGTTGCATGGAGGCGATGCCTTCACATTGTCGAAATTCTGCACTTACTGGTGAGAGGAACGTTGTCACAACTAAGAAGTGTAGGCTTGATGTTGGCGACTCGATTCCTAGTCAGCATCGGAATCGTCCATTGTAGGGAAGGATTCCCAAGTCCGCATGAAACATCGCAATTGGAGGGTCCTTGGGGAGATGGAGATTCCTTCTGACAAACGTTCTAACAGTAACGTCAAGTTTCTTGAGTATCCCAGAGTAGATTTTACTGAAAGTCATTTAATGGAAGAACTTTGACAGTATGTGTCTCGCTAGGATGTATAGCTTCTGCTGAGGCTTTAGCAGATACTTGCGAAGCGTCTAGAGGTCGCTGGCGAGCAAGATCTTGATTGGCTGATGACCAGAAGATGTAAAGTCTACTCCTGGATACTTGAAGTTGGTGTTAATGCCAAGTGTCGGGAGTAGCCGGCCAGACGCTTGCAGGGACACGTTGTCTTTGTATAGCATCCTCTTCTTCTTTCCGCCCTTGATCCAGCAGAAGCCGGCAGATATCGCAACGTTAATCTGCATTCCACGGGGCTTCAGCTGGGGTTTGATGGTGCTGAGCAGGTTTTGGACGCCATGTTCATCATCTGCAGCCAGGATGAGGTCATTGGCGTATGCGATGTGTTAATTTTCCAGTTCCCGTGGCAAAACCCTTCATAGGATGGTAGGTGCTGCAGTACCTCATCGAAGACAAGCAGGAACAGCAGCGGTGAAAGTGGGTCTCCCTGCCTCACTCCTATAGATGGGATGAGTGGCTGCGAAATTTTTCCTCTGAAGCAGAGAAATTTCCTCGAATTCTTGTAGATGTACGAAAGGTTGCCCACCACAGGTTGTGGGACTTTTACTCTAATGAGAACGCTGAAGATGGCAGAGTTGTCAACTGAGTTGAAGGTCTTCTCAAGATCTAAAATGGCCACGCATATGGGCAGTTGCTCGTCCCGCGACTCCCTCAGGATGTTTTTGAGAAGATGGACCCCCTTTGAGATGTCATCTATCTTCTGGAAGCCGTACTAGAATTCGTCGAACTTCAGTGAGGTTGATAATCTAGTGGCTAAGATCTTAGGGAACTGACGAGTCAGTGCAGAAGTGATGGAGAGTGGCCTAAGCTTCGAGGGGGCGTCGGCTTCTTCCTTATTAGAGATGAAGATAGTCCTGGAGTCGATGACGAAGGAAGGCGCCCACAGCAGAAATAACCAGCAAGTGAAGAGCTTTGCCCTCGCCCTCGTCGGAATCTTCTCAAGCATAGCTGGGGAGACTCCATAGGGACCGGAAGATGTTGAAAAACGGGTTCGATGCTCCAGGACTTCCTCAGATGAAATAAACTCATCTTCATTGACCGTGCAGTCCGGTGCCTGGAACTTGACAGAGTCAAAGTTCATTTTCTTTAGTAGCTGCGTCCTTTGTTTTTTTTTTATTTCAGAGATGTTAGTTGTTGAGGAGATGTTAGTTTTTTTTTTAGGGGGGGGGGGACTAATTTCTCCATCTCAGCATCGTTAACTTCTAAACCAGTAGATTTGTTCTCAGTAGAGATTTCCTGAGTGTCTTGAGTATCTGCAATAGATCTCTTTTGTTTATTGGCTCCGAAATCCTAGGAAATATCGTGTAATTTAAGTTTGAAGTATTTTAGAGCCCTTCTCCATTTTTAAATTTCCTATTCCTAAAGGTTACATCTACAAGCTAGTACGATTCACGCTTTAGAAGGGTTTTGTAGTCTGGGGACCTAAAGAGCAAGTTAGAATCACTTATAGTACATGTTATGATAAGCTCCAGATGATTCCTCTTTCCACTAGTCATCTCCACTTCCAGTTCCTCATCTAGTTCCTCATCTAGTGAGGCGATGACAAAGTTGTATATCTGGAAGTGGCTGTGGATCTCCTTCTCAGTAGCTCTGTCCAGAGTTCTAATCTCTTTCAAGTATGTGCTTGCGAAGATAGATGCTTCATGTCGGGGGTCAGCATATTGAGCCGACTTCTGTCCACTTGCTTGCAGGTTTTTTCTCGGCAGCGTCCAATAAACCTTTATCCTGATCCTCCATGATTTCAGACCAGTCTTTCTTTTTCTTTATCTCCATCTTCTTGGCTTTCTGCCATTTCAAGACATCCTTAGTCTTGGGAGTTCTAAAATTCCAGCTCTCTCTTTTCATATAGCATTCCGCCATCTCAGCATTGTATTCCTCTAAGTTCTCCTCTAGCTATTCGGTGTTATTCCAAGATTTCATAAATAGAGCCTTTTAAATATCTGAAATTCTTCTTCCTTTGAAGCTGGTACAGTTTTCTTGTCCATAGCAAATGTTTTGACTGACGTGCTTAACCGAAACTCAGCTTCGAGCAGTACGTTGTTTCGTGGTTGTTGAAGCCCCTGGCATTTCTGCCTTAATCTTCAGTATTGTTGATTGCAATATAATGAAGCTATGACGTTATCTGTGTGGTTCGGAAAATGTCCATGAGAAAGCCCCCAGTTGGGCGGGCTTGCGAATGATAGACTCTTAAGAGAGTTTATATTAGTATTTGTTAGACCTTTGATTACAATTCTTTTTGGGTGATTTGGTTTAAGGTTGATAGAGCTAAAAGGTATTTTGGCCCGAGTTAGGTGAGCCTGAAGACTCCGGTAATCCTCAGCAGATCCCGGAGTGATCCTGGTCACCCTCCCCATAAGATGGTCTTCAATTTTGTTAGCTAGGATTTTATTTAGATCTTCTATGAGGACTCCCCAATCGCTTGCGGATTCTACATTTTTTTTTTCTTCAAAACTTCGCTATTTCTTAAAAATAGTTAAATGACAAAAATAGTGATGTTGGTCCTTTATCCTATCCCCTTCTTTACCCTTTTTGCATCGTCATGTTATGAAACTTCTCCAAATCATTCTATTGCCTATCAGGGTTCTCGTAGTCAATATCATCATGTCTTTCTTCCTCAAAACATCCAATCCGACCAATTCCTTGCAACTGTTCTCCGAAATGTTGCCTCGCTAGTTGGTGGTGAAGGATGTAATAACAACACCTGCTGGGCAGAGGCCCTGGAGCTGACTAGAAAGGATTTTATATTTTTCCACTTTGAACTTATGAGCTCGCTCCAGCGGGAATTGATCGGTGATGACTTGCACTTCAATTACGATGACTCTTTGCTCGCTATACAGGACTAGGTCAGGCTTTAGAAGCCCAGCAGTCGTTTCAAATTTGGGTTCCTCTTGTACCGTATAACCCCGGTTCATAGCCGACCTATTTTTGTATGAAATCAGGGCATTGTGGTGCTTTATGCGCAGTCCGTGTGTAGCATGGCATGACTGCAAAATGTTATTTCATGTCTCGGGCTGCTGGCAGCCCCTACTGTAGAGATGGTCAATTTTGGGTCATCCTCGAGATGACCTGGACTTTGAGAATAATACGTCGTACCTTGCATGCAGGCAAGTAATATAGTCTCTCCCAGAAAGCAAGTTTGTACCGTCCAGAATCCATCGATGAGCTTGTGGGACTCTGGATGACTCTTTCAAGCCAGCCCCGTCACACGTTGCATGGAGGCGATGCCTTCACATTGTCGAAATTCTGCACTTACTGGTGAGAGGAACGTTGTCACAACTAAGAAATGTAGGCTTGATGTTGGCGCCTCGATTCCTAGCCAGCATCGGAATCGTCCATTGTAGGGAAGGATTCCGATGAAGCATCGCAATTGGAGGGTCCTTGGGGAGATCGAGATTCCGTCTGACAAACGTTCTAACAGTAACGTCAAGTTTCTTGAGTATCCCAGAGTAGATTTTACCGAAAGTCATTTAATGGAAGAACTTTGGCAGAATGTGTCTCGCTAGGATGTATAGCTTCTGCTGAGGCTTTAGCAGATACTTGCGAAGCGTCTAGAGGTCGCTGGCGAGCAAGATCTTGATTGGCTGATGACCAGAAGATGTAAAGTCTACTCCTGGATACTTGAAGTTGGTGTTAATGCCAAGTGTCGGGAGTAGCCGGCCAGACGCTTGCAGGGACACGTTGTCTTTGTATAGCATCCTCTTCTTCTTTCCGTCCTTGATCCAACAGAAGCCGGCAGATATTGCAACGTTAATCTGTATTCCACGGGGCTTCAGCTGGGGTTTGATGGTGCTGAGCAGATTTTGGACGCCATGTTCATCATCTGCAGCCAGGATGAGGTCATTGGCGTATGCGATGTGGTTAATTTTCCAGTTCCCGTGGCAAAACCCTTCATAGGATGGTAGGTGCTGCAGTACCTCATCGAAGACAAGCAGGAACAGCAGCGGTGAAAGTGGGTCTCCCTGCCTCACTCCTCTAGATGGGATGAGTGGCTGCAAAATTTTTCCTCTGAAGCAGAGAAATTTCCTTGAATTCTTGTAGATGTACGAAAGGTAGCCCACCACAGATTGTGGGACTTTTGCTCTAATGAGATCGCTGAAGATGGCAGAGTGGTCAACTGAGTTGAAGGTCTTCTCAAGATCTAAAATGGCCGCGCATATGGGCAGTTGCTCGTCCCGCGACTCCCTCAGGATGTTTTTGAGAAGATGGACCCCCTTTGAGATGTCATCTATCTTCTGGAAGCCGTACTAGAATTCGTCGAACTTCAGAGAGGTTGATAATCTAGTGGCTAAGATCTTATGGAACTGACGAGTCAGTGCAGAAGTGATGGAGAGTGGCCTAAGCTTCGAGGGGGCGTCGGCTTCTTCCTTATTAGAGATGAAGATAGTCCTGGAGTCGATGACGAAGGAAGGTGCCCACTGCAGAAATAACCAGCAAGTGAAGAGCTTTGCCCTCGCCCTCATCGGAATCTTCTCAAGCATAGCTGGGGAGACTCCATAGGGACCGGAAGATGTTGAAAAACGGGTTCGATGCTCCAGGACTTCCTCAGATGAAATAAACTCATCTTCATTGACCGTGCAGTCCGGTGCCTGGAACTTGACAGAGTCAAAGTTCATTTTCTTTAGTAGCTGCGTCCTTTGTTTTTTTTTTATTTCAGAGATGTTAGTTGTTGAGGAGATGTTAGTTTTTTTTTTAGGGGGGGGGGACTAATTTCTCCATCTCAGCATCGTTAACTTCTAAACCAGTAGATTTGTTCTCAGTAGAGATTTCCTGAGTGTCTTGAGTATCTGCAATAGATCTCTTTTGTTTATTGGCTCCGAAATCCTAGGAAATATCGTGTAATTTAAGTTTGAAGTATTTTAGAGCCCTTCTCCATTTTTAAATTTCCTATTCCTAAAGGTTACATCTACAAGCTAGTACGATTCACGCTTTAGAAGGGTTTTGTAGTCTGGGGACCTAAAGAGCAAGTTAGAATCACTTATAGTACATGTTATGATAAGCTCCAGATGATTCCTCTTTCCACTAGTCATCTCCACTTCCAGTTCCTCATCTAGTTCCTCATCTAGTGAGGCGATGACAAAGTTGTATATCTGGAAGTGGCTGTGGACCTCCTTCTCAGTAGCTCTGTCCAGAGTTCTAATCTCTTTCAAGTATGTGCTTGCGAAGATAGATGCTTCATGTCGGGGGTCAGCATATTGAGCCGACTTCTGTCCACTTGCTTGCAGGTTTTTTCTCGGCAGCGTCCAATAAACCTTTATCCTGATCCTCCATGATTTCAGACCAGTCTTTCTTTTTCTTTATCTCCATCTTCTTGGCTTTCTGCCATTTTAAGACATCCTTAGTCTTGGGAGTTCTAAAATTCCAGCTCTCTCTTTTCATATAGCATTCCGCCATCTCAGCATTGTATTCCTCTAAGTTCTCCTCTAGCTATTCGGTGTTATTCCAAGATTTCATAAATAGAGCCTTTTAAATATCTGAAATTCTTCTTCCTTTGAAGCTGGTACAGTTTTCTTGTCCATAGCAAATGTTTTGACTGACGTGCTTAACCGAAACTCAGCTTCGAGCAGTACGTTGTTTCGTGGTTGTTGAAGCCCCTGGCATTTCTGCCTTAATCTTTGTTGGAAATAATCAATACATCGCGATTCACGTTCCTGTGAACGGGCGTTTATGCAAATTTAATATGAACGACTCTTCCCGTTCACCGGCGTGAACCGTGACGCTTTTCAACATGAGGTTTCATGCAAATCAGTTCTCAATGCGTACGCATCTGATTTGCATATCCGGGGGCGTTTCCGGAACTGTCCATTCTCGGATATATAGGGCAGAGGTTTCTTGAAGCAAATGAGAAGGTCGGAGTCGATCGAGATCAGACGTCTGAAGAAGTCAGACGAGATAGACACTGATGGTCTGATGCAGGCAGACAGAAATGTTTTTTTGACAGAAGCACTGCGGAATATCGTTTGACGACGGTGAATAGTCGAAACGGATGCAGATGTGGTCAGTTTGGACCAGCATGTATTGAACGTTAAATTTACTTACAAACGTTCGGAAGCCGCTTTAAATATTTTCCTGATGTTTTATCCTTTGGTTTCCCTTTGCCAAGTGATAGTGGCTGAAATACACGCAAGTGATAGAGGTAGTATAGTAACTTACTACCAGATGCTTCAAGGAATCCCTGTCTAGTCATTTACAACTAAAAATCTTTTGTACATAGTATATTTTTGATGTTTTACGGCATGGAAAATTACCAGGTACGTGTAATATGCCGAGTTGTGTTTTTCACCAAATAAAGTGAACGAAGTTTTTCTTTAAAACTGGACTTGTGTACTTTCATGACCCAGCCAACACTTATTGACTCTGACAGTGCGTGCTTTGCTATCTTCAAATTTTAAATTTTCCAACAAGAGACGGTTATGGGCCAGTTCAACGCCCAATAGAGTCATAAGTGCAAGTATCTTTAAAGAAATCGTTCCAGTGTTCAGATGGGGGCCGCACCTGGCACCATTTTGAAGTTCGTGTGAACAACGAAACGCAACAGTGTAAACGTAAACAGTGTACAAGAACTTTTGCTTCTTCTTCTTCAAAACTACGAGTGGCCATGGAGGCAAGTAGAACGGAGTTGCTGACGCGGGACAACTACGTCACCTGGTGTACCGACATCTCATTCGTCCTCAAGGGAGAAGGATGTTTCGGACACGTAGATGGAAGTGCTAAGCCTATCGAGGAAGATGCAAGTCGCCGCGACTATGATGATTTTTATCGCCGGAAAGACCGAGCATTAGCCATCATTTATCAAAGTTTATCCTCGGAATACAAGGAGTTGATAAACGTCACCGACAAACCTAGTCAAGTATGGAATACCTTGAAAGAACATTTTCAAGCGCCTTCCCGAGCCAACCTGGTTAGATTACTAGATGAGTTCTTCGACGTTCGGCCGGAGCAAGATGAGCCTGTTGATATTTTTTGCTCAAGACTGCGGAAGGCCGTGACGAGGCTTAAAGACGCGAAACACCCCATTGAAGACCTATATGTAGCATTCCAGTCGATACGGTACCTTCCGGAAGAATTCCGAGGTATCGTTCAAATTATATATCGATGGAATGACTCGGACTTCAAGCTCAGCAAAATACAAGCAGAGCTATCAGCTGAGGAGAGCCGGCTTCGTCAACAAGCAAGTGACTTTTCCAAAACTGTGAGTTCAAATTCTGCATATTTTACTTCTAAGAAATTTGTAAATAGAGTAAAAGTGTCTAAACTTAAATTTCCAAATGTATCTCATAATGTGTCTAATGTAAATACTTCTAGTCATAATGTAAATATTTCTAAAAGTAAAATTAAGTGTTATAAGTGTAACAAACTAGGTCATACTAAATCTAATTGCAGTAGAAATAATGGATCTAGTATTGTGGAATTTCTTGGGTCTCCACAGATTGAGGCTAATACTGTAATCGATCCTAGCGATAGACTCAGCTGGGTAGTAGACACTGCTGCTACGCGACATTTCTGTAATAACATTAAGTTATTTTCAAAATTTAATGAGTGCAAAGGCACTTCAATGTCGCTAGCAGTAGGGGATGTCGAAAGTCCAGTTGAGGCTATCGGGACGGTGGAAATGTATGTCCAATTTAAGGATAAGCAAAGTATTATCAAATTGGAAAATGTTATGTATTCTCCTAAACTTAGGAGAAATTTATTAGCTGCATCTGTTCTTGAGGAACAAAATTTTAGTTTTTATGGAGCTAATGGGGTTCTATGGTTTTTTACACCTAAAGGGGAGAAATTCTTTTATGCAAAAAGAAAGGATGGGTTGTATTTTTTAAAACCTAAGTATAGTACCCAGGAACAACATAACGTAGAAAACCGTCAATCTAAAGATAGGGATCAACATGGAGACAAGAAACACAAAAAGGATAAGAAATCCAAGGATAGGCATCCTAGTGCTTCCAGAAAAATAGACAAAGTAAAAATAGCACCTAATCTTAGAGAAACTAAATTTAAATCTGACAAAACAAAAACTAAGCAGAATAAAAATGTGAATAGTTCAATATCTAAGCCTAGCAGTTCAGTAACTGAACTTAATAGTACAAACTGTCTTTGGCATAAACGATATTGCCACATAAATGCTGCCACATTCTGCCGTAAACGGACTTCCTAGGCTTAAATACAAAAAGTTAAATTGTAAATCGTGTAAATTGGCTAAGTCTAGGAGAGTATCGTATAAACCCACCGGTAGGATAAGGTCCACTAAACCATTGCAATTGTTACACATGGATGTGTGTGGTCCCTTACCCACAGCCTCATATGGTGGGAACAAGTATGTCTTAACTATAACAGATGATTATAGTAGAAAAGTTTTTGTTTACCTCATGAAACAGAAGTCAGAAGTATTTTCACATTTTAAAGAGTTTCAGGCCAGAGAAGAAAGGCAGTTAGGTACTAAAATTCTATGTATCCGGACGGATAATGGGATGGAATTCTGCCATGATAAGTTCAAAAATTACCTGAAGGATATCGGTATTAAGGCTGAGAGGACTAACACATATACCCCACAGCAAAATGGAGTATCAGAGCGATTCAACTTAACCGCATTTGACTGTGTTAGAGCCATGTTGAACGACAGCAAATTACATGACAAATTCTGGGCGGAAGCAATATTGTGTTTTACATACACTAAAAATCGAATATGTCACAAATTTAAGACTAAAACACCACATGAACTCTACAGTGGTAGAAAACCTTCAGTCAAACATCTTAGAACCTTTGGTTGTAGAGCATATGTAGGCAAACCCAGTCAGCTCAGAAAGAAGTTAGACATGAAAGCTACAGAAGGGGTGATGGTAGGCTATGCTACAAAAACTAAGGGCTATAGGATATTTTTGTCAGGGGAGAAACGAACAATTGAGACCTGCAATGTGAGGTTTGATGAGGGTGATGTAGTGGAAGGCATCCTGGACCCAATTTGTCCCAGAAATATCTCCTCAGGGATATCAAGAGATAACCTTTCAGAATACTCTGACGGGGAATATCCGAGAGGGCAGTCTGATGGGGGGGCAGGAGAGAGTGAAGACACTGGTGACGATCCGTCTGAATCCAGTGAGGAAACGGACTCTGCTGCTGACTCCAGTATGACTCCTTGCTCGGATATTGCTTGGCAGCGAAAGACGGTTCCAAGACCCGATGGGAGTAGAACCGATGTGTATTATTACGCTCAAGGAGATAATAAAAGGCTGAGGTCACACAATGATGTTAAGAAATATTGTGATAAAAGGAATATACAATTTGATCAGCAACTGTTTAATTTTCGGGAAAATAAAGGTCTTAAAAGGGTCAGAGGCAGACCAGAAGCAAGCAATATTGAAATAAATATACCAAAAGGGTACAACGCTGCTATTAAATCTTCCCAGTCCGAAAAATGGTGTAATGCTATGGATGAAGAAATGGCCGTAATGCAAGAGAGGGGTGTCTGGGAACTAGTTCCTGCATCCACCTCACAAAAGCATATAGGCAGTAGATGGGTCTACACCATTAAGAAAGACGAGAATGGGAAAATCAAGAGGTTTAAAGCTCGTTTGGTAGCCCAGGGGTATGGTCAGAAAAAGGGAGAATCATACGATGAAGTTTTTAGCCCTGTTGTTAACTTCAACTTAATTAGAGCATTCTTCTCAATTTTCGTATGCATGCTTGGCTGGATGCATTTCCAATTAGATATCAAATCTGCCTATCTCTATGCTAAATTGAATCAAAAGGTATATATGAAACAGCCTCAAGGTTATGTCAATCAGGAACAGCCTGATTATGTTTGTTTGTTGAAGAAAGCCATTTACGGTCTTCATCAAAGTGGAAGAGAATGGTTTAATGAACTTGACACCAAATTAAAAGAATTAAATTTTTTAAAACTTCAATGGTGTAATTGTGCATATATTTACAATAGCAAAGTTCTTATGCTAGTCTATGTGGATGACATAATTCTCTTCTCAAAATATCAAAGGGACATAGACCACATTGTTTCATTACTTGGCATAGAATTTGATATCAAGGTATTAGGAAAAATTAGAAAACTTTTAGGCGTGGAATTTAAAGAGTGTGACAATAAATTTTTTATACATCAAAGTCAGTATATAGATAAAGTATGTCAAATGTTTCAACAGTATAAATATCCAGTTACTTCACTTCCCATTTCTAAAGGGAATATTCTAAGTAAAATAGATTGTCCAAAGACAAGTGAAGAAATAAAGCAAATGCAAAGTTTTCCTTACAGGAGCTTAATTGGGTGTTTGGCTTTTATATCTAGTCGGACTAGACCTGATATTTGTTACGCCATCAATATATTATCTCAATTTCAAGAAAACCCTGGAATTAAGCATTGGGATGCATTGTTAAGACTTTTAGGATATGTTGAAAAGACTAAAAACTATATGTTGAATTTATCTAACATTCAGGAGTTAAAATTGAATGGTTATTCAGATTCTGACTTTGCTGCAAACCGAGATGACCGTGTTTCACTTGGAGGCATGATACTCTTTATTGACAATGTACCTATTTCTTGGCGTACCTTTAAACATAAGTGTGTCAGCTTATCAACCATGGAAGCTGAATACGTATCACTAACTGAAGCCGCTAAGGAAATAGTATGGGTACAAAACATAATTGAAGAATGTCATTTACTTGGGTTAAACTTTAATAAAAGTAACAGTGTTATTTTTAGCGACAACCAAGCAGCCATTAATTTTTCTAACTCTCCAATTGAAAACAATAGAACTAAGCATATTGATGTTAGATATCATTTCCTAAGAAATTTAATAGTCAATGAATCTTTTAATGTTAAATTTGTAAATAGTAAAGATAACTTAGCAGATCACTTTACTAAACCAATGACTAAGGAAATAATACTTAAATTTTGTAATAAAATTTTTAAAAACTAAATCAAAACTTTTTGAGATTAAATGTTTAGTCTAAAGAAAATTTTAAATACTAAATTGAATTTACAACTTGGGAATTTTTTTTAAAAAGATGTCATATATATACATTATTGTTTATCTTAAACCTCATTGATATAAGATAGTATATCTTGAGTATAAATTTTTGTGATATTGAATCTTTTTCACTTTACACCTTTGTATATACATCCATTTTCCATGACCCGCATGATGCTAAATAATAGCTTATGTGTATAAAATTTTGTATTTTTCAACTTGGTAAAAAGTATGTGTTGAAAGTTTTGATAAAGGAATTTTATTATCTAATTACTTGCATCATGTATTTTTAAATATTTGGTATATCAATGCAGTCTAATAGTATTAATTATGTATACTTATATTGTGTTAATAGACTAAATTTTTTTTTAAGCTTTTTGAATTATAGTGTTTATACTCAAATTTAAAGTAAACTTAAATTCTATGCTTATACAAAATCTTAATCTTTTAAATTTAACTTGTTTAATATGATAATGTGCTTATACTTAAATTTTGGATACTTATAATTAAATTTAAACTAAAATTTCAATTTTTGAATGCTGATACTTAAGCATTGAAGTTGTGTTGTATATAAATTTCTACTTGATGTGAAATGTTGTTGTTACAATATTGTCGACAATACTTGACTATTTTTCAGATGCTATAAGTACTTATGCATTTTATTTTAAATTTAATAATGATATAATACTTTAAATTTTTTCCTTCATTATATGTTTGATAGGATACTGGGGGCCTTGGTGTTTATTGATATACCTTGGTTTCTCAGAGTAGGTTTTCTTTTGCATATGCATTGAGACTTAAGGATTTGCATGAGGGGGCCGATTGTTGGAAATAATCAATACATCGCGATTCACGTTCCTGTGAACGGGCGTTTATGCAAATTTAATATGAACGACTCTTCCCGTTCACCGGCGTGAACCGTGACGCTTTTCAACATGAGGTTTCATGCAAATCAGTTCTCAATGCGTACGCATCTGATTTGCATATCCGGGGGCGTTTCCGGAACTGTCCATTCTCGGATATATAGGGCAGAGGTTTCTTGAAGCAAATGAGAAGGTCGGAGTCGATCGAGATCAGACGTCTGAAGAAGTCAGACGAGATAGACACTGATGGTCTGATGCAGGCAGACAGAAATGTTTTTTTGACAGAAGCACTGCGGAATATCGTTTGACGACGGTGAATAGTCGAAACGGATGCAGATGTGGTCAGTTTGGACCAGCATGTATTGAACGTTAAATTTACTTACAAACGTTCGGAAGCCGCTTTAAATATTTTCCTGATGTTTTATCCTTTGGTTTCCCTTTGCCAAGTGATAGTGGCTGAAATACACGCAAGTGATAGAGGTAGTATAGTAACTTACTACCAGATGCTTCAAGGAATCCCTGTCTAGTCATTTACAACTAAAAATCTTTTGTACATAGTATATTTTTGATGTTTTACGGCATGGAAAATTACCAGGTACGTGTAATATGCCGAGTTGTGTTTTTCACCAAATAAAGTGAACGAAGTTTTTCTTTAAAACTGGACTTGTGTACTTTTATGACCCAGCCAACACTTATTGACTCTGACAGTGCGTGCTTTGCTATCTTCAAATTTTAAATTTTCCAACAATCTTCAGTATTGTTGATTGCAATATAATGAAGCTATGACGTTATCTGTGTGGTTCGGAAAATGTCCATGAGAAAGCCCCCAGTTGGGCGGGCTTGCGAATGATAGACTCTTAAGAGAGTTTATATTAGTATTTGTTAGACCTTTGATTACAATTCTTTTTGGGTGATTTGGTTTATGGTTGATAGAGCTAAAAGCTATTTTGGCCCGAGTTAGGTGAGCCTGAAGACTCCGGTAATCCTCAGCAGATCCCGGAGTGATCCTGGTCACCCTCCCCATAAGATGGTCTTCAATTTTGTTAGCTAGGATTTTATTTAGATCTTCTATGAGGACTCCCCAATCGCTTGCGGATTCTACATAGTTTTTTTTTTTTAAAACTTCACTATTTCTTAAAAATAGTTAAATGACAAAAATAGTGATGTTGGTCCTTCATCCTATCCCCTTCTTTACCCTTCTTGCGTCGTCATGTTATGAAACTTCTCCAAATCATTCCATTGCCTATCAGGGTTCTTGTAGTCAATATCATCATGTCTTTCTTCCTCAAAACATCCAATCCGACCAATTCCTTGCAACTGTTCTCCGAAATGTTGCCTCGCTAGTTGGTGGTGAAGGATGTCATAACAACACCTGCTGGGCAGAGGCCCTGGAGCTGACTGGAAAGGATCTTATATTTTTCCACTTTGAACTTATGAGCTCGCTCCAGCGGGAATTGATCGGTGATGACTTGTGCGTCAATTGGGATGACTCTTTGCTCGCTATACAGGACTAGGTCAGGCTTTAGAACCCCAGCAGTCGTTTCAAATTTGGGTTCCTCTTGTACCGTATAACCCCTGTTCATAGCCGACCTATTGTTGTATGAAATCAGGGCATTGTGGCGCTTTATGCGCAGTCCGAGTGTAGCATGGCATGACTGCAAAATGTGATTTCATGTCTCGGCCTGCTGGCAGCCTCTACTGTAGAGATGGTAAATTTTGGGGCGTCCTTGAGATGCCCTGGACTTCGAGAATAATACGTCGTACCTTGCATGCAGGCAAGTGATATTGTCTCTCTCAGAAAGCAAGTTTGTACCATCCAGAATCCATCGATGAGCTTGTGGGACTTTGGATGACTCTTTCAAGTCAGGCCTGTCACACGTTGCATACAGGCGATGCCTTCACATTGTCGAAATTCTGCACTTACTGGTGAGAGGAACGTTGTCACAACTAAGATGTGTAGGCTTGATGTTGGCGCCTCGATTCCTAGCCAGCATCGGAATCGTGCACCGTAGGGAAGGATCCTCAAGTCCTCCTTCCGCCAAGTCCGCGTGAAACATCACAATTGGAGGGTCTTTGGGGAGATGGGGTTCCTTCTGACAAACGTTCTAACAGTAACGTCGAGTTTCTTGAGTGTCCCTCAGTAGATTTTACGGAAAGTCATTTGATGGAAGAACTTCGGCAGTATGTGTCTCGCTAGTGACGGATCATGACTGCCTGAGTGAGCATCTCCATAGAATTGGTATTTATGACTGTCCTCTTTACCCTCTTTGCAATATGAGGGAACCTAGGAATAGAGCCCACCTGCGTCGATATAAGGCGCTTTGTGGTTCTGACGACTCTGAGACTGCCCTGTATTGGAGAGCCAGAGAACTCTTAAGGCTTCAATGACTTCTATCAATTTTTGTTTCTTTACATCATTGTTCTTTGTTCATGTACATGCTTTGTAACTTGCCTTGCCTTTGGAAATTGCTAGCAGTCACATCAAGAGCCTCTCTTTTAATGAGAGCAGGAAGGTTTTTGCCATCTACACCAAGTGCCACGACCATCAGGCTTCTGCAGAGCATATAATGGATTGCATGGAGAATATCTGTCGCGATCCACTTCTTGTGCTCGACTTTCTGAGAGTCAACAGACTAATGGATCGCATCTGACTTTGTCAGACACTGGAGGATAAGCAACAACAACCACAACAAAGAAATTAAAATTCCTCTCTTAATTAAAATAAAAAAAGCCATAGCATTTTAAAAACATGAATGTTGTCCAAAAATGAACATTGAGAAAACCAATTTGATGTTTTCATTTGTGAGTTATTTTTATTCTGTCAGCATACAGAAAACATTAATATATTTTTAAATTATGAAGATACAGCTTTGAAATCGCACCTAAATATTTGAAATGTTACAGTTATAATTTGAGCCAATAAAACTGAACATTGATATTCTGATCATTTTTAGGTTACTGTAACCCTTAACACAGAAAGAATAAGCCTCTTCAGACTTTACCTGCTTTTTTTCTCAAGTAAAGTGTCACTTATACCTTTTTGGTTCTCATCCATCAATTTTCTTCAAAATAAAAGACACACCTTACACCCCCCCCCCCTACTAAAAACTGAATGATCAATGATTTATTTTAAAGATATTTGCTTAAAATAGAAAATTATATAATTTAGAAAAATTTGGAAATGTTTAGCTTTCCAGAAAATTTTTAGACAAAATATTTTCCAGAAAATTTTTAAATAATTCGTATGCAGATGGAATAATAATTGCAGACGGAATCATTGCAGATGGAATAATATGTTCACTGACTGTTTAACATCAATAGACATAGTATTCTTATATTATAGCTACAGTTAAACTGCTTTGACTTTTAAAATATATAAAAAATTCTATGTATGAAAATTTCTTATACCCTTATACTGAAGTCAGCAGCTACAATTTAATATTTTCCCTAATACACATGCTTTTGATACGTTAAAAATTTATATTTTATCTATAATAAGATTTTTTTAAATCACAAATTTAAAACATCACGGAAAAGAAATATAAATTAAATGAAAAATAGTTTAAAATGTTTAAACGTATTCAGAATTATAAATAATTTGCTGTTTATAAATATTATAGGTATAAAATGAAATGATTAAATATAATATTTAAAAACAAAATTTAAAACTGCTTATAATTTAAAAATAAGGTATTCAATATGCTAAAAGGTGTTTAAAAATACCTGCTCTTAATTAAAAAGGATAATTAAATTTGTAACACTTCTTTTAAAATGAAATGAATTAAAAGAAAATATTTTACTCAATGTATTAAATGTGTTAAAATATTATAAGACAAAGATAAATTAAAAATATGATTATAATCAAATCCTTTAAAAAATACCTGGTTATAATTGAATGAATATGTGTAATGAGATAGAAGAGAGCTTGATGGAAGAAGAATTAAACATATATTTAGTACTATTAAAGCACCTTCAGCAGAAGCATTTGTGAAAACATTCCATAATCTTAATAGAAATAGGATTCTTCAGACTTTACAATTTTTTTTAATAAGTAAAATGCCACTTGTATCCTTATGGCTCTCATCCATCTTATTTCTTCAAAATAAAGCAGATCCTCCTTAACCCCCCCCCCCCCCTTTTATATTAAAAATTAAAAAACTAAATAATCAGACTTCTTTTAAAGCCATTTTCTTTTAAAAAATACTTTCAAAGTTAGAGATATGGAATTTCTGAAAAATATTTTGACAAAGAAAATAAATAAATAAAAGAATTGATTATAATCAAATCCTTTAAAAAAGTTATTTATCATATAAAATATTAAAAATTGTTTAAAAAGTACCTTTGTCCATCCTAATTGCCCATTTCAAAGTCACTTAAATGCTATTTTGTGATCAAATTCTGTATTCTAATATGATTTTTAAAATGTTTATGTTGTTTGCATTAACGTTAACAGCAAACTTGTTGATTCCAATACCGTTTTGCAAATATTTTTTGAGGAATTTTTATTATTAGTTTCCGCTTTTAAGAATTTTAAACATATTTGCTTATATGTTCACTGTTCAGAAAAAGAAATTATACTTTTATATCCATGTAATATTCTACAATGTTTTATGTTATTTGTTTCAGAGAAAAATAACTGATCTTACACTGTACTTTATACATTACAACAAACTTTTGATAAAATTTTTAAACAAAACATTACTCAGAGTTGTCTATATTTAAGATCCAATGTTTTGTTATAGGTTTATTCTATTGACATACATGATTTGAAATAATATCAAAGTATTTAAGGAATGGGCTGCAGAAAAAGAAAGTTTTCATCTTATTCAAGAAGACATAAAAGAAGACTTCTTGAAATAGAAGGAGATATAGAAATTGAGAAGCTGTTTAATGATAACGACTTTTCAATTCAACCAGAAGCAGTATTAACTGATGCCACAAATTTGTTGGAGCAAAACAGTGATAATGGCCAAGTTATACGGGGTTCTATTTATTCAACACCTAATTTAGAATTTTCCACACATTCAGATATTGATATTTGCATTTCAAAAAGTGGTCACATCTCCAGTCAGATAAGTGTTCCTGATAAGGATTGCAATTTTTCCTATCAAAGTGATTCTAACTCCTTTTGTAAAATTAATTCTAGCTCCTCTTGTAAAAATGATTTTATCCTTCCACCAAAGGAAACGGATCCATGTCTTAAAAATAAGCTTAAGTCATGGACCATACAAAATAACATTACACATACAGCATTTTCTTCATCACTTCAAATTTTACAGAATTATGTAAAAAATGAAAATCTTCCAAAAGATTCAAGAACTTTGCTGGAGACTCCAAGACACATTCAAACTGTAGCCTTACCCCCAGGAAAATATGGGCATTATGGTCTTGATAACATAATAAAACATATGCTATCAACATTGGAGGTTAATGTATGTTGTATTTCCTCTTCATATGTCGGAGGTTATTTTATTTTATTTTTATTTAGTGAAAGTTGATCGCAAGACCGGATCTTAAAAAAATATTTATATTATCTACAGTTGTACAGTTAATTAAACAACATTGAAGTTAAAATTATTTGAATATTTTTGTTTCAATATTTTTTCAAATAAATTGATGTGATGATTTCTAAAGTCATTTTTTTTTTATAGAATGACTAGACTTTATAGTATTGCTGAATTTCATGATGAAAACCACGTTGTACCAGCAGCGTGGATAAACAGCAACATTTGCCTGTGGCCAGTTGTCACAAATCCAATAAAATTAAACAGAATGGTTGAAACGAGATCAACACCGGACAGTACTTGGAAATCCTTAAAAGTTCTTAGAATTTTGGGCTCTTTGAGTAAGTCACTTATTTAATTCTTGTATGTCTCCAAATTTTTATCATAAAAAATATTTTATGTATAATGCTTGAAATAATTAAGGTTTAGACATTATTCTCCGTTTTTCAATTGGTAGCTAATATTCTATTTACACCACTGATCACACCAAATAATTGCATGTACATTTATATTTATGTTGTATAGTATTTTAGAATTAATTTTATTCTTTAATTTTTTAGATGAGTATAATGATGCAGTAATGAAATTAAAATTAAGTACCTACGTCTCGGATGTTGATACTGATGAGAAGGAAAATAGAAAACACAGAAAAATGCACAGAGGTAATAATTCTTCAGATTCTGAAGGAGAAGACAGGACAGAAAGACCGCCTCACAAAAGAATTCCTCCACTGCCCAGAGCACCGAGCAATGTTTCTGCCACAGAAAACTTTACAAGTGGTCATATCTCCAGTCAGATAAGTGTTCCCGATAGGGATTGCAATTTTTCTTATCAAAGTGATTCTAACTCCTTTTGTAAAATTAATTCTAGCTCCTCTTGTAAAAATGATTTTATCCTTCCACCAAAGGAAACGGATCCATGTCTTAAAAATAAGCTTAAGTCATGGACCATACAAAATAACATTACACATACAGCATTTTCTTCATCACTTCAAATTTTACAGAATTATGTAAAAAATGAAAATCTTCCAAAAGATTCAAGAACTTTGCTGGAGACTCCAAGACACATTCAAACTGTAGCCTTACCCCCAGGAAAATATTGGCATTATGGTCTTGATAACATAATAAAACATATGCTATCAACATTGGAGGTACTAAATTTATTAAGAGACGTACTAAATTTATTAATTAATATCGACGTATTGCCTCTCTCAAAATCATCTAAAAGCTGCTTTTGGCCAATTTTATGTTCGAATACTATTCGAAAACATGTTTATGTAGTTGATATTTTTCACGGCAATGGAAAACCTACAGACTCCAACGATTTTTTGCAACCATTTGTTCAAAAGTTATCTTCCGTGGTTTTCACTGGCATACATTTTAAAAACAAAAAAATCAATATTAAATTACATGCCTTAATTTGTGATGCTCCTGTAAAAGCTTTTGCTTTGCAAGTAAAAGAGCATGGGGGTCATTCTAGTTGCACAAAATGCACTATTGAAGACAAATACAAAGATCACAGAGTTTATTTCCCAGGACTCACTGCTACACTGCGATTCAATTTAGATTTTACTAACAAAAGTGATGAATAATTTCATACAGGCTACAGTATTTTGACGCATATTCCTCACTTTGGACCAGTATCAGATGTTCCACTGGATTATATGCATGTTTTGTGTTTGAGTGTAGTGAAAAAACTTGTGAACTTATGGCTAAGTGGCCCTTTAAGTGTAAGATTATGTACCAATGCTGTTAAAGACATTTCTATTAAATTATTTTCTTTAAGAAAAACTACTCCTATAGATTTTGTTAGGAAACCAAAAGGTTTGCAAGACATGTGTTATTGGAAAGCTACAGAATATAGACAGTTTATTATGTATACTGGCCCTATTGTGTTACGCAAAATTTCAGATAAAGATTTGTATGAAAACTTTTTATGCTTGCATGTTGCTGTAAAAATTTGGCAAAGTCTGAATGTACCAAATTATTAGAGTATGCAAATTATTAGAGTACTACTGAAACACTTTGTGTCTACTTTTTCCATCTTGTGTGAAAAACATTTTTGACCATATAATGCCTACAGCTTGCTCCATATAGCTGAAGATGTGAAAAGTATGGCAATTTGCATATAATTATAGTACTTTTCGGTTCGAAAACTTCATGCAATTTATGAAGAAGCAAATGAGAAAGCCAGAAAAGCCCCTGTAGCAATTTGCCAAACACTACTTAGAAAAAAATACAGATTTTGCAATGCCGAATAAGTTCAATGAATATTCAAAAGAGTATAGTGATGGACCATTGCCAGTTAATCTAAGAAATATTAATATATTACAATATAAAATTCTGAAGACTAATTTTTCTTCTTTTAATTATTTACGTTTAAAGGATAATTGTGTCAATTTATAAGATAAACACATTGTCATTATCTTAAATTTTATTCATTGTCTGGAGCAGAATAAGTAATATACTAGTAGGGTATGAGCTACTAAAAACTAAACATCTTTTTGAACTCCTTGTAAGTCGAGTCCTATTGATATACATGTCGTGAAAAAAAGTAATAACATACTGTATTGGCCAGCATCAGATATTAAACAAAAAATATGGAAAATACCATGGAAGAAAACCTTGTATGTTGTATTTCCTCTTTATATGTCGGAGGTTAGTTTATTTTATTTTTATTTATGTGAAAGTTGATCGCAAGACCAGATCTTAAAAAAATATTTATATTATTTACAGTTGTACAGTTAATTAAACAACATTGAAGTTAAAATTATTTGAATATTTTTGTTTCAATATTTTTTCAAATAAATTGATGTGATGATTTCTAAAGTCATTTTTTTGTTATAGAATGACTACACTTTATAGTACAGTACAACCTCGAAAATCCGGACTTTGCCGATTCCGGATTTTCGATTTTTCCGGATTATAGAATTTGAATAAAATTCAGATTTGATATTAACTAAATACACTATAAAGCACTATTTTTAGTAAAAATAATGGCAAAAGTTAAGTTAATCAATTAAAACATATTATTTAATCTAAAAAATAGGGCAAAAGAAATTTCTAAGAAAAAATATACACATTAATAATTTAGAATGTGTGAATGAAACGAAATAATAAAATTCCATTTTATCATTTCATTTAAATATTTGAATTAACATTTGTTATTTCATTAATTTTGGTTTATGGGAAAGCAGTTTTCTTTATCCTGTAGATGGACATTACTTCTGCTCGGTTATAATGCTTCTTTGTTCAAGACCTTTAATTGCATGATCGATTTTTTGCATAAGATTATCAATGGGTATTTTTTCTTCTCCACATTTATCGTCACTACTTCGATCTTTTTTATTTAATATCATATCGCGAATTTCGCCATCATTCAATTTATTTACGATTGGCGCATCATCATCAAAATGCAGAACTTCCGTTATATCGGCTTTGTCGAGATTTAATGAAGCGCCGGAAGATTTAATGCAGTGCTGAGTTTTAATAAAGATCGAGGATTAGCACTTTTAACGATATATTTAAAGGTGTAAATGTGTTTAAACCGTTTTCGCTATTAACGAACGAAAAACAAAAAATAATAGCTTAAAAGTTTTATTTATTATCTAGCATCTATATAATGTTATGTTTAAAAAGACTGATGACTCTGAAAAAAGTAAAAACTTTATTAGTAATAGTCAAATGTGTAAAAAATATCGCAGTAGATAAAATAAATATCTTTTCCAAAAAAGAAAAATATCTCTCCTCTCAATGATTATTCTAAATTACGATGAGTCATTACTAGGTTACAGCAGCACCCGGACGTGGTGGGGCAGGGAAAGCGAAGAAAGGAATTTGCTTAGTTCCTAATCGTAAACATAGCCGACTGTCACCGGTGGCAAGCCGACCCCTTTGAGAGGTCTGTGTGTTAATGACCTTGTTGCTCGGTTCTGTGCGATACGATATTATTTAGTTATTTATTTGCTATTTATAGTATGTAAATATGGCTTTCTAAACAAAAAAGGCAATATATACAGTCGATTTCAAGCTGACACGTTCGACGAGAACGAAAAAATCGTCAGATATCAGGAGGGGGAGGAGATTCTAAAGACAAAACAGAATACATTGAAGAATGGAAATCGTACTACGAAGTGAATAAAATAAATTTCCGTGAGCGTTAATATGAATTCTTGGGATTTTTAGATTTAATTGAACATCTGTGATAAAATGTTACAATAACGTTTTAAAGTGTTTAATATTAAAAATTACATTATTTCAGAAAAATGTGTTTTTCAATAATGAGAAAAGGAAATTTTGATAATAAAAATTCCGTATTTAAATAACGATGTATATTTTACGCGAAATAATTCATCAGGAGTTGTGACTTGAATAAGGGGGAGGAGGGATTAACGCTAACAACTCAATTCACGCTCCAACCACGAGCCTATCTATCTACTGCCGTCCTATGATAGCATATCCACCCTGCTTAGTGAATGCGATTCCAAATTGGAAGAGGAAATTTTCCTAAACTTCAAGCATTCGTACTTTAACAAAATTGAAGGTTTTCAAAATCAGGCCCCCAGCAAAAAACTGAAAAGAAATGATGAAACCGCGGTTAGCACTCCTATTGAGCCGGTCTATGTTGTAAATAAATTCCAAGCACTTAATGCAGACTCTGTCGAAATGACTGATAGCTCCCCCCCCCCCCCCCCTGTTAAAGAAAGGGTCTCGTCCTTCTACGTGGACTCCTCAAGCGATTGGGGAGCCCTCATAGAGGACCTTAATAACAATATTCTAAACAATAAAATTCAAGGCTTTCTGTCGGGAAGGGTAATTAGGCTGACTCCTGGGTCCGTTGAGGACTTCAGGAAGCTGCAGAGTTACTTAACCCAAAGAAAAATCCCATGTAGCTCCCTTAACCTTAAAAAAGATCGACCAAAAAAAGTTATAATTAAAGGACTCCCTGCTAATGCTAATGTAGAAAATATTAAATCCTCCCTGCTAAATCAAGGCTTCCAAATAGACAGGATTACCCAGCTCCGTGGTAGAAGCGATAGGGCTCTCCTCCCCATCTTCTTGGTCGGTCTTGTGCCGGCTGAGAAATGGGAGAAAATATACGATATTGATAGCATATTAGGTATGCAAATACAGATTAAAAGCTTTATCTCACGAGGAATAAAAATGTGCTATAACTGCCAGGGATTTAATCACCATTCAGACCAGTGCTCTCTCCCTGCCCGCTGCCTTAAGTGTGGCGAAAATCACCAAACCCGCGAATGCGTAAAGACTTTAGAAACCCCGGCCAAGTGTGCCAACTGCAACGGTAGTCACCCCGCTAACTTTCGTAATTGCCCTCAAAACCCCTGGAACCGTAAAAAGTTCCAGGCGCCCACTAATAACACTTCTAAACCTAAAGCTCCCCCCCCCCATCAATATTGATGAGGATAACTTCCCGGCTCTGCCAACTAAAAATATCCCTTCTGCCCAGGCTGCATGGACAAATGACAAGACGGATACAGGAAAATCCGCAGATCATTCGTCCCACGAGCAGCCTGGAAAGAATGGCCCTCAGTCCTCAAATCTGTTTATGCAATTCATAGAGTTTTATAAAGAAATGGAAAAAATATTCGACCTTAAAAATGTTCAAAACATCCTTAAACAAATCTTAAAAATTTTCAAATCCGACGAATCTCCCGTCGAACAGCTATTTCAAATTGTCAGCATGCTTGCTGAATTAAAAAAACCTATCTCCCCCCAAAATTGAGTTTTTCTCTTTTTTGGCTGGTCAACTTGGTCTTTCAGTTTGTTACCTGTAGCACCGGCAGTCTGCCCTTCAGAAAATCACCTTCGCAGACTCAGCAGATCATTTCCTACTGGATGCTTGGAGATCTTTTCTACTGGCTACCCGTAACCCCGCCCATCTGGGGGTGGGACTTCTCCGATCTGAACGAGAATTAGGAAAATACATAGTTGCAGACAAGTGATCACAGCCCGGAGGTGAAAGCATGGTTTTTGCTAGGAACTTCAAGTGTTACGTATTTCTTGAGTAAACTTTCGTTTCATTTCCGGGTTCAGAAAGTCGACCGGAAAATACGGTAAAATAAATAATCTTATGTATAAAATAAATAATCTTACCTTATTATATCTTTTTTAAATCCGCGACTTCGTCAGTCCGGGGGAAAAAAAAAAGGAAAATTTGGAAAACGTCCGGATTTTTGAGGTTGTACTGTATTGCTGAATTTCATGATGAAAACCACGTTGTACCAACAGCGTGGATAAACAGCAACATTTGCCTGTGGCCAGTTGTCACAAATCCAATAAAATTGAACAGAATGGTTGAAACAAGATCAACACCGGACAGTAGTTGGAAATCCATAAAAGTTCTTAGAAGTTTTGGTTCTTTGAGTAAGTCGCTTATTTAATTCTTGTATGTCTCCAAATTTTTATCATAAAAAATATTTTATGTATAATGCTTGAAATAATTATGTTTTAGACATTATTCTCCGTTTTTCAATTGCTAGCTAATATTCTATTTACACCATTGATCACACCAAATAATTGCATGTACATTTATATTTATGTTGTATAGTATTTTAGAATTAATTTTATTCTTTAATTTTTTAGATGAGTATAATGATGCAGTAATGAAATTAAAATTAGGTACCTACGTCTCGGATGTTGATACTGATGAGAAGGAAAATAGGAAACACAGAAAAATGCACAGAGGTAATAATTCTTCAGATTCTGAAGGAGAAGACAGGACAGAAAGACCGCCTCACAAAAGAATTCCTCCACTGCCCAGAGCACCGAGCAATATTTCTGCCACAGAAAACTTTACATCAATATCTGGTAGAATATTTTAATCTATTCTTATTTATAACTGCTATTGTAGGCAATTAAAACTAATGACTCATATAGCATCGAAGGATGACATTTTGATAATGATATAATTTAGAGGTTAGCTGCAAAAGCAGGGGAAATGCAATCGCTTTACTTTAGATGATATAACTAAACAATAATTAAAACACCTGTTATGAATTTTTTTGTATTCAATATGTTTCAAAATATAGCTTTTATTTCATCCACACCTAGCTAACAATTTGTGTGTGTGTGTGTATGCAATTTATACATATTACACATTTCTATTCCCTTGGTACAAAACGAATCGAAAATTCTATGCAAATTTATTGTAAATACCTTAAATTTTTCATTGTTCTATATATTGGGTTATAAAAATCTCTCAAAAAGCTTTTAAAATGCTGTTGGTGTTTAAAAATAATAAGAATTTAAAATAATAAGAAATATCTTGCTTTCTTTAAAAGTCAGATAGGCATTTCTTACATTTGAAAATGTTCATTATTCCTAAGAATTGTTTGTATCAAATTAGTTATAAGGATATTTTATTATTTTGCTCTAATTTAAATGCATGCAGCTATAATATTTAATAAAAATAAAAACCAAATTCTTAAAATTAAGGTACTATCAAATAACTGAAAATGAATTTTTCAATTGTAGGATTAAAAAGTTCATAATCACAGGGATTTAATAATACATTTTCCAAGATTAAAATTTATAAATGTGGCATACTTTAAAAGCGCAAATAATAATGGCTTTTTACATGTCATCAATTTATCTCTAGAACTATGCTCAATTGCTAAATAATATTTTATTTAAGTTTCATTTCATTTTTCATGAATTTGTTGGCCATGTTATGAAAAGATTTTTCCAATTTCATTTAAAAATAAGAAAGGTTTTATTATTTGCGAATAAAGAAAAATTATGTAATAATTTACTATTCAGTTTTTCATTACTAAGATGTTTTTCTCTTATCAGAATAACCAGTGATGTTGAATTCAGATGCAGAAGGTGAGTCAAGTGGTGTACAAGAGAGGATTGATCAAAATAATTTATTATTGGGCCAAACTTCACATCAAGGAATTCCAGTGCACTTAACTCCTGGATCACACAAAACAGACAAAGACTTGTCAAACAGGGGTAAATATAAATATGGATAAGTTTTTGCAATATTACTATTAATGTCTCAAAGAAAGCCTAAATTTAATTTTTTTAATATATTACTTGAAACATTACATAATTCACATATATAAAATTGTAGCCTGAAAAAGTAATCGTAAAATTCTTGTAGCTGTACAAGTGGCACTTATCTAAGGCAAGTTGCTCACATGCTATTTTCTACAGGCTCTTGTAGGTTTCATTTTTTATTTTTGCCCTATTTTCTATTGTCAAACATAGATACAGAAAAGAGGAAGGTTGTATTATATTGGAAAATTGATAAAGTAATTATTTATCAGCAATCATAGTTAAATATTTCTACGATACATGTAAAATGATGCATTAAGTTTTGATAGATAGTAAAAATACTTATCAAAATATAATATAAAATTCTACATATATGTTTGAAATATTCAGCTAATTTTTTTTAAGTGCAAACAGCAAGAAAAGTATGGTTTTAACATAAATTTATTTATTTTCGTCAATTAACATAGGAAATATGAATCGCAGTAGACAGGGCATGCACCCTCAAGTATTGATATCACATATTTTGTAACATATCCATGATGTATAATATTAGTATAAATATTAACCCTAAACCTCCTCTTATTGTCTATTTAACTTCTGGAAAGCATGCACAAATTACCATAAATTTTCTTAAAATTACTAGCTGTATTTATAATTTTATTTTATTTATTGTAAAATATATTTCTTCTACAGTTAATGCAGTCATAAAAGCACAAATTTGGAAAATGTTTATAATATATATTGTATGCAATGCATAAATGTACAGAATGTAATAAATTTTATTTTATAGATTTTCAGAGGTGGCTGATCAGGAAGTTTAATGTGATTAGCAGCAGATTGAAAGCAATTGAAGAAAATATAATGGAGTGTTAGAATAGTGAAAAATCAAATATCGAAGAAGTAAGCAAAGTTTTGAAAAGATTTCCTTTGAAATCTGAGGAAGAATTAGAAAGCTTTGAATTATTTCTGTTAGATTTAGATGACATGAAACTAACAGTATTATTTTATGAGAATTTATAAATTATTTGTGTTTCAGTTTTGGAATAATAGTTAAGTTTTAATTTATAGAGATAATTACGTATTTATTACTCCATGTTGTACATCAATGGAAAGTATCTGTGATTTACAAATTAATGCATACATAGTGATCATTTTTCTTCAGAAGTTATATATTTGTTTTCTTAACATATCTTGAATTTTCTAAACTTTTAGTTTGCAATTTCATGATTTCCCTCACATGTTCACATACAGCATAGACATCAAGGACAGTTTATACATATCTGTAAGTAATATAATCTGGATCATCCAAAATTCAAGCAAGATAAACATCTAGTAGATGTCCAAAATTAATCACTAATGGATGTATAAAATCGGCAAAATTTAAAGCATCCAATTTTTATAACTACATATTTAATTATTCTTACAATTACATCTTTAACACTAAAAGAAATTGGATTAAATGATTGATTCAGATTTCGGACCAAAAATAGACATGTGTAACTTTTCAAGCATTCCTTGCATAAAACTTGTAAAATTTAAAAAAAGAATCAAACCAGTTTTGCACTTTTCTCTACTGGAATTTATACATCGTTCTGGCACTAGGACAAACAGAATCCATATCTTTGTCATTATACCTATGTCATAAACAGCTACATCAGCAAGCAATCAGGTAGGTAAGACATTTACACAAATGATTTGCCATGTTGCCTTCTGGTACCACTTCAAACCCGTATCTCAAGGGATGTTAATATTGAAGGGATGAAGGGTCTGGGAGAAATTTCCATATTTTAATCCCTAATTGAAAAATTGAGAAGATTGATGGAAAGGATTGCTACAAAAATGAGGAAATTTGCAGTTTAAAGAGTACTTGACAGAATTAGTCTCTGTCAAGTTTTAGGATAGATATATTTAAATAATAGAATGTAGCTTTCTTCTTCTCAGCCTTCTCTATCCTCATTGGTTGACTGCCGTATGGGATGGATGAGATTAGCTATGCATAACTATAGATTAGAAATTTAACCCTTTTCTTGATTATCTTTTCAGCCACTTGTAAACTTTCCCTCTCAACATTTATCTCTTTTCGTCTATTGCCTCACCAAGTCATTTTATTGTTTCTCCAACTCTGAAGAAAATGAACAGATCATGATTTTCTAAGCCCTATTGATCAGCCAATCCCTAGCAAGTATTCAGTGAAAAGGGATGGCAGCTATATCCACACTGCTATATTTCAAGTAGTTTTTATTCCAATAGAATGGGAATTGAGGGGTTTTACACCCAGGTGTATTCTAACCTAAATACCTGAGAATATAAATGATATTTGGGCTGTCTGGGTTATTAAGTATTTTAAATAAAGTATACAAAAAAATAATTATAAGAACATTGAATCCTCTATAACTAGCCCCTAACTATTTTGAAGCAATAATTTTCATACTTAATAAAGAAGATACATATTTTAATCTCAAATAAAAGTGCCAAATAATACTCATATGAAATGAACCTGTTATTGAGGAACGCATATATTCTGAATAGAAATAAATTATCAAAAAAATGTCAATTTTCTATTAAACTTTTAATGAAGAATGTTATATTGTTCAACTCAAACATTTAAATCAGTAACATTGATTTCGTATTTTTATATTTGGTGAAGTTTGTTCAATACACACCTGACTCTTAGAAGTGCAGTTCCTACTTTCTGATTGTGGTATAATTCTTACAGAAAATCTCTACATTAAAAAAAAGTAACTGATGCCTCCGTCACTGTTTGACAAATTTCTCGAGGTTCTCTGCTACATACCGCAAGAACTATAATATATAAAAATATGAAATTTGGTACACTTACAGAGAAAGCTTTGGGGAACACGCTGAAATAAACCATTTCTCGATATATATTGAATTTTAAAAAATATTTAATGTCAAAGTCAAAGACAAAATATTTTAGCTACGAGTTCACGTCCTGGACAGATTAACAGTAGCAAGACTATGAATTTTTTCAGAAAGGTACCTACATAGTTGAATTTTTGTAGACTTTTGTAGAATTTCGATTTAGTTTATGAGATATTTTACTTTTTATGCACTTCTGAAGTTAAAAAATTTCTTTCATATCGACACATTTAGCAATTTCTCGGTTTCGTACCGCAAAAAATATGAAATTTGGTACATTTATATACAAATAATTGGGTAACACGATGAAATAAACCATTTACCAATTTAAACCATAGTTCTACTTGAAATAGCTTGCGAAGCGAGCTCTGGCTCAAGGAATTCAGGGGACTGGCAAAAATCCCTTCTTTTTTCTGCAGAAAATAGGTAGGTATGGAAAGAGATTTTTTTAATGTAAAATTTTTAAGAGAGATAGGTGTGAAATGAGCTCTGCGATTAGGAGGCGAAGCCTCCCGATTTGCGAAGCTCCCTAGATTTTAATAAATATTCAAAAACCTATTTGTTTATCTTGTACTTTAAAATCAAAATTGGTCACTTTTATTTGATGAATTGGCTTCTTCAGTAATACGAATTAATTTGCATACTATAAATATTTTTCTTTTGTCTTTTCTAGGGTATCTCAGAATAACATTACGTCTGAATCCAATGAACTGCTGTAAAACCATCAATGCGTTTGATATGTATAAATTTGTTTATGTAAATGTTATGCATAAGTTAATGCCATTTTAATTTCTTATTTTAATTATTTTTAATGTATTAATTGGTGATATGTGTATCATGTACTTATGCACCATGTACTTGTGCATCATGTGTATTTTAGGTATTGATTTATCAAGTAATTTTTTCTTATTTTATTATTATATGTGGCATACCTATATATAAACCAGACTCTATTAAGCAAATCAGAAATTTTATTTGTCTTGTGTAAATTAATATTTGACCAGCTTTTTGCATTAATAAATTTTAGATTTTAAATTAAATCTAAGTTCCTAATACAATTTGGGTTTAGTCATTTTTGAAAAGAATTACTAATATATTAAGAACTTTACAAGCTATATATACGAAATAAGTGAAATGTTGCAATGCATTTATTAAGTAAAGCATGTGAATGTGCACACAATCGATAATGAACTGCTTTATAATGCAAAATGCAGCACAAATAAAGAGATTTGTGAAATGTACATATGCTCATTTATCTTTATTTGCACTGCATTTTAAATTGTGAACCAGTTTATTAATGCATTTACTAGTTGTGTGCTTGCTTCTCATAATATCCATTAATAAATAATACTTCTATTTTCTAAGACTACAAAAAAGTTAAATATTTTATGTAATTATTTTTCTGTAAATAATTCCTTAATACTTAGTCTTATTATGCTCTTCATTTAATATTTATTACTTTCATATATTATATCCCACAAGTTTACTGAAGTTTTCTGCAATAAATTAGTAATTATTAAAAATTAGATTAGTTTATCAATTGCTTGTTTCTGGACTTACAACAGCCATCCAAATCTGCAGTTCAAGGAAAATTTAAGAACAGAAATATATTTTTTTTGTACCACGTAAGATTATTTTTTGTAAGATGAATCTTATTTTAGTTTTTTTTTTTTTAAACTTGCTTTTGGATTGAAATGAAAATAAAGAATAATTTGTTTTTCAATTATGCTTTGAACATTTTAGTAGCTTCTTCCACAGCAAAGTTAGATAAACATTTTAGATTGTTATCACTATGAAAGAAGAGTTCACAGTTAAAAGAAACAAAATCTTCAGAAGAAGTAAATATGGATAATTTTGAATTTTGAGGTAGTTACTTGTTATGTACAATTTTATGAATATATTTAGTACATAAAATGAAATTGAACTTCAGGATATCTGATACTTTCTGAATATCTTGGGAATTTGATCAGTAATGTAGCTAACAGAAGTTTATTAAATTCATTAAAAAAAAATGAAATTATTTCCTTCAAAATATAGTCAATAAAAAATGTCCCTATATTGTTGATCCAAGAAACATACAAATTCAATGTTAAACAAATTTTTTTTTAATTGATTTCTTTTAACATAAATTGAAAAGAAAAATGTTGTGCAATATTAGTTTACAGAATCATCATTTGTGTTCATTTTAAACCTGAATATAAAGTGACAGAGATTTTAGATTCTTCAAAATATAAATGTTTAAATAATAACATAAATGTTCATACAATTTTTAAAATAAAATTTCATTGAATTTGGTTTTTGCCTAAAATGCAAATTCTTGAAAAATAAATAAATAATTTCGAATTTGTATGTCACAATTTAATTCTTTTCACTACTCATTTAAAACAAATAAACAAGGGAAAACAGTTTGTAGTATTTATCAAATTACACATTTAAAAGTAAAAATTATATTAAAAAGTGAATGTATGTAAAGCTACAAATATCGTCGAAAGATTTATATTATAAAAATACAAGTTATCCCTTAATTACCTTTAGACATGACTAATATAAGATTTAGATGGCTTCAGATTTGGTACCTGATTTGTTTTACTTTGGCATGAATCTCTGTATTCACAACATTTCCAAAGTAAATTTTTAACTAAAATACATATATATTTTTTTCATTTAAAATAATTTATCTGGAATTTCTTTTTAAATGTCTAGTACATATAAATTAGTACATAATCCAAATAAGTTAACAAAAGTTCTGCATACAGTTCACAATCAGGTTTCTGAAAATTGATATACATCAATGATAAAAAAAATGCATGAAGTCTGCTGCCAGAAGGACAGACATGTATTCATGCAGTATCATGACTATCTCATTCTCCATTTGAGGACTATAGGGGGTAAGATGCTGAAATGGTATACATGGTGCCTGGATTCAAAATTTTATGTGAGGTCCTTGCTCTTGAACTAATGCTTTTGTGAGAATTATTGAACTAATTAATGCTTTGTAATTATTGAACTTTTTAATTATTGAACTTTTTAATTATTGAATTTTTTAATTATTGAACTAATGCTTTTGTGAGAATTTTGTGAGCTTTCCAATATATTAACTAACTAAGAAACTAGTATTAATTTTTTAAAATCTCGATAAGGGAGTTTATTTCGGGAGATGAGGTACCCTGTCCCAAATTTTAGGGCTGTATGACTCTTAGATTACAACAGATGACTCAGACAGAAAGTCTGACTAATAAACATCAACTTATTTTATTGTTATGCATATAACATATATATATAGTGTTAAAAAGCCTCATACAATGAAATATAATTTAAGACTGTTTATTTATTACTTTATCATTACTGAACACAGTTGAATGTTGATTTTTAATCATGATAAATATTCACTACGCACAGTCTATTTGACAAAAATCAAAATTTTCACTTATGAATTGTTGAAACGATTTAGTTACAGAAGAAAAATTAGTAAGATTAAATAAAATGTGTTATAACTGTAACAAACCATGAGCAACATATAAATAATGACTGCATTAATGTTTCTTTAAAAAACAAAATATAATTTTTATAAGGGCAGTTTTCATCCATTTTACTATATGTGCCTGTTTTTACATTAATTTAAATTTATGTGAAAAATAACATTTACACATTGACTAAATGATGCAGCACCAGTTAAAAAATTCTCCCATTCCGTCAATTCATTATAATTATTCACAGGCAGCTTCATTTCAGGAATAATAAATGTATTTTTAGTTGCCGTTGAGGTAGTTCCGATTTTTAACAAGGAGGTGTGCTCCCGCAGAGTATTTTCTATAATTTCTAATTTTCATATTATGAATTTTTAGAATTCTGCAAAGATAAAGTGCACACATGTTATAGTTGTAATTAGTGCATTGTTTTTCATAATGCATTGGTAAAAGTTTGAATGAACATGAAAGACCCTAAAAGCAAGTTTAATTAGCACCACTACTAAAAAAGCATTAAAGTAGACATTATTGTTACATTCCATTATTTTAAACTGTAACCAACCAACTTGCAGGCTGCACCTTGCAGGTAATTCTTGAGATTTCGCCCGAATAATGGATTCCAATTCCTCAGATATCCGCTCTTATGCTTTGTGCATTCTCATCAATGCCAAAAGTAGTTTTTTAAATATGGGGTCAAGAAAATTTGCTTTTGCCACTATTCTGTTTAACTCCAGAGACCCCAAACGCCTTGACACGACATCCAACAGAGTATTTTGCAAAAGAGATCCTAGTGAGTTTCACGACTTTTGCTTTTTGACAGCATGCTCAAGCATGCTTTTGACAGCATTCAAGTCTATGAACTAGTGGAACGATCATGGACATTGTGGGATAGTTTTCCCCAGACAATGCCACCTTCAAATTTTGAAAAGGCTTCAGAATTGAAATAATATCAGAAATTATGTCCCTCTCTGTAGCATCTAAGAACTCGGGTGCTTTCGGTACTCTGGACACAGCAGCTGATATATGCAATTTGACTGTGAGCACTCTTTCTAACATTAACAATGTAGAATTTCACAGTGTTACAGCATCCTGTTTTAGTTTCAACTCTGGAGCATCCATTTGATGCTGTACTTCTCGTAATTTTTCTGAAGTCAATGAACTACTTTTAAAATATCCAACAAGGGTTGGACTTTTCTTTAATATTGACATAAGCATTTCAGTGCTGTTTAAACCCTCATTCATGCTTAAATTCAAAATGTGACCAACACAAGGATGATGTCTCATTTTAAGGTGCTTAATAACAGCATTTTTTATGTTTGCAACGTTATCAGTAATTATACTAATAGTTTTGTTACTGATACCCTAGTCATCAAATATTTCTTTCAGACAAGCTGCAATATTGTGTTTAGTATTTCTGTCATGAACTTCCTTGGTGGTGAAGACAGATGAATGCAAAACATCATTTTGACTTAATTGGGCAGTAACAGTAAAGAAGAATTTTGTATTAGGTCGACATGTCAGTTGTCACAGCTATACTACAAGCTCTGCGTAGTACCTCTTTTATTTCAGTTTTACATTCACTGTACATTTATGGAAGCAACTCGTTCATGAGCACTTTTCTACTAGAAAGCTTATATAAAGGTTGTAGCTGTTTAGTATAATTTAAAAAGCCTACATTTTCAACCAAAGAGAGAGGTTGCTAATCTTTAACAACCATCTCAATCAATCTTCAGTCAATCAAATTCCTTTCCAAAGCCGACACTTCATTTTCCCGGGAGAAGAGTATTAACTACCGTTGACACTTTGCTGGAAGAGTAGCATCATGTACAACAGGAATTAAACTTTTATTTGCTGTATTAAGAGTTTCACTTTCAGTGTGCACTGTGTCAATGACTAATGGTGAGTAGATAAGAATAGTTGGTTCTGCAGCAGTGACAGAGCAAGGAACAAATTCGCCTTGGGGAGAATTTCGTAATTCTGGAGGGGATATTGTTTGCAAAATGGAAATTATATGAGCGTTTTCATTTTTCAGAAACTTTTTTAGAGGGTGGCAACGGTGTTATGGTCTTGTACGTGGGTACTGTTTTTTCACTGAGTTTTTAATGAGGTAGAGGGGGTATATAGAAACTTTTTGAAGGGTGGCAACATCTGGAGTTCTGCAGCAGTGGTGGAGCAGAATCACCAGCACCACCTAGTGGCTGAAAGGGGAACTACCAAAGATAATACTTAAGAAATTTTCAGTGATTGAAAGAAATGTTTTGAGGGGTGGCAACACCTGGGCTTCTGCGGTGGTGGCTGAGCAGAACCACCATCACCACCTGTTGACCAAAATGGGCACTAAATTATGACAGTTACAAATATTTAACTGTGAATTTGAGCCTATTTTAGATGCGTGTATGCCACATGAAGCATTTTTTAAAACACAAACACTGGAATAGACATGTTTCTCAAGTGAAATTTTACAAACACGTGTTTTCAGCTATCAAAATTTAACAAATGTATGTTTTCAGTTATTAAAAATCATAAATACATGTTTTCGACACTTTGACAGCATATCCTTTTTGGATTTTCTGCCACAAAACCCCAATCAACCAACCAATCGACACTTCGAAAAGCAACAAATATGATTTTCAAATTTTTAAAAACCGCATGTGTGATAATTTTCCTATGTAAAATAATATGGGTTTTCGCATCTATGTTAATTTTAGCTGAAATTTAACAAATACATGTTTTGAACTTTCAAAATTTAACAAATATATGTTTTCTACTTTCAAAATTTAACAAATATGTGCTTTCAATTTACTAAAATCCAGCAAATATGGTTGTTGATGTTTAAAAAACTGCATGTGTGCTAATTTTCCAATGGAGAATAACGTGTTTTTGCACCTGTACTAATTTTCAGAAACTTTTTTAGAGGGTGGCAACGGTATCATGGTCTTGTACGTGGGTACTGTTTTTTTCACTGAGTTTTTAATGAGGTAGATGGGGTATATAGAAACTTTTTGAAGGGTGGCAACATCTGGAGTTCTGCAGCAGTGGTGGAGCAGAATCACCAGCACCACCTAGTGGCTGAAAGGAGAACTACCAAAGATAATACTTGAGAAATTTTCAGTGATTGAAAGAAAGTATTTGAGGGGTGGCAACACCTGGGCTTCTGCGGTGGTGACGGAGCAGAACCACCAGCACCACCTATTGACCAAAATGGGCACTAAATTATGACAGTTACAAATATTTAACTGTGAATTTGAGCCTATTTTAGATGCGTGTATGCCACATGAAGCATTTTTTAAAACACAAACACTGGAATAGACATGTTTCTCAAGTGAAATTTTACAAACACGTGCTTTCAGCTATCAAAATTAACAAATGTGTGTTTTCAGTTATTAAAAAATCATAAATACATGTTTTCGACACTTTGACAGCATATCCTTTTTGGATTTTGTGCCACAAAACCCCAATCAACCAACCAATCGACACTTCGAAAAGCAACAAATATGATTTTCAAATTTTTAAAAACCGCATGTGTGATAATTTTCCTATGTAAAATAACATGGGTTTTCGCATCTATGTTAATTTTAGCTGAAATTTAACAAATACATGTTTTCAACTTTTAAAATTTAACAAATACATGTTTTCAACTTTCAAAATTTAACAAATATGTTTTTTCAATTTTCTAAAATCCAACAAATATGGTTGTCGATGTTTAAAAAACCACATGTGTGCTAATTTTCCTATGGAGAATAACATGTGTTTTCGCACCTGTACTAATTTTCCTATGGAAAATAACATATGTTTTCGCATCTATGCTAATTCTAGCCAAAATTTAACAAATACTTGCTTTAAACTTTCAGAATTAAACAAACATGTGTTTTTAACTTTAAGAATTTAACAACTACTTGTTTACAACTTTCAGAATTTAAAAAATATGTTGTTTCAACTTTACAAAAATTAACAAATATGATTTTTACCACTTTAAAAACCAACAAATGTAATGAAATTCAATTTAGTGAAATTCAACACAAGTTATTTCTTTAAAGGATGAGCTGTAAACTCCCCACATAATACATTTACTAAAAATAGGTCTAGCCCATAGCTGCCAGCCTCCAAATATGAAAAACTGGGAGATTTTTGCACAAAAATATGAAAAAACCGGGAGGTTTTCACATGACAACGCGATGTATATTCTGTACTGTTATACTTAATATAAATATAATAAGCACCACTTTTGAACAAATAAAACTGAAATATGATGATTATAATTATCAGATTTAAAACAAAACAAAAAACATATATTTCCATATTAAATTTATTTAAATCTATATGGATTAAGTGATAATATAGAAGTTTTCCAAAGCACAGCAATTGACGATATGGTGAACAGATTAATTAGTTCAGATGGGAAAATTAAATTGATTGGAAGACACTAAATTTTCAGACTGACACTAGAAATGAAATATATTTCAAAAATAAATAAAAAATTGAAATAAGTGCAATTCAGGTTTCTTTGAGAGACAACATTGTTGATGCCTTTGCTTTTTTCAAGAACTTTTCATCAAAATTTTCTTCATAACATTTTCTTTTTTTTTGACACTTAATAATCAACAATTTTTCTAGAGCTGCATTTGAGAGAGATGATCTAAATTCAGCCCTAATTTTCTTCACTTGGCTGAATATTCTTTCACACTCAGCATTACTGTGTGGAATAGTCAAAATAGATAATACAGTATATGAGAGTCTTGAATATTTTTTCTTGTCACAATCATTCTGAATATTTGAGATCAAAGCCCACTGTTTATCAACTCTTTTCTCTTCCAAAATTTCATAAGGGTCATCCTTCACTTGAAATTCACAAAATTCTGCTTGTAGTTTATCAAAGGCATCTTCTTCAGTTTCATTTTCAGCTCTGTGCAACATGATTGGGAATTTTTCCACAAAATATTTCAAACTTGAAAATGAAGCATCTGTGACCGTTTAGACATTTGCTATTGTAGCGTGTATAAGTACATCATTGTTGAATGGAAATTTATGTACCATGTAATCACAACTTGTCATGAAATACTTCCTTACAGAAGTGTAGAATATTTTCTTCACATTTTCACACAAGTTGCTCTCCGGCCGTCCAAATAGCTGCTCTTAGTCCTCTGGACGAGTCGGACGGTCTGGGTCTTCAACACAAGTTGCTCACAAGTTTATCAGTGGTACGGCCAATAATTAAATCAGAATCACTTTTTTGATTAAGTAAATTACTGTACACGACTTCGTTAATAGGTTTCTCCTTTAGCACTTTAGGCAGAACATACTTTGTTAGGATTTCTTTCATAAATTCCAAAAGTATAGATTGCATATTATGAATTAATGGATCTTTTGTTTGAAAAAGTGTATTCACCTTGTCGAATATAGGAACAATGTGTAGTAAAAATGTACAAAATGTTTTATTTAAATCAGAAGACAAAAATTTATATAATCTTTCTTCTCGGTTATTGGGAGTTTCAGAAGATTTCATCCTTTCTTTATCTTTGAGAGACTTTTTCTCAGGTTTATCAACAGATTTAATCATTACTGGAGATTTTTTATTTAGCAAAGGACAGTCAAGTTCAACTTTTCGCTTCTTTCCTGACTTATTGGTTGAGAGGCTTCTATCCAAAACATTTTCTTTACATGGTTTCTCATCAATTTTACTTTGCTTTGGGATTGAAAATGATGCTAACGAACCAACACCAGACAACTTCACTTTTTGCTCATTCTCAAAAAAACTCAAAAGTGGTTTCCATTGATCAAACATGCGTACCAAACACCTTCCTAATGACAACCATCTCGTTTGTATATGTTTGAAAATCTTTCTCACTTCTTTATCATGTAGTATCTGAAACTTCTTTAAACTTTCCTTCCTCTTAGAACTCTTCTCTAAATAATAGAAAATGTCTACAAGAACTTCATCAATCTTAATAGGCAGTGAATTAACACCTTTTTCTGCAGCCATATTGATAAGATGACATAAACATCCCATCACAAATAATTCAGGTTGTACTCCTTTCAGGACAGATGTTACACCCTGTTTCCGCCCTATCATAAGAGGAGCATTGTCACAGCCAAGGGCAATGCAGTTCTTAACTGGGATGCACATTGATTTTAAATTATCTAAAATCATAGTTCCAATATTCAATCCAGTTGAGTCACCTTCTAGAACTGGAATACCAAGAAGAGAACTTTCAATTGAAGAGTACTGATCATCAAAGAAAGTGACCACAATAGGGTACAACTTGTTACTAGAATCATTATTGCCATCAGTGGAAATGCTGAAGGGCTTACATTTCAAATATTCAATTATAGTACTTTCCTCATCTGCTCCCATCTGTTTAATGATGGCTGTCGTTTTCGTTCGTGCACAGCCGTACTTCTTTGCAACTTCATTGTTGGGAAACATCTTCCGAAATAAGGGGCCTATATGGTCTGCACAACTTAGGGGCAGATTATGCTCTATTATAAAAGCTGTAACTAAGCATGCAGCATGTATTACACTATTCTTCTTTTCAACAGCAAAGAAACTATGCTTGATATCTGCATTTCCTTCATTCGATTTTTTTTTATCCATATGTTTTTGGGTTTTAGCATGGGCAATAATATCCCTCTTCCACTGTGTGAAATTTTGAAATCGGTTAAACAGATCGAGCAAAAAGCATATTCACTACCTTTAGAGGATTTTAAAATAAATTCGAATTCCTTAGAATATGAGTCCTTGAAAGACAAATAGTACTTCGTATTAGACATAATGCTAGTGATAATAGCACGCGACGATAAGTAAGATAGTAAGAACAAAACAGACTGACGCGGTTTACAGTTAAGCAGCACGTTAAATAATTATTGGTTACTGATGCGGTTGCAGATAAAGCGATTCTCCACATATTCTTCCAACTCCTCCACGAGCGGCTATTCACTGCAACGCAAATGCCTTCGCAGTAGCAGAAAATGACACGCGGAAAAGAACCGTAGCAAGTCACGTGATTCACAACACACTCCTCGTACATTGCGATAACAGAAAATTGACATATGAAAAAGAACCAAAACAAGTCACGTGACTCGCACATGTTATCTCCGCATAGAAAGGGGAAAATGTAGGCAGCTGAGTGAAAAACCGGGAGATTTGGACAATTTCCTGTGAGACCGGGAGATGAGGTGAAAAACCGGGAGTCTCTTGGGAAAACCGGGAGAGTTGGCAGCTATGGTCTAGCCCCTATAGTGTCGAACATGACTGTATTTTAAAGAAGAGCACTGTATTTTAAAGATTTACTAAGTACAGTGTGTTAGCAGTGTATTCTCGCACTTATGTAAGACGGTGCCGTATGCATTTTTAAATGTGAATGCCTTAACGCATTGTATTTGTTAATTAAAATGAAGAAAAATGTCACTTTTATTAAAAAGCGCTTCTTTGAAATATCATCATATCCTTTTAGTGAATTATTATAGGGGATACATTTCGTTAAATCCCCAGAAATGGCATTATAACTTTGCCTTTTTAGATAATTTTGAATAATATTGCGTCCCACTCCCCCAAATGACTTATGTATTCGACACTCCTATAAGAAGTTGCGACTACAATTGCAGATTGACCTCTTCTTAAATTTTATTTAAATATAATGTTACTTTACACTTGGAAAATTATCTTTTATTATTTTTTATATATTTGTTCAAAACACAATGTTTATATAAATTACTTTACTATTCAGTAATTTAAATTTTCTAAAATTTTAATGTTTTGCTTTTTACTATTCTAAAATAAACGAAACAATATTGAAATTGTCATGTTAAATATTTGTTTTCTCTGTGATAACAAATAGAGCAAGTCCAATTGCAATAATCATATTAAAATAAGAAATCATATATAGTCATAAATCATAGCATAATCCTCAAACAAACATGCCTAAAATTACTTGTGTGAATTTGTTCCTAATGTGTAATAAAATGTAACGCGAAGCAGAAATGTTATCAATGATGAAAGATTCTAGATGGAATCGCATGTAAGACCTATTAAAAATATAAAAGATGCAATTGTAAACTAATGTTTTAACCTTAATGAAATTTTATTATCAATGTATCAGGAAAAGAAAATGAATTCCCATGATACATTTTAAATTTTCACAATATATTTAAATTTTATGACATTTACCAAAGGTCCAACTAGAATAGCCTCAGCTGCTAAAGAGCTTGCCAAGAGCGAAAGCTCCTATTCCCCCATACCCTAATGTCATTCGACAATGGAAGTAACCACTTACCTGGTTACTCCTGGCGAGAAATGTGGCATATCAATAACCTTAGTCAAAGAAAATAAATACAAAATAAAAAAAAAAAGCTCTATTAGCCAATTTGATGGTGAATAGGCTGACTGGGTCCTCTCTGCTCCATTTATCTGAAATTCTTACCTGAGTTTAAACACAATAATATTATTTATAATAACCCAAGCCGTACTCAATTTTGTGGGGATACCATAATTAAATTTTATTTTTATTTAAACACAAAGTCATTACTTTAGCGGATCAAAATGCCTTCTTTGGCTGTTATACAATTAACTTCTCATTATTTTGATTTCTCATTAATATCACTATTATAAAATATTTAATTACTTTTGCTTAGACAACACCATGGGTTTAATATATAAATGTTTGTTTAACACAGTACGACTCATCTTTTCAATAACCTTCTTAAATCATGTCATTCATATATCAATTTCATTTCTTATACTCATGTAACTTATCATTTTCATATTTTTATTAACCTTCTCAATATCCCTCTCAAATGACGTCAACTTATATTTGTGTTTTATTAATTCCAATTTAACAAGATAATTATATTTACTCTTAAATTCCAGATACATTTAGAATGTCCTTATAAGCCCTTTGGCTTTTATACTTAGCTAGTGGGTGTTCTAGTCAGAGGTATTTGCATGACGCAGTAAAGGAAAGCACCTGTTTCTCTGGCTTGATAAATAAAATGTTATGTTAAAATCAAAAATTAAATTTACACCTTTAAGTTATATGTCTCAAAATTCATCAAAGAATGAAATTAGTGTTATAAATCAAAATTCCTAATTATAGTAATCAATTATAATTATATTCATAAAGGACTTAATCAGTACGAAAATTTGCATTAGCAAACATGGAATTTTATTTGTTTTAACTACTCATTTCAATTTTTGTAAGAATTAACACATTGTAATCTTTTTCAAATTTATCTCCATTAATCGCAATTTATGAATCAATATCAACTTATATCTTTCTGTGTCAAACATGTGCAAAATTAGATTCGCAAATCTTAATTTAAATCACTAACATTCATCTTAATATTGCATACCCTATGTGTGTCATGAATTTTAACTCCATTATCATAATGTGTACCTTTTTCATTATTTTGTGCATCTTAACTATCTTATATTCTTATTGAAGCAAAACTATACCTAGTAATTCATATTTGAAAAATTATCAATCTTTAAATCAAATTAAAATAATCGCTATAAATCATTTCTCAATTGTGTATGACTTTACACTTAACCTTCTCACATTATCATTTTTGTTATATAATATTACACTTCATTAATTATAGAATTATTATCAAAATTAATATACTAAATATATGCAAATACACAATAAATAACACTACTAAATATATCTACATATTATACAATCATTTTGTTTTCTTCTCCTGAGCTTAATAATTATTTCGATTTAATTCGAATTTTGCCGACCAATTAATAGTTTGAGCATCTCTATGCAAAGCCTTCAAAAGGTACTCACGAGTTTTGTGATTCCATTAATATCATATAGACTTCGTTCGTGGATATATATATTTGTAAAAAAAAAACACATCCTTGTGGTTGTCTTATCGTGCACATAATCTTGAAAATCACTTTGCATTTTATGCAACACTTGAGGTTAGTTATACCTTTAGGATCACTCACATCAGGTTTTTTATCATCACTTGCTTCTGTACTTTTCCATAGCATAGAGTGTGATACTTAGTCGGTCGTTGGGGAAAGCCTTTCCTGTACTTCTGATGAGATTAAAGTCGATCATCGTTCAAGCAATGCCTCGAGCACCTGCATGAAGGGAGAATTCGTTCCCATTCTTTCAGGCCGGCAAACTGCTACGAACATGAGGAAAGGATCTTGCTTCAGTCATGCACGAGGTCTAACATCCTCGCCTATTGCTTTCAAGCTGGTTCGACTTTATTATATCTTCGAGGTAACGAATTGCATTGATTCAATTATTGTAGATTCAATTTGAGTCACATTCTTTTGTCTGAAATGCTATATAATTAAAACACGGCAGCATATGGAGATTGTCAAAAGTTCACTATCATTTCGGCGGGAGCAGGTAGCCAAGGCTGCCCCTCCGCCATTGCTGCTAAGAATTTCGATGCAACCTCTCTGGATGACGTACGTCGGTTGAAGAGATGGAAAAATCATACTGACCTCTCTGTTGCCGGGTCAGAGGTTGCCCCTGATTGAGAAACTCTCTTCTCACTGACCTCTGTTAACAACCTTGGATGTTCAAGAACGTCCTCGAATGTTCTGGAAGGAAAGGGGGTCTCGAAATGAGCCGCACCTTTCTGCATGACGACACTATTCAAAGGATGCTTTTTTTTGCAAATGAAGAATGTCTGATAATTCTTATTATGACATTTCCCTCTGAATCCACAAAAAAAGAGAAAAAAAACACTGATGTCCGTCTAAACTTACTTCATGTTCACCATCAGTTTTTTTTGTAAGTTCACCTTTCATTCACCAAAATATTGTAAGTCACCATGTCTGGTACTATTTGTACCACGACATACCTCGGAGCAGCAGGAGAAGAAAAAACCAATACCATACCATACACCAATGTCAATATTGTCAACAATAATCACAATCATAACACAATATGCATCCATTTTAAATACACTATTAAAAAAAAATTTCATTTCCATTTATATATATTTTTAAATTTATATACATTCACAGTTTTAATAAAGAGCACCTTCAGTAAATCTAACTTTAAAATATTAAATCCTTAATTAGGTATTAGACACACCTTGAACAATGATCATTTATTCATCACTTTTAGCACCTTCTCATTTCCTTTTCATTTCTTATGTTTATCAACAACTCAATCAAATTTTAAATTTATAATCCTCAGTCATTTTATCCAATTTTTCATATTTTATCATTTGTCATTTCTCAATTGTATAGATCATATCATCAGTATTAAAATTTAATCCAACAATTTCATTTTGGAATTGTGTCGGGATACTAAGAGATCCCTTCCTGGCACTGAGGCTGAATAATTATTAAAATTATAGCAAAATTATTTTGCATTAAAGGTGACCTATTCTCCTGCTCTATTAAAACTCAAAATGTATATGCTAATATTAAAATCTATTACTGATTATCAGCTTAGTGTATAAAATCAAAAGAAGCTCCAATTGTTAATTTTTTGCAAAACTTTCCTAATTAACCTTTATAATTATCACTGCTGTCAGGAATTCTACCTGAGATGAGGCTAGCTCAGATCAGTGGCGGAAAATGTAATGCTTTTACTTAAAATTGAGTTTTAATTTTGTTATCTACCAAATTAAACCTATAAAAGACCAAATTCATTCTACCACATCTCTCTTAATATCTTTCTAATTTACTACAAAATCATCAAATAAAATAATATCCATGTGTCTGTGTCTATATCCAAAAAGGTGTCACATATTAAATTCTATATTTCAAAATTCAAATCAATTATTCTTTGATTTCCATTATTTTTGTGTGTAAATTTTAAATGCTTATCATAATGTATTTCTTTTTTTTTTTAATTTATTTATTAATTAAGATTCATATCTTATGTTAAAATTGGTGTAAAAACATACCTTTGTTATTCATGTATAAATCATTATAAAAATATCAATCATTATTACTATGAGCTCATATACAAATACATATACTTAACCTATAAATACAATTTTTCCTGATTAATATGATGCTATAAGTATCTATATACAACACTGTGTACTTGTGCAGATCATTCATTATGATATTTGTGGATCTCACTGCTGTGGACAATCGTTAGTAATATCATCGCTCAATTAGCTTTGTAACACTTATGTAGCATCTTTCTTACCGAATAAAATTATAGAATTCACATATCATGATGTTTCCACTCATTGTGTAAATTTAATTGTATCAAGCTAGCACACTGCGCATTTTGATTTTACTTATTATATACACATTTCACTTCAGATGCTCCAAGCTCTTTAGATTATATTTCTTTCGGACATACCACACTTGTTGGATTGTTTTGTATCACAAACATTGTATTAAGCTGGCACACTGCTCGTCTTGATTTGACTTATTGTATACACATTTCACTTCAGATGCTCCAAGCTCTTTAGATTATATTTCTTTCGGACATACCACACTTGTTGGATTGTTTTGTATCACAAACATTGTATTCAGCTGGCACACTGCTCGTCTTGATTTGACTTATTGTATACACATTTCACTTCAGATTCTCCAAGCTCTTTAGATTATATTTCTTTCGGACATACCACACTTGTTGGATTGTTTTGTATCACAAACATTGTATTAAGCTGGCACACTGCTCATCTTGATTTTACTTATTGTATACACATTTCACTTCAGATGCTCCAAGCTCTTTAGATTATATTTCTTTCGGACATACCACACTTGTTGGATTGTTTTGTATCACAAACATTGTATTAAGCTGGCACACTGCTCGTCTTGATTTTACTTATTGTATACACATTTCACTTCAGATGCTCCAAGCTCTTTAGATTATATTTCTTTCGGACATACCACACTTGTTGGATTGTTTTGTATCACAAACATTGTATTAAGCTGGCACACTGCTCGTCTTGATTTTACTTATTGTATACACATTTCACTTCAGATTCTCCAAGCTCTTTAGATTATATTTCTTTCGGACATACCACACTTGTTGGATTGTTTTGTATCACAAACATTGTATTAAGCTGGCACACTGCTCGTCTTGATTTTACTTATTGTATACACATTTCACTTCAGATTCTCCAAGCTCTTTAGATTATATTTCTTTCGGACATACCACACTTGTTGGATTGTTTTGTATCACAAACATTGTATTAAGCTGGCACACTGCTCGTCTTGATTTTACTTATTGTATACACATTTCACTTCAGATGCTCCAAGCTCTTTAGATTATATTTCTTTCGGACATACCACACTTGTTGGATTGTTTTGTATCACAAACATTGTATTAAGCTGGCACACTGCTCGTCTTGATTTTACTTATTGTATACACATTTCACTTCAGATTCTCCAAGCTCTTTAGATTATATTTCTGTCGGACATACCACACTTGTTGGACGGCGAACTTGCACGAGTATATTTTGAGTTCATTCGATTCCAACATGGCGCTATGGCCTTTGCCATTTTCACTGGCTGCCGTCATAACATCTAAAGACATCGGCTTTACTAAAATGCTTGAAGAGTTCCCTTAAATTCTGAGGGGTCATAGAAGTGTACGTATTACGCGACAGAACATATTAATACGTGTTAATTAATAAGGCATTACGAAATTTGCAAAAATGATTGTTCGCCATTTGCAAAATGAAATTCCCATAATTCAGAGAAATGTGGGTAAGCATGTTCATTAAATTTGTTTCAAAAACATGAAAGGGCTATAAAAAATCTTTATTTTCTGTGCATATAGTTTACTATTATTGTACATTATTACATTATTATGGTTAATTTTCTTCATGCTGTATTAGTGCCTGAAAGTGGCATGTTTTAACCAATCCTTTATTGTATTTTCAATTGAAATTGCACAGGTGTCTTCATGAATAGGGATTTGCTTTATAGTACCTAGAATTAAAAAATATATATATTACAAAGCAATTTGAGATTTTAATTATTGACTTCAAAGTTATTACAATATTTTATAATGTCTCATAGGATTTTAATCACTTGTTATACTTGTGACATGCTCTTTACTATGAAGATTTTACTATGTATAAACTAAACTACCATACCCATAAAAATATAAATGAAAAGTATTAACTACAATCTGAAAAAATATGCTGCTTCATGCTACACAGGAATAGATATCATCACCGTAATGTATCGCCATTAGTAAAAGTGGAAGCGTTGCAAACCAAATTAGGTCAAAACAAAAAATAAAACTAGGAAGACATACAACATATTAGAATTATAATGTAATGAAATAAAAAATTCTGAAATACATATAACTAATTATCATAAATTAAAAGTGCACCAATAAGAGGCATAAAGTTTATGCATGTCATATATTTTATATAAAATATAAAAAATAAAAATCACCACATTGCTGTTGATCAATTAATATCAACTTTGCTTTAACTTGTAGAAGTAAAACCTACATATTTACTAATAAAACAAAACTAAAAAATCAAGGCAAACACATAAAATATTTTGAAATAAGTTAATCATTATGCATTATAAAATACATATTAATAATTTTTCAAAAATTAAGTTTAGGGAGTGTGTCATGTTTTCTTGTATTTCTTTCCTTGATACGAGAACTGGAGGGCATTTGCATATAGCAGAAAGATTCTTTTCATTAGTTTTAAATCACTATCTCCACTCTACTCCTAAAGCTCCACTTCAAGAGGTTATAGTGATAAATTGAAGGGAGGGATACTCCCAACAAATTTCAAATTGTTGGGGAGTATCAAGGAGACTGTTTTTAAATCTTTAAAGTTCCTTTTTGGGCTTTTTCCCTGATCAATTGAATTCCTGGGCATATCTGTTTATGATAAAACAGCTCATCAGTCTCCTTGTACACAGACTTCTATCTGAGCTCACCATGCTCCCAAAAAGTTTTACCTGAAAGAAATTTACTTTCAAATAAAACATATACTGTACTAGAGAGATGTTTAGTAGATGTAATTTCACTCTATCATAGTTTGGATTTAGGCACTATTGAAATGAAATATTTTCCTATTAGATATTTAGCGATATACAAATACCTAAAATCATAATTAATAAACGTATGATCCCCAAAACATCATTTTTTGATTTGATGCAGTGTGTAAAATTCAAATAAACACCATTTAGCCATTTATAACTAACTACAGCAACTTCATCACTTAAGAAATATGTAACTACATTATTTGCCTACTTATAGTGTGGATTGCGTCCAACGCTTGTTTGAAATAGTTAGCATCATCGACATTTTCGATGATGCTAAGCTGGAAACTCTGCCATAAAATTTTGAATTGCCAAAGAACTGATTTGTGTGAAAATAGCGCAAAATGGCTTTCCAATACTAACTAACTAAGAAACTAATATTAATTTTTAAAAATCTCGATGAGGGAGTTTACTTTAGGAAATAAGGTACCCTGTCCTAAATTTTAGGGCTGTATGACTCTTAAATTGCAACAGACGACTCAGACACAAAGTCCAATTAATATACATCGATTTATTTTATTATTATGCATATAACACATGTATATTGTTGAAAAGCCTCATAGAATAAAATATAATTTAAGACTGTTTATTTATTACTTTATCATTACTGAACACAGTTGAACCTTGATTTTTAATCATGATAAACATTCACCACACACAGTCTACTTTCTAGACTAAAATCAAAATTTTCACTTATGAATTATTGAAACTATTTAGTTACAGAAAAAAAATTAATAAGATGAAATAAAATGTGTTATAACTGTAACAAACCATGAGCAACATATAAATAATTACTAAAATAATGTTTCTTTAAAAAACAAAATATAATTTTTATTAGGGCAGTTTTTATCCATTTTACACTATAAATGCCTCTTTTACATTGATTTAAAATTATGTGAATAATAACACTTACACATTTACTAAATAATGCAGCACCAGTTAAACAATTCTCCCATTATGCCAATTCATTACAATTATTTACAGGCAGCTTCAGCATTTCACGAATAAATGTATTTTTAGTTGCCATTGAGATAGTTGCGATTTTTAACAGGGATGTGTGCTCCCGCAGAGTATTTTCTAAACTTTCTAATTTTCATATTATGAATTTTTTGAATTCTTCAAAGATAAAGTGCACACATGTTATAGTTGTAATTACTGCATTGTTTTTCATAATACATTGGTAAAAAAAGTTTGATTGGGTATGAAAGACCCTAAAAGCAAGTTTAATTAGCACGACTACTAAAAAAGCATTAAAGTAGACATTATTGTTACATTCCATTATTTTAAACCGAGACCAAGCAGCTTGTCAAGGTTACTCAAACTTATACTTTATTCTATATTATACCCATTTCACTCTACCAAATATTTCAAAATATTTGGTAGAATGCCACTTTCAAGATACTTGGTTGCAATAGTACTTTGGTTCAATGAAACTTTGGTACTTCCAGGGACAAATATTTAAAATATTTGGTCGCTTGAAAGGTTGTATATTTTAAATTTATGGTTTTTTCATGACTAATCCTACTACACCAATATAGCATAGGATCTTCTCTGAAAGATCACAGGCAATGAAAATTGTGTCAACAAAGGAAAATATATCAATTCTATTTTCAGTATATACATATTTAGTTTCAATTATTTTTTATAAAAGAGATATTTTTATTCTATCATTTGTTCCAACTTTGGTTATGGTTATTTTACATTGGTTCTGTAATTTATATCTTCGGTCTTGATTTAATAAATCAAATTTATATATTTCTGTTTGTTAATAAGCACCATCTAATACATGTCAATAAAAGCAAATGAGTAATTTTATCTGTTGGATACATACATATAGGTTGGATACATACATATAGGATTACATACATATATAAAATTAGAAATATTTTGTGATACTAATAGGCATTATATACATATATAGAAAACAGAATTTCCAGTGATAAAATTTACTTTTTCAAAACACACATATAAATATAAAAATACACACATAAATATATACACAAAAATATAAAACCTAACCATCAAGTTGTAAAACTAGAAAAACATACCAGATATTCACTTTTAACGATTTTATTAATATGAAAACTACTAACCATATCTCCCCATGACCACAACTTCATAGTGTTTTCAGTGTTTCCCAAGGTCATACTCTAGTGCAGCTCTTTTGATTCAGTTAGAATCAGAAAATGGGGGCCATTTGGTTACACTAGAAGTTAGCCATTTATAACTAATTACTATTGGAAAATTTAAAATTTGAAGATAGCAAAGCACGCACTGTCAGAGTCAATAAGTGTTGGCTGGGTTATGAAAGTACACAAGTCCAGTTTTAAAGAAAAACTTCGTTCACTTTATTTGGTGAAAAACACAACTCGGCATATTACACGTACCTGGTAATTTTCCATGCCGTAAAACATCAAAAATATACTATGTACAAAAGATTTTTAGTTGTAAATGACTAGACAGAGATTCCTTGAAGCATTTGGTAGTAAGTTACTATACTACCTTTATCACTTGCGTGTATTTCAGCCACCATCACTTGGCAAAGGGAAACCAAAGGATAGAACATCAGGAAAATATTTAAAGCGGCTTCCGAACGTTTGTAAGTAAATTTAACGTTCAATACATGCTGGTCCAAACTGACCACATCTGCATCCGTTTCGACTATTCACCGTCGTCAAACGATATTCCGCAGTACTTCAGTCAAAAACATTTCTGTCTGCCTGCATCAGACCATCAGTGTCTATCTCGTCTGACTTCTTCAGACGTCTGATCTCGATCGACCCTTTCGACCTTCTCATTTGCTTCACCACCACCGATGTGTGTACACACGTTTTGGGAGCTCCTAGCCCACTGGGCTGCATCTCCTGTAAGGATTTATCAAATGAAATTATACATTACTTCATGCTCCCTTAGGACGTATGAGGATAGAGGAGGTTGTAGTACATCATAGCTGTATGAAAAAGTCCCTTTTCAGGGCCGGTGGAGAGTGGTCAAGAGAGGAGGCTGTGGAAGCTTTCCTATTGGCTCTCCCAGAATCCTAGCATTTTAGCATTAGAGTATTGCTTTCTTATTAAAAGAGTGTATGCATAATAAAAGTTTGGTTTTGCAAATGTATGAAAATGCATTACATGGGTGATGATTATATAGATTAATAGATTTTTAAAATTTATAAATTATATAGGATACTATCTTTATTAGTTTTAGCATTATGTTTAGGTTGTATACGGTTAAGTTAGTATAGTGGTAGCTCGCGGTCGCTTCCTGAAATTCCATTGGTGGGGGTCATATAATTTAATTTTTTCAAGTTCAGAATTTTGAATAGTGGGGATGTTACTGTAGAATTTTAAGGCTAAGTTTTTAATTTCTTGATTTATGGTTTTAACTACGAAATCTCGGTGAATTACGTCGTTTCTTAGGTACCGCGGGGGATTTCTGATTCTTCTCAACATTACGTTTTGGATCGTTTGCAGCTTGTTTAGGTTGGTTTTAGACGTGAAACTCCAGATGACGGCTCCATATAGCAGAATTGGTCTTAGCACAGTCTTGTATAATAGAATTTTGTTTTTGTAATTTACGAAGTTTGAGTGCAGTATGGTATAAAGTTTAGCTCTGGCAATGTGATATTTCTTTATTGTGTTAGTTATGTGTTTGGAGAAGTTTAGTGTTTTATCGAAATTTACTCCTAAGTATTTGCAGTTGTCTGTATATTGAATGGGTATGTTGTTTACTATTATGGGGGGGGGAAATTTCTTTCTTTTAGTGAATAAGATGCAGCTTGTTTTGTTAGGGTTGATCTTAATTTTCCAATCCTGGAACCAGGTGGAGAGGGTGTTGATGTGCTTTTGTAGTCGAGCGCGTACAAATTTGAAGTTGAATGATCGTGTATATATGGCTGTGTCGTCCGCGTACAGTGCAATGTGTGTGTAAGGGGATTTGGGAATGTCGTTGATGTATATGTTAAAAAGTGTCGGGGCCAATTGGGAGCCCTGTGGGACCCCGGCACTGATGGGTCTGTGAGTGGAGTAAGTGTTGTTGATGCGGACTGTGAAAGATCTGTTGCGAAGGTATGAGTGTATTAGGTGTATGATTGCATCTGGGAAATTAAGCTTGATTAATTTGTAGATAAGAGCTTCAAACCAGATACGATCAAAGGCCTTCGCAACGTCGATAAGTATAGCTCCAGTTGTTAGGCCCTTATTCATTCCTTCGGATATGAATTCAGTTACGCGTAACAACTGGTGTGTTGTTGAGTGTTGTGGGCGAAAGCCAAATTGCTGTGGTATGATGATGTTGTTCTCAGATATGAAGTGTTTGATACGCGTGTGTATAATGCGCTCAGCAAGTTTGCTAATGGATGAGAGGAGTGTAATGGGCCTGTAGCTCTGCGGGAGGGTCGGGCTTTCCCCTGGTTTCAGGATTGGAATGATAACACCTATTTTCCATTGCTCCGGGAAGTGTTTGTAGTTTAGAATGGCATTAAAAAGAAGTGTTATAAAATAAATGATATTGATGGGTAATGATTTTAGTGCTTTATTGTTAATATTATCTATTCCCGGAGCTTTTCTGTTTTTCAGTTTCTTAATTTCTTGTATGATTTCGGATGGTGAGGAGGGATTGATAATATGTGTAGTAGGGGTCTCCTGGAAGTTTTTGAGAGTTTCTGCTATTTTTATTTCGTTTTCGGGGCAATTTAGGTCATTATTAATTGTGAATTGGGATTGATAATTGTCTGCGAGGGTGTTGGTGATGTCTGTGTTATTGCCAGAGAGTCCGTTAGGTGTTTGGATTTGTGTTGTGTGTTTCTTTTTATTTTTAATAATTTTGCAAAAGTGCCAAAGTGAGTTGTCCTGTGGGGCTAGCGATCTGATATAATTTTTCCAATTGTTTTGTTTGTGTGTGGTGATTTTTTGTTTGATTAGTTTATTTAACGAGTTAAGTTGGGTTTTTGTATGCGGGTGTCTAGTGATTTGCCAGGATTTTCTAGTGTGGTTGCGCTCTTTAATAATTTTCCTAATGTTTAGTGGGAGCTTGTTATACGATGTGGATGGTGGGTTGTAGGTTGTGGCATTGGCTATGGCATCTTTAATTTGATTGCTTAGCGTGGCGGCGTTCTTTTCGATGTCTTGTGTACTGTTGTAATTTGCGTAGATTAAGTTAGAGTTTTCAAGATATTTAGTGAATTTTGACCAATTTATAGATTTATTTGACGGGGTGATAGGAATGTTCATAGGATTGTACATCACTCAGGTAGATTAAACTGATTAAAGTATTTGTCGATAAGGATGAGGATATCCAAACCCTTATCGACAATGGATTTATTGCTAATGAAAATTTTTTGTAAGTCTTTTAATATATTTAATATAAATTTTAGATTTATCACCTTTAGGGCATTTTTGAGTTCATTAAAGATTTGTAGGAGGTCTTTTAATGCAAAAGGGTTTTCATTTGGTTCTGGTTCTTGTCTCGTCTGCGGGGATTCAGATTCTATTTCAATTTCATTTTCTGGTGTTTCCGGAGCAGTTTGCTGATTTCTGTTTGATTGTGGGGGGGGGGGGGGGTTAATTTCGGATCTATTTGTGATTACAGGGATGGGTCTGGAGGTGCTGTTAATTGCAGTGGCATTTTGGATGGATTTGCTGGGTTCTTGTGCCTTTGCTGCGGTCGGGTTCTGGTTATTTGGGACTCGCTGAGGTTTGGGGGGGGGGGGGGGGGCGGATTCATTATTTGTTTGATTTTGGGTTGTATTACTGCAAGGTTCTGGGTTTGATATAATTTTGGGTGGCTGTGGACGATTGATTGTTTCTTCTAGTTGAATTTTAGTCCTAGGGGTCTTGGATTGAGGATTTGGGTAATTTCTGGCGGGTATAGGGTAATTTGAGTTTGTGGTGCTTTCTCTTACAGAGGGGATGTCCTGACATCTTATGTTGGATACTTGTCGGTTCGTCCAGGCGTTGCCTATGGCTGGGTTAAAGGTGCGGGGCGGGGAGGTTTGATTTCTGCTGGTGCTGGGCTGGTTGCTTTGTCTTCTCTCGCCTCTCGGGGAGGGGGGGGGGGGGGTTCTATTAGAATTTGGGTTTTGAGTTTTTTGATCGAACAGGTAAGGGTTTTTAGGGCAGTTTCTGTAGTTGGCCGGGTGGGGTCCTGAGCAATTTACGCATTTTGCGGGGGTGTCTATTGGCTTAGTGCATTCTTTGGTAGGGTGGTTTCCTGCGCATTTGAGACATTTGTGGTCTCTAGTACACCCTAGGCTGCTATGTTTCCATTTTTGGCACCTGTAACATTGTTTAAACTGTCTTGAAATGAAAGGGGTAATTATGGCATATATGAAGTTAATATGATTTAATTTATAAATTTGCTCAAGGTTGGATTTGGGTGGGAGGGTGACAAGAAAATTTGGGAGTGGCTGTTTATTCACTAGGCTCTTCATGGGAGATACTCTGACTACGGGGAATCCCTTAGATTCCAGAAATTCCTTTATCTCTTCGGGTGGGTAGGTGGGAGGAAGTCCTTTGACTACGACTTTTTGGAGCCTGTCTGCTTTGAGATTGATTGAATGGAATTTGAATTTTTGCTCTATCAGGTATTTTTGGACTATTCGATAGTTGTCGTCTGTGGTGGTGAAAACTCTGAGCATCTCGCCGACAAATTTTGCTCGTGCATCATTTTTTGTAAGTTTGGCTAGTTCCAACATCATTTTTTTGGGGTCTTCGTCAATTTCGACGAAGAACGGTTCTGGGTATGGTGATCTGTGAATAAGTCTATTTTCCGATTGTCCAGTTATTTCATTTATGGGAGGGGGGGGGGGGCATCATCCTAGATGAGTTGTCGGATTCTTGAGTCATGTATTCGTAATCAGAATTTTCACTGGCCGAGATTTCGGAGTTTTGCTTTTTATTGGAAGTGCTGGGGGTGGGTGATGTTAATCCAATGGAATTTCTGAGCTTCCGCTTTGTGTTTCTACTTTTAGTTTTAACTGTTTGGAAACCTGCATCGCTGTCGATTGCTGATTGGTCTGCGTCATTACTTTTTTCTGTTTCAAATTCAATATTTAGTTGTCTGTTAGTTCTATCATTGCTTAGTTGGTCTGTTAAGTAATTTTCTACTTGGGTCTCTACTATCATTAATTCCTCTTCACTATTTAAATTTTCATTGGCTAGGTTGATTTCATTATTGCTTTTATTTTCATCAATACTTGGTTTTGCTTTTCCTGATTTTTTGTTTGGTTTACTAGTTTCCTTTTTTTGATTTGTAATATCTTGGTTGTTATTTAAGTTTAAGTTTTGGTTTTTATCAACCTCAGAGAGGTACAAGTTTGTGAGATCTCCTAACTTCTTGATTGACCTTATTTCTTTCTCGATCTCGTCGAGCATGGGGGGGGGGGGGGGGGAGCATGATAGTAATGATAAATCATTCAACATACCTCGGATGTCGTTGACAACACGAGACTTGGCGTCTGCATCCATCCTGGTTGTTAGCTGATATTTTAAGGCGTTGTTTGCTACTCCTTTGATGGTTGCCGCCATCTCCACTGCTCTGATCTGTTCTGGAGCTAGGTCCGATGTCGGCAGGTATTCCCTGACCAGAAGTTAGAGCTCGAAAATTCGGTATGGTGTGGATTCCAGCGGTATTCCATTTAATAAATCATAAATCTGTTCATTCATCCTGATGTTTGTTGCTGAACCATGGGTTCAGGAAATATGGTTGAGAGAAGTAGTAAGCTTACAAAAAATGTAAAGGCAAGGCGCGAAAAGAGGTGCTCACTTGTCGAAAGACGGAGTGGCTAAGCTGCTATCGTCGTGTCTCATTTGCTTCACTCACCGTGTGTGTGCAACACTTTTCTGGAGCTCCTAGCCTATATTAGGCTGCATCTCCGGTATGGTATCAAAATTGATTACAGTACTTTGTGCTCCGTTTAAGGAAGTATGATCATGATGGGTCAAATGGGAGGCACGAGGCCAGGCTGGGAGAAAGGCCCTTTTCAGGGTCAAGTTCAAACAGTCAAGAGATATCTGCTCATTTCCTATTGGCTGTCCCTGGATCTCCCATCGGGAGAGGCATGTAGTTTGGAAAAGGCCCTTTTCAGGGTCTATCGAAAAAGTTTTGTTTTTAATATGTATGTATATTTATACTATACTAGAGCAATATGCTATATATTATGGATTATTTAAGATAAGAGTCGCCCTAGGGCGTTTTCTAAAGTTCCACTGGTGTGGGTCATAGATTTGCAACTTATTTAGTTCAGAGTTAGGGATGGCGGGCAAGATATTGTAGAAGTTCATAGCTAATTTTCTGATTTCGTCTTTGATGGTTCTCACTCCGAAGTCGCGGTGGATCACATCATTTCTTAAATAACGAGGAGCTTTTCTGGTAATTCGTAAAAACAAGTTTTGGATGGTTTGGAGTTTTTTCATGTTTGTGTTAGCCGTGAAACCCCAGACGACGGCACCATAGAGCAGAATAGGTCTTAGCACAGTTTTGTACAGGGTGATTTTGTTTTTAAAATTTACGTTATTAGAGTGTAGGATGGGATACATCATGGCTCTGGCTTTATGATATCTTTTTATGATGTTATTTATGTGAGTAATGAAGTTCAGTCTTTTATCGAATGTTACGCCTAGATACTTGCATGTGTTTGTGTATTGAATGGCGGTTCCGCTAATTGTGATAGGAGGTGGATTTTTCTTCTTTTTATTGAATAGTATGCAATTAGTTTTGTTGGGGTTGATTTTAATTTTCCATTTCTGGAACCAGGAGACAAGTGTGTTGATGTGGTTTTGTAACCTAGAGCGCACATATCTTGGATTAGAGGATCTTGTGTAAATGGCTGTGTCGTCCGCATATAATGCAATTTGTGTGAGTGGGGATTTTGGTATGTCGTTTATGTAAATGTTAAAAAGTGTCGGAGCCAATTGGGAGCCCTGTGGGACCCCGGCACTGGTGTGTCTGTGAGAAGAGTATGTGTTGTCTTTGCGGACTGTAAAGGATCTGTTGCGAAGGTATGAGTGTATTAAATGTATGAGTGAGTCTGGAAATTGCAGCTTAATTAATTTGTAGATTAAAGCTTCATTCCAGATACGGTCAAAAGCCTTCGCTACGTCAATAAGTATAGCTCCTGTTGTAAGTCCGGCATTTAATCCTTCAGATATAAATTCCGTGACTCTCAGGAGCTGGTGTGTGGTTGCGTGCATAGGGCGAAAGCCAAATTGTTCAGGAATAATGATGTTCTGTTGTGCAATAAATAGTTTAATTCGTGTGTGGATGATGCGCTCTGTAAGCTTACTTATAGAATTTAGAAGTGTGATGGGCCTGTAGCTCTGCGGGAGGGTCGGGTCTTCTCCTGGTTTCAGAATGGGGATTATGATTCCGGTTTTCCATTTATTTGGGAAATGATTAAATTTTAGTATGGCATTTATTAATAATGTTAGGAAGTAAATTATATTTGTGGGTAATACTTTTAAAGCTTTGTTATTTATATTATCGATCCCTGGGGCTTTCCTTTTTTTGAGTGCTTTGATTTCGCTGATGATTTCAGATGGTGAAGTGGGATTGGTTATCTGGTTTGGAGGAGTGTCTAAGAAATTTTTGATTGTGTTTGTAACTTCGCTTTCGGTGCTATTGCATTTTAAGTCCTTGTTTATTGCAAATTGATTTTCATAGTTATCCACTAGAGAGTTTGAAATTTCGTATTTGTTGTTAGTTAATCCATTTTTGGTTTGTATTTGAGTGGTATTCGTATTATTTTTGGAATTTTTGAGTTTTTTATAAAAGTTCCATAGAGAATTGTCTTCGGTGGCAAGATTGCTAATGAATTCCTTCCAATTGTCCTGTTTGTGGTTCTTGATTTTATACCTAATTGTTTTGTTAAGTTGATTGAGAAGTTTTTTGGTCCGGGGATGTCTATTTATTTGCCATAATTTTCTGGTTTTATTCCTTTCTTTAATGATCTTTTTAATATTGGAGGGTAGTTTGTTAAAGGCAGTGGTGTGGGGGGTGTAGGTGGTGGCACTCGCGATGGCGTCTTTAATGCTATTGGTTAAAATTTTGGTGTTGTTTTCAATGTCTGTAATGCTATTATAGTTGGCGAAAATTAAGTTGGAGTTTGCTAGAGTATTAGTGAATTTTTTCCAGTTTATTGTTCTTATTGAGGGGGTGATGGGAATATTGTTTGTAAGTAGCAAAGTTAGCTTAATTGGAAGGTGATCTGAGCTTAAGTCGTTGATAGTTCGTATTTCATGTGGGTATGGTATGTTATTTAGGAGAGCAAAGTCAATTGTTGAGTCTTGTGTGTGGCAGTTAAGATGTGTGTGTTCGTTTGGGTAAATGTGCCTAATATTATTGTTTGTGATGAAGTCATTGACATCTTTCCCATATTTGTTCTGCCCTCTGCAGTTCCAATTCTCATGCCGAGCATTAAAGTCGCCCATGAGAATGACGCAATCATGCAGCCCAAATAAGGAAGAGAGATCATTGCATATGTTGTGTGTACTATTTTGTTTCGCGTATGTGGAGCAGATGAGTATGCTAGGTGTGTTCGGTACTTTAATTTTGATAATGGTGTGTTCGATTAAGTTGGTGCTGATGTTGTCAATTTGTGTATGATCTAGAATGTTTTGTACGAAAATTGCGGTGCCACCGTTAGGACGGAATAGGGATTCTCTGTGGGTTTGATACAGCTTATAATTGGGAATTTTAATGTTTGTATTTTTATTAGTTTTCGTTTCCTGTACTAGGATAATATGGGGGTTTTGGTCCTGTGCCAAGTCCCTAAGCTCATTTATTTTGGTGCCGACGCCGTTGGCAATTGCACAAATTGCATTGTCAAGTGATCATATTCCAGGGGTATTGTACTGGTTGAAGCATTTGTCTATAAGGACTAGAATGTCCAGCCCCTTATCGACAATAGATTTGTCCGTTAAGAATATTTTTTGTAGCTCATGAAGTATGTTAAGGATTAATTTTAAATTTATTGATTTGAAGGTATTGTGGAATTCTTTAATAAGTTTTATTATGTCAGATATTGATAGCTGCTCATTATTGTTTTCTTGACTATTCATTTGAGGAGTGCTGCTTTCTTCAAAACTAGGGTTGTTACCTCTTGATTCACTGATGGGGGGGGAGGGGTCTCCCTTGTCCTCCTGTATCTCCATATTTATCTCAAAGCTTATTTCATTGGTTGATGGGACTGATTCATGGACATTTTGTTGTCTTTCATTAGTTTTGTTGTTTCTAATTAAGTTGGCTGATTTTTCCCCTGGGTGGGTGGGGGGGACTTCTTCTATTTGATTTACACTTACGGTATTGTCCGTGGGCTTTCTAGGTTCGATTTTTTGGGCAGCTGTTTGAGGTCTCCTGATCGTTTCTTCGATCTGAATCTTAGTTTTAGGTGTTTTAGATTGTGGGTTCAGGTAATTACTGGCTGGCACTTCATTTTGATTGTTTACAGAACTATTTCTTACCGAAGGGATATCCTGGCATCTTACTCTAGGTTGGGCTCTATTGGCCCAGGCGTTACCTGCGGCTGAGCTAAAGGTTCTGGGTGGTGGGACTGCTTCCTTGCTAGTGCTGGGTTGGCTGGTTTGTCTTTCAAAAGTTCTGGGTGATGCTGGTGGAGTTCTGGGAGGGTTGGATAGTTTAGGGTCGTTTAGGTAAGGATTTTTGGGACAGGCTCTATAGTTGGCTGGATGAGGTCCATTGCAGTTGGCACATTTAGCTGGGGTGGTTAATGGTTTAGGGCATTCTCTGGTGGGGTGTTTTTCTGCACATTTCAAACATTTATAATCTCTCGTACACCCGAGGCTGGAGTGTTGCCATTTTTGGCACCTATAACATTGTTTATAGGGTTTAGGGATAAAAAGGGTGACTGATGCGTAGATGTAGTTAATGTGGTTGATTTTGTAAATTTCTTCTAGATTGGTGCTGGGAGGGAGGATGACTAGGAAGTTAGGGAGGGGTTGCTTGGTAATTAAACTTTTCATGGGTGATACTCTAGTGACGGTGAAGCCTTGGTTTTCTAAGAATTCCTTTATCTCTTCGGGTGGGTAGGTGGGGGGAAGTCCTCTGATTACTACTTTCTTTTGCCTGTCAGCTTTAAGGTTAATTGAGTGGAATTTGTATCCATTTACTACAAGGTGCTTTTGCACTTTGCGGTAATGGTCTTCACATGTTGTAAATACTCTTAACATCTCCCCTGAGAATTTAGCTCTTGCATCGTTGTTGGTTAGTTTTGCCAGTTCTAACATTAGTTTTTTTGGGTCCTCGTCTATCTCTACAAAAAATGGTTCGGGGTGTTGGGATCTATGGATGAACTGGTTATTTTCTGGTGGATTTCTTTCTTTTGATTGTTTTATTGGAGGGGGGGGGGGCATCATTTCGGAAGAGAGGGCATCTGAGTCATATGCATCTAAGTATTGGTTCTCACTGTCTGTATAATCATCTGCCGAAACTTCGGAGTGAGGTTTCTTATTGGTTCCTAGCAGGGGGGGTGATAATCTACCAGTGGAACTTTTCTTTTTTCTTTTACTGTTCCTGACTCGATGTTTAACTGTGGTGAATTCACCTCCTGCTTCACTATCTAATTGTGACTGCATATCTGACTGATCCGCATCCATGTCTGCTTCATTAGTTAATGAGTTAAGATTATTTGTTGAGTTGTTGCTAATTGCTATGTTGCTGTACAAATTACTACTAGGTTCGTTCGATTTGTTATCATTGCTGCTTATTGTTTCAATTTCAGTTATATCTTCGTTGAGTTCATTAGTATCTAAGTTAGGTTCATTTAGTGATTCAATATTATCCTTATTAGTTTCCTTTGCTTTTGTTATATCAGTTTTTGGCTTAGGTGTTTTTTTCTTACTGCAATTATCTGCCTTAGTGTTAGTGTTAGGATTAACTAGATTTGTAGATTGACTGTGATAGAAGTTAGCTAGATCACTTAATTTTTTCTTCATTCTTAGGCTAGGTTCTACGGATGAAAATATGGGAGGGGGGGAGCACAAAAGTAGAGTTAGATCAAAGCATATACCTCTTATATCCTGGAGGATGCAGGCTTTTGCGTCTGAGTCCATCTGAGTGCTTATCTGGTACTTCAGGGCGTCTTTGGCGATTTCTTGCAGGGTGGCAGCCATTTCATTCGTTCTTATCTGTTCAGGTACTAAGTCAGCATTGAATGGAATTTCCTTTACAAGTAGCTGCAATTCCGAAATCCTGTAGGGTGTTGCTTCAATTGGTAAACCATTGAGCAGCTCATATATCTGGTGGTTCATGTCTGCGAAGTTCATCAGCTGAACCGAAGTTCAGCTTCTAAAGAATGACTTGACAAGGCAAAGTGCAAAAAGTACGGAGCGTTGAAAAGTAAGTGCTCACCAGTCGAGTGACAGGTTGGCTATCCCTCTGCCCTATATATCCGAGAATGGACAGTTCCGGAAACGCCCCCGGATATGCAAATCAGATGCGTACGCATTGAGAACTGATTTGCATGAAACCTCATGTTGAAAAACGTCACGGTTCACGCCGGTGAACGGGAAGAGTCGTTCATATTAAATTTGCATAAACCCCCGTTCACGGGAACGTGAATCGCGATGTATTGATTATTTCCAACAATCGGCCCCCTCATGCAAATCCTTAAGTCTCAATGCATATGCAAAAGAAAACTTACTCTGAGAAACCAAGGTATATCAATAAACACCAAGGCCCCCAGTATCCTATCAAACATATAATGAAGGAAAAAATTTAAAGTATTATATCATTATTAAATTTAAAATAAAATGCATAAGTACTTATAGCATCTGAAAAATAGTCAAGTATTGTCGACAATATTGTAACAACAACATTTCACATCAAGTAGAAATTTATATACAACACAACTTCAATGCTTAAGTATCAGCATTCAAAAATTGAAATTTTAGTTTAAATTTAATTATAAGTATCCAAAATTTAAGTATAAGCACATTATCATATTAAACAAGTCAACTTTAAAAGATTAAGATTTTGTATAAGCATAGAATTTAAGTTTACTTTAAATTTGAGTATAAACACTATAATTCAAAAAGCTTAAAAAAAATTTAGTCTATTAACACAATATAAGTATACAAAATTAATACTATTAGACTGCATTGATATACCAAATATTTAAAAATACATGATGCAAGTAATTAGATAATAAAATTCCTTTATCAAAACTTTCAACACATACTTTTTACCAAGTTGAAAAATACAAAATTTTATACACATAAGCTATTATTTAGCATCATGCGGGTCATGGAAAATGGATGTATATACAAAGGTGTAAAGTGAAAAAGATTCAATATCACAAAAATTTATACTCAAGATATACTATCTTATATCAATGAGGTTTAAGATAAACAATAATGTATATATATGACATCTTTTTAAAAAAATTCCCAAGTTGTAAATTCAATTTAGTATTTAAAAATTTCTTTAGACTAAACATTTAATCTCAAAAAGTTTTTGATTTAGTTTTTAAAAAATTTATTACAAAATTTAAGTATTATTTCCTTAGTCATTGGTTTAGTAAAGTGATCTGCTAAGTTATCTTTACTATTTACAAATTTAACATTAAAAGATTCATTGACTATTAAATTTCTTAGGAAATGATATCTAACATCAATATGCTTAGTTCTATTGTTTTCAATTGGAGAGTTAGAAAAATTAATGGCTGCTTGGTTGTCGCTAAAAATAACACTGTTACTTTTATTAAAATTTAACCCAAGTAAATGACTTTCTTCAATTATGTTTTGTACCCATACCATTTCCTTAGCGGCTTCAGTTAGTGATACGTATTCAGCTTCCATGGTTGATAAGCTGACACACTTATGTTTAAAGGTACGCCAAGAAATAGGTACATTGTCAATAAAGAGTATCATGCCTCCAAGTGAAACACGGTCATCTCGGTTTGCAGCAAACTCAGAATCTGAATAACAATTCAATTTTAACTCCTGAATGTTAGATAAATTCAACATATAGTTTTTAGTCTTTTCAACATATCCTAAAAGTCTTAACAATGCATCCCAATGCTTAATTCCAGGGTTTTCTTGAAATTGAGATAATATATTGATGGCGTAACAAATATCAGGTCTAGTCCTACTAGATATAAAAGCCAAACACCCAATTCAGCTCCTGTAAGGAAAACTTTGCATTTGCTTTATTTCTTCACTTGTCTTTGGACAATCTATTTTACTTAGAATATTCCCTTTAGAAATGGGAAGTGAAGTAACTGGATATTTATACTGTTGAAACATTTGACATACTTTATCTATATACTGACTTTGATGTATAAAAAATTTATTGTCACACTCTTTAAATTCCACGCCTAAAAGTTTTCTAATTTTTCCTAATACCTTGATATCAAATTCTATGCTAAGTAATGAAACGATGTGGTCTATGTCCCTTTGATACTTTGAGAAGAGAATTATGTCATCCACATAGACTAGCATAAGAACTTTGCTATTGTAAATATATGCACAATTACACCATTGAAGTTTTAAAAAATTTAATTCTTTTAATTTGGTGTCAAGTTCATTAAACCATTCTCTTCCACTTTGATGAAGACCGTAAATGGCTTTCTTCAACAAACAAACATAATCAGGCTGTTCCTGATTGACATAACCTTGAGGCTGTTTCATATATACCTTTTGACTCAATTTAGCATAGAGATAGGCAGATTTGATATCTAATTGGAAATGCATCCAGCCAAGCATGCATACGAAAATTGAGAAGAATGCTCTAATTAAGTTGAAGTTAACAACAGGGCTAAAAACTTCATCGTATGATTCTCCCTTTTTCTGACCATACCCCTGGGCTACCAAACGAGCTTTAAACCTCTTGATTTTCCCTTTCTCGTCTTTCTTAATAGTGTAGACCCATCTATTGCCTATATGCTTTTGTGAGGTGGATGCAGGAACTAGTTCCCAGACACCCCTCTCTTGCATTACGGCCATTTCTTCATCCATAGCATTACACCATTTTTCGGACTGGGAAGATTTAATAGCAGCGTTGTACCCTTTTGGTATATTTATTTCAATATTGCTTGCTTCTGGTCTGCCTCTGACCCTTTTAAGACCTTTATTTTCCCGAAAATTAAACAGTTGCTGATCAAATTGTATATTCCTGTTATCACAATATTTCTTAACATCATTGTGCGACCTCAGCCTTTTATTATCTCCTTGAGCGTAATAATACACATCGGTTCTACTCCCATCGGGTCTTGGAACCGTCTTTCGCTGCCAAGCAATATCCGAGCAAGGAGTCATACTGGAGTCAGCAGGAGAGTCCGTTTCCTCACTGGATTCAGACGGATCGTCACCAGTGTCTTCACTCTCTCCTGCCCCCCCCCCATCAGACTGCTCTCTCGGACATTCCCCGTCGGAGTATTCTGAAAGGTTATCTCTTGATATCCCTAAGGAGATATTTCTGGGACAAATTGGGTCCAGGATGCCTTCCACTACATCACCCTCATCAAACCTCGCATTGCAGGTCTCAATTGTTCGTTTCTCCCCTGACAAAAATATCCTATAGCCCTTAGTTTTAGTAGCATAGCCTACCATCACCCCTTCTGTAGCTTTCATGTCTAACTTCTTTCTGAGCTGACTGGGTTTGCCTACATATGCTCTACAACCAAAGGTTCTAAGATGTTTGACTGAAGGTTTTCTACCACTGTAGAGCTCATGTGGAGTTTTTGTCTTAAATTTGTGACATATTCGATTTTTAGTGTATGCAAAACACAATATTGCTTCCGCCCAGAATCTGTCATGCAATTTGCTGTCATTCAACATGGCTCTAACACAGTCAAATGCGGTTAAGTTGAATCGCTCTGATACTCCATTTTGCTGTGGGGTATATGTGTTAGTCCTCTCAGCCTTAATACCGATATCCTTCAGGTAATTTTTGAACTTATCATGGCAGAATTCCATTCCATTATCCGTCCGGATACATAGAATTTTAGTACCTAACTGCCTTTCTTCTCTGGCCTGAAACTCTTTAAAATGTGAAAATACTTCTGACTTCTGTTTCATGAGGTAAACAAAAACTTTTCTACTATAATCATCTGTTATAGTTAAGACATACTTGTTCCCACCATATGAGGCTGTGGGTAAGGGACCACACACATCCATGTGTAACAATTGCAATGCTTTAGTGGACCTTATCCTACCGGTGGGTTTATATGATACTCTCCTAGACTTAGCCAATTTACACGATTTACAATTTAACTTTTTGTATTTAAGCCTAGGAAGTCCGTTTACGGCAGAAACTTTGCTGGTTTGGAGAAGATATTCAGCGTTTATGTGGCAATATCGTTTATGCCAAAGACAGTTTGTACTATTAAGTTCAGTTACTGAACTGCTAGGCTTAGATATTAAACTATTCACATTTTTATTCTGCTTAGTTTTTGTTTTGTCAGATTTAAATTTAGTTTCTTTAAGATTAGGTGCTATTTTTACTTTGTCTATTTTTCTGGAAGCACTAGGATCCCTATCCTTGGATTTCTTATCCTTTTTGTGTTTCTTGTCTCCATCTCGATCCCTATCTTTAGATTGACGGTTTTCTACGTTATGTTGTTCCTGGGTACTATACTTAGGTTTTAAAAAATACAACCCATCCTTTCTTTTTGCATAAAAGAATTTCTCCCCTTTAGGTGTAAAAAACCATAGAACCCCATTAGCTCCATTAAAACTAAAATTTTGTTCCTCAAGAACAGATGCAGCTAATAAATTTCTCCTAAGTTTAGGAGAATACATAACATTTTCCAATTTGATAATACTTTGCTTATCCTTAAATTGGACATACATTTCCACCGTCCCGATAGCCTCAACTGGACTTTCGACATCCCCTACTGCTAGCGACATTGAAGTGCCTTTGCACTCATTAAATTTTGAAAATAACTTAATGTTATTACAGAAATGTCGCGTAGCAGCAGTGTCTACTACCCAGCTGAGTCTATCGCTAGGATCGATTACAGTATTAGCCTCAATCTGTGGAGACCCAAGAAATTCCACAATACTAGATCCATTATTTCTACTGCAATTAGATTTAGTATGACCTAGTTTGTTACACTTAAAACACTTAATTTTACTTTTAGAAATATTTACATTATGACTAGAAGTATTTACATTAGACACATTATGAGATACATTTGGAAATTTAAGTTTAGACACTTTTACTCTATTTACAAATTTCTTAGAAGTAAAATATGCAGAATTTGAACTCACAGTTTTGGAAAAGTCACTTGCTTGCTGCCTCAGCCGGCTCTCCTCCGCTGCTAGCTCTGCTTGTATTTTGCTGAGCTTGAAGTCCGAGTCATTCCATCGATATATAATTTGAACGATACCTCGGAATTCTTCCGGAAGGTACCGAATCGACTGGAATGCTACATATAGGTCTTCAATGGGGTGTTTCGCGTCTTTAAGCCTCGTCACGGCCTTCCGCAGTCTTGAGCAAAAAATGTCAACAGGCTCGTCTGGCTCCGGCCGAACGTCGAAGAACTCATCTAGTAATCTAACCAGGTTGGCTCTGGAAGGCGCTTGAAAATGTTCTTTCAAGGTATTCCATACTTGACTAGGTTCGTCGGTGACGTTTATCAACTCCTTGTATTCCGAGGATAAACTTTGATAAATGATGGCTAATGCTCGGTCTTTCCGGCGATAAAAATCATCGTAGTCGCGGCGACTTGCATCTTCCTCGATAGGCTTAGCACTTCCATCTACGTGTCCGAAACATCCTTCTCCCTTGAGGACGAATGAGATGTCGGTACGCCAGGTGACGTAGTTGTCCCGCGTCAGCAACTCCGTTCTACTTGCCTCCATGGCCACTCGTAGTTTTGAAGAAGCAGAAGAAAAAGTTCTTGTACACTGTTTACGTTTACACTGTTGCGTTTCGTTGTTCACACGAACTTCAAAATGGTGCCAGGTGCGGCCCCCATCTGAACACTGGAACGATTTCTTTAAAGATACTTGCACTTATGACTCTATTGGGCGTTGAACTGGGCCCGTAACCGTTTCTCTTGGAAAACGTTTAAAATTTGAAGATAGCAAAGCACGCACTGTCAGAGTCAATAAGTGTTGGCTGGGTTATGAAAGTACACAAGTCCAGTTTTAAAGAAAAACTTCGTTCACTTTATTTGGTGAAAAACACAACTCGGCATATTACACGTACCTGGTAATTTTCCATGCCGTAAAACATCAAAAATATACTATGTACAAAAGATTTTTAGTTCTAAATGACTAGACAGAGATTCCTTGAAGCATTTGGTAGTAAGTTACTATACTACCTTTATCACTTGCGTGTATTTCAGCCACCATCACTTGGCAAAGGGAAACCAAAGGATAGAACATCAGGAAAATATTTAAAGCGGCTTCCGAACGTTTGTAAGTAAATTTAACGTTCAATACATGCTGGTCCAAACTGACCACATCTGCATCCGTTTCGACTATTCACCGTCGTCAAACGATATTCCGCAGTACTTCAGTCAAAAACATTTCTGTCTGCCTGCATCAGACCATCAGTGTCTATCTCGTCTGACTTCTTCAGACGTCTGATCTCGATCGACCCTTTCGACCTTCTCATTTGCTTCAAGAAACCTCTGCCCTATATATCCGAGAATGGGCAGTTCCGGAAACGCCCCCGGATATGCAAATCAGATGCGTACGCATTGAGAACTGATTTGCATGAAACCTCATGTTGAAAAACGTCACGGTTCACGCCGGTGAACGGGAAGAGTCGTTCATATTAAATTTGCATAAACCCCCGTTCACGGGAACGTGAATCGCGATGTATTGATTATTTCCAACAATTACAGCAACTTCATCACTTCTTAAAAAATGTGTAACTACAAATGCCATGAGTGATCTATAAAAGGTAATGTGCATGTATGTACAAATATTTTACTTGACTTTTATCTTCATACAGCTGTATAGAGGAAGCAAATTTAAGAGCAATTATTTTTCAATAAATTAAATTTCTTTACATAAAATTAAATACATATGTTCGTAAATTAAGAAATATTTAACAATTCGATCTAAACATAATATTCTTTGAATAGCTAATATATTTCTGAAAATTTGATTATTTAAATAACTTTGGAATTCCCCTTGAAGGTTGAAAAAAATAGGTTCTACCTTGTATTTTACTAAATAACTGTTATAATTTTTTTCAATAGCAACGTTTAATTGCAGTTACATGGTAAATCTAAGTCAAAATTAAACAATATTTCTTATACATTCTTTTCATAAAAATTTCATGGCAAATCTAAATCAAAAGGAGACTTGATTTTGCACTAATGGCAGGAATGACACTTTTTTCTAGATGTTCAAGATTGCGCTAATACTGAAAAGGCATAATATTTTAATCATAAAAGTCGAAGACTTCGACCAGAAATAATTGATCTTTTATGGGCATGAATTAAACACTCTCACTATCTACATTTCTGCATTGCTTGAAGGACTAAGTTTTCTGGCATTATTAGACATTTTCGTTTAGGAAGGAACTTAATTGCACTGTTATCCCCGCATTTAGTACGATTTTATTTCTTCACAATTCTAATCTTGTATCAAAAACTGAAGACACGCCCTACCAGGAGTGGATCCAGAATTTTTTCTGAGGTGGGGCGCACAATATGAAAACCAATTCACATCTATTTCATGAAATTTGTGATAGGGTTTGGGCATGCCCTTAAATTAACTCACAAAACATACACGAAAAGCAACACGAACGTATTCATTGCTGGTTACTTGAAATTTGTTGGATTTTATCCATTCGAAAAAAAACAGATATTAGCAGAGTGTCGTAGCGGATGTAAGCAGGAAAATAGTCAACGTGAAAAAAAACGAAATTTATTTTTCACGAACTCAAAACATTAAAATAACATAAGACTATATCACTTTCCATAAAGGGCTCTGTAGGGATAGTTATTTGAATTATTGTTACTTGAGTTAATGTTTCTGTTTGTATGTCGGTTTGGAGTCGGGGGAGGAGAGTTTTGCCGGCTGGTGGGGAAGTCATTATTATAATTATCACTGTAAGGATTTTTAGGGCAGTCTTTATAGTTTGCCGGATGGGGACCACTACAGTTTGCACATTTGGGGGGGGGGGGGTACTTAAGGGTTTTGTACATTCTCTGGTTGGGTGGTTCTGTGCACATATTAAGCATTTGTAGTCACGCGTACACCCCTCGCTGGAATGTCACCAGAGCTGACAGCGGTAGCATTGTTTGAAACCTTTGGCTATAAATGGGACAATGTCTACAAAAATATAGTTAATGTGTGTCATTTTGTAAAGGTCGTTTAAGTCCGTTTTTGAAGGGAGGAGGGTTAAGAAATTGGGTACATTTTGTTTGGTTTTAAAACTTCTCATGGGGGATATTCTAACAATAAGGAAGCCTTTGTCTTCAAGGAAAGCCTTTATTTCTTCAGTAGAGTAGTTTGGAGGTAATCCTTTAATGACAACTTTGAGTGGTCGATCTGCTTTTAAATTTATAGAATAAAATTTTAGTTTGAGTTGTGTAAGTAACTTTTTCACGTTCCTGTAATTTTCATGCGTATCTGTGAGAACACGAAGCATTTCTCCGGTGAATTTCGCACGGGCTTGGCCGTTTGTAACGTCTGCAAGTTGTTGCATTAGCTCCCTGGGGTTATCATTAATTTCGATGAAAAACTGTTCCAGATGATCTCCTCTCTGTATGATGGGTCTATCGTTTCCATCCTCCTGAGGGGGGGGGGCGGGGCGGTTCTGTCCTGTGACTCTACTGCGTCCGTGAAAGAGCTCTCAGGCCCAGAGTCCTCCGGATCTAATATTTTATGTAATTTCAAGGATGGGGCGGCTAAGGGGGGCTGATATTACCACTGGAAGTTCTGTTTTTCCTTTTTACTCTAGTTTTAGTTCCTCCAGCATCTGATGCAACATCTAAGTGATCAGCGTCAGAATCTTGCTGATTTTTGATTTTCGTCAAGTTCCTATTTTTCCTGGCATTTTTGGATTTAACTAAGGTAAATTTATTATCAGTTGCTTCAGCGTCCGTGGTTTGGTTCTCATTTGCATGTAGATTTATATTTAGTTTAGGGATAGTCTCTTTTGAGATTTTCATTTGAGTTATTGCTAGTTAAGCTATCATAATATGCGGCTGTTGAGCCAATTTTGTGGTAGTAGGTTAGTTCGTTTACTATGTCTTCAAGTAGGGGGGGGGAGCAATGTATCAAAGATAGGTCCAAGCACATACCTCTGACGTCAGCGAGTACTCTCTCTTTTCCGCCTGAGTCCAGAATCAGGCTACTGCTGCGGTACTCCATCGCTCTGTTTGCAAGGGCTTGGAGAGTCTGTGCATACTCGAGAGAGCTGATCTGGCCTGGGAGCAAGTCTGCCGTAATGGAGAATTTTCTGGAAAGTAGGTACAGGTCCGTCATTTGGTATGGAGTGGCCTGGTCATCGGTTGTATCTGCTATGTCAATGATTAGGCTGTCGCTGGTCGCCATCGTAGAACAGGTTTTTCCGTTCGTCGTGGGAGCTCCTCTCCGGTCGAGAGACGGGGAGGGAATGTGTGTGAGATAATCAACTGATACAAGCACTAGCTTAAATAGGCCAGTATCATTGTAGTTATAGTTAATGTTTTCCTTCCGGAGTATGCTAATCTCGAATCAGCTGAAGTAGAAATTAGCATAAACCGGAAGTTGACGTCTCAATTTGCAGGACCACAGACCATGGGGGTAAAACTTCTTAACAAGTGATCCGAAAGCGATTAGTCAATCATAACGAAGTATCTTTTGGATTTTAGACCATACATCGAACGATTCACGTACGTGCTTGTTTACAACCGAAGTTTTTCTAACATTCATATATACATACATATATTTTAATTGTTAATGTATCAGATATTAGTATTTACAAAACAAACTCCATTTCTTTTTTTTTTTTGGGGGGGGGGGGCAAATCGATTTATCACGGCTTCTACGTCAACAATGCACATTCAACAAGGCGAGTCCTGTCAACTTGTCTTCAGCCATTCGAGACCTTAACCAAGTTTTAAGTCTTTGCAAAGTAGACAAACTTCACTCGGCTGTAGCAATTGACACTGGGAGCGTGGCTATCTATGATCGTGTATAATTTAAAGAGATATAGGTAGACGTCACCATCTTCCTTCAATTTGTCCAATATGGCGAGTGGTGAGTCTTCCATCTCATTAAAATCTAGTCTGTGACCACTCCTGTGATCTGGCCTGTGAGTTCCACTTCTGCAATAAATTGTTGTAGGATGTTTGTGTCTGAATCATGCAGTGCCATGAGATGGCTTGATGTCTCGATTATACCCCTCAAGTATGATTTAATTTCCGCAGTCACTATTTCTTTTAGATTAGTTGGAACCAAACCATTGAGCTGAAGGTATTTAATAGATTCTTCAGCGAACCTCTTCTCAAAATCTAAGAGGATGTGATCAAGCAAAGGAATGTAAACAGCCCGCCTCCAATATGCAGTTAGTGAGGAGTCTCTTTCCACCAAAACATTCACTCGGTGCTGTTGCCTCTCAGCCAGCCTTGGAGTGGTTAGTTCAACTCCCAATTCATTCAATATGCCTTCCGCCTCCATCGATAATTCCGCATAGAATTTTTCAGAGTATGTACTTCTTTCCTTTAGCACTTTGACTGTTTGCTGGATTTTTATAGTGATTCGTGTGCATCCAAGCTCTTTTCTGTAGTAACTGGCTCAATGGTTTGGTTATAACCATTAAATCACTCAATGAAAAGATGGCCTTTACAAATTCACATTGCGATATACCTTTCAGGAGAAGATTTGCTTTGGTCGCTGTTCCCTTATGATGCCATTATGTAATTTCCGTTAAAGTTTCTACAATAGCAGTAAATCAGTCTTGAACTAAAGAATTGAGTCATACTGCTCAACCTAGCGAGTTCTGTAGTGTCCAACCAAGAAATGGCCCAAGTGATTTCTCAGTAATGCATGTCTTTTGCTTGACCCATTGAAGAAAGTGATAATTTCTTCTACAGTTTCAAGTGCATTCCTTATGGAAGGCACATCACAGCCCCTAGATATCGCAAAATTGAGCTGATGATTTTTGCAAGGGCAAAGCTAGGCGTTCACAGCTTCCTTTCTAATTTCTATCACAGAACCATGCAGTTGTGAAACATTTACAGCACATCCATCACAACCAATTCCAACGCAATAATGGAGATTTAGTACCAGTTTTTGCATAAACTTAACAGTTTTCCCAAGAAGAGAACCTGTAATTGCTCTCTCGGTCTCCCTCTTGTCGCAAATGTCTTTTTCCAGATCTACAAAACCTACAAAGCATTCTTTTACAATGTCATTTAAGACATACCGCAATGATAAACTAAGTTATGATTTGTGAGAAGCATCAGTGGTTTCATCAAATATTATGCTGTAATATTTAGATTTCTGTACTTCTGCAAGAATCGTTTTCAGAATTTCGTCACCAATGCAGATTATTAACTCATTGTATGTTGTTTTGCTAATGTATGTTGCGTTTGCAGTGGAATGTATATTGATGTTTCATTACTTTATCTCCACTGTCAATTCAAAAACGCTCTGAAGTTGCCTTCATTCCTAGTACGTTCTTCATTTATGTCTAAAACTGAACCATCATCCCTATGGCCTCTCAGTGGAATATTTTGCCGACCAAGTAACAGAATAGTTTTAAGTATAGGGTGCAGTCTTGCACTGTTCTCTTCAATTTGTTGCTGCCAGGGAAAGCTCATCTGGTTCCGGATATTCAAAGCTGGTTGCTCGAAAGTTTTTATAAACATCTGAGATCGTCCTATTGCATGTCTATGATATTCTCTAAATAACTAATCTGTTTTGTATTTACCGACATCACTTGATCCAACAAAAATTGCAGAAAAGTCCTTGTTTGGATGGTGAAAACACAAGCCACGGATATTTTTCGAAATGCACCACTGGAACTTTCCTTCGTTCTTCCCGACCATATTTTTGGTGGATAGATGAAGGGTAGTTGTAACCTGTATCACCTTTCTAATGATATTTTAGTAGTTCATATTTTGTCAGGTCACTTACCGAACTGATGCTCCCTCTGCCTATATACTGACCAATGTCATGACAAATCAAATCAGCTCCTGTTTCCTTTACTGTCTGAGATGTTGAAGGCTCAGATGTGTTAGCTGGAGTACTCTTTGCAGAAACATTAAACACTGTATAATCACATTCTTCTGCTCTGCTTGCCCCGCAGTCGCCTACTATTTTTCTTTTTCTTATTACGAATCGGTCCATTGTATATATGGTAGTAATGCCACCCTAGGAAATAAAATAACTCAAATAAAATCGCATCAACATTACAGCACATAATTAAATTAGTTACACTTTAGATATCCCCAGTTTGCATGATCACTTAGTTGTAGCACGACATCTTTGTTTGGAAGTTATATAAATGAGCTATATTATATACGCTATATGTTTTTATTATAGAGAACTTGGAATGTTATACCAATATTTAGAAATCGCACCATTATAACAGCATTCATGGACAGATTTTGGGCTTATCACACTGGAACAAGCTATAGAACGACCTCTATAGACAGGTTCTGCAACTTGTGTAGTTCAATGGTTAGCTCGCTAGTCTGCTGTCTAGTTCAAAGATCTACGGTTCGATTTCTGGCTGGCACAGTCAGATCTTTACAATGGAGACCAAACAAATTAACCATGCAAGTTCGATTCATTGATGATGGGGGTCGTAAAAGGACCCAATTACAAAGTTTCAGTGAATGATGGCACTAGTTTCAACATCATAACCACACAGGATGCTAACACAGATGAAACAAAAAAAAAGAGAAAACGAAAGTAATAGTTCAGATCGACAGCTCTCAAAATCTCAAGGACGAGGTTAGAGACGTGCCCAAGAGATGGTATTATCCTTCTTTTAAACTTCTAGTGAAGTGTAAAAGATAAGAGAAATCGGGAGTTTCATAAATTGGATAGAATTTAACATCTAAGTTGTGTTTAGAGGGGAGGGCAATGATCTAAGTCATGTCCTTTTCCAAGTCCTCAGAAAGGAGGAACTTGGTCTCAATTAGACTTTCAGTAGAAATAAAGAAGGGTGGAAAGGGCGCTAGGCCTTCAGCTTGAGTGACACGAGATCGACGATTATAAGGATTTCAGAGGGAGGAGATTATAGGGTGTACTTTGGCAAAAAGTTGGATATAAGAATAAAATTTTGTAAGTCTTGAAAGTAGTCTAAAATTTTTAACTTATAGGAGGCAGTCTAGAATTAGATGTTGTGCAAACATTTATTATTCTGTATATTTATTTTGTTAGGATTGTCTATGAGACGTTCATAAGCTGTAAAAAGTTTCGCCCTTGACTCTTTTTTTACATATCAGATGTTTTTAGAGGACTCAAATAACAACAGTACTTTCAGCGTTTTACAGTTTTTGTTATTCATTCATAAAAATGTTTTGTTTTAATATTGAATATTTATCGTTGAAGTAAGGCCTGTATTTCTAACTTAGATTTAGTCTAAATATTTATTCTTGTGTTTAATTTTTTTGTCAGGTTTTTCTGTGGGACGTGCATAGGAAAATGTAAACTGAACTAGGAAATTCAGCCTTCGTCCTCCCTTTTTACAGAGTTTATTTAGAGGATACAATTTTTTGTGAGATTTATAAGGATGATGTCATGCGTTTTGAGCATTACATAAAAGGTATCATTGTCAATTTACTATATTCTGGTGGCATGTTAAAGAATAAATAAGTATTAAATGCCTGACTATATTATTTGTCAACATATAAATATCACTGCGGTATACTACAGAGTCCACTTCAATGATAAGAGACAATTCCATCCTTGCAGCTCAATGGTAGAGCCCAAGGTTAACTAGAAAGTTTCTAGTTAGCCTCGGAAATTTTCGTCAAATTGGCAACGTTAAAAAAAGTCTTTAAATTTATCGCCAAGTGGTACAGACAGGTGGAGCCTATAAAAAAAAAACTGTTGTATAAATACATTCTTATCAGTTTAACGTTTTTGTGATTCTTAGCGGTCCTTTTTGTGTTCGGTGTTGAATTTATGACATCTAATTGTATGTTATGTACATTTCCGAAAGATAAACTTATACAAAAGATTCATAAAATTAGATTCGATAAAGTTGTCTCTATTAGAAAACAGTAGCCGATGCCGAGCCACACTGTTTGACAAATTTCACGTCCCTTGAGTATCTTTGTCTCGTATTTCAAATACTATAGCATACAAAAATATGAAACTTGGTGCATTTATAAATGAACACTCTTAAAGCTTAAATTGGAAAAAATTGAGTTTTTTTTCCGATTTAAGCTTTAGTTTAAAAGATATTTAATGTCAAATACAAAGAAATATTAGTTGAACTGTGAGTTCGTATCCTGACAGACTAGCAGTAACAGGACCACGAATTTTTACAAGCATGTACCCACATGAGGAAGACACTCCCATTGCAGATAACAGTATCCATAGATCAGTTTTGCCCTTATTATACATACATCAACATAGAATAAACGTTAACTAATTGCAATGGTAGCAAAAACATTTTTGCAAGATGGAGCCCTTTTTTTAACATTTTATGTAGGTTATGAGTTATTTATTTTTCATGGATTTCTGAACTGAAAAATTTTCTTGGCAATGATTTAACTAATCATGCCAGTCGAGAGCACAAAAGTGGTCGTGTGCGCGATCTGGGTTGCAAAAGCTCCCGAAACAGCTTTGATTGTTGGTGAGTGCCGGAGAACAAGGGACAAAGCCACAACGGGTGTAACAAGCGGTATGGAATAGCTCTCGAAGAGAGCTCATCAAGTTCCAGAAAGTAGGGGATGAAGCCCTTTTCTATTCGTGACACTAGCTACGGAGATTGGCTGGCGTAGAAAGCAGGGCGGTTGCCCCCTAGTAAAAATACAGCTATCGAGAGGCGCGAGAACCTAGTGGTTAGCGCTCGGAAGACCCGAATTCGATTCCCATCTCTGCCCAACTGTCGCTGTGTTCACGCGAAGTACGATCACGTTAAACATGTGGGTCCACAAGTCCTTCTGAGAGGTTGTTGGTAGAGAAAGGAGGGTGCGATCCCTATAGATACCTGTCCCACTGGGTTCCAGTTTAAATTGGGTGGCACTTTCTTTCCGACTGTCAAACAGATACCTTATACCTTTGGGCAGGTCTTACGGTCTGGGTCGAATAAGAAGGGCTACTGAAGCAAAAATATTTTCTTCTACAGTTGAAATGCACCCTACAATCTCATCCTTCTGATTTCTGATTGAAGAGAAACTTCAAATCCAAATGTTGCTTTGTTTGATTTTTCCAGACAAACAATTTGTACATTGCATGTTTGATTTAATTTTTAAGTTCTTTATCAAAATCAAATCTTAACCGTACGTATGTACGTATGGACGTGTGTGTGTGTGTATCTTGGACACAGTGCTTCTTTCAAAATTTTCGGTCGGTGGGAGTGCAAGTTTTCTCTTTGCCCTATATAAATATATCTAAATGCTGTGTCGCATAAATAGACACTAGGTTAACATAAAATGTCTCCGGGGGAAGCCCCCCAGAGGTATGTCTGAAAAAAACAATGACAGATTGGGTTGTGAGTTCCAGGCAGTCCAGTGGTTAGCGAGCTGGGATTGCACTCGCACGACATGAGTTCGATTCCCTGTTCTGCCCAAACTGTCCGTGAAGTACGGGAACTTTAAATATGTGCTTCCGTAAGTCCTCCAGAGGGGTTGTCGGTAGGGGAAGGAGAGTACAGCCCCTGTGGTTGCTGTCCCCACTGGGTTCTGGTCTAAATTGGGTGCCACTTCACGGCCGTCCAAACAAATACCTTTCACTTTCGGATAGGTCGGACGATCTGGGTCGAAGAAAGAACAACATTAGCTCTTTGTCTAATGAATGTGCTGCCTGAGATTCCAAATACCATATTTTTACACATTGCATTCAAGGAAATAGGAGTAGTGGGAGATACAAGACACTATATGACTCCATTATGCTATCAATCCATCATATTGTTAATGAGGGTATAAAACAATAAAGTGGTAAAACTATAAAGTGAAAATTTGAGTAGTATGTTACTAAACCTTTATATGGTTGTTGCATCAACTGTGAAAGATTATGTAAAATAACTTTAATTAAAATAACATAAATGTATAAATGAAAGGCTTAGGGCAACAATTTGACAAGCGACACTTTTAACCAAACTGTGATTTTTCTATCAAATGATGCTTTACTGCATTTAGCGATTTATGGAAAAATCTCATTTTAGTAAATGCAACATTGTCATATTGCACCAAGCCCGTTAAATTAAAAATCTAATATAGTAATATTCTTTTAATTATATTTAAATATTATTTTTCTAATTAATTATTATTAATATTAATTAATTAATTAATTAATATTAATTAATTAATATAATTAAATCTTCAATTTAAATATATGTATCAGAATAATTTTGCAGAATGTGATGCGTAGATCCACGGTAGCCAGTAACACATGTACTTACTAGATGAAGTTGCGCTTAAAATATCAAAATTTCCATTATTTATAATATATAATATAATATCATTTAAATTTGAATTTATATAATAGAATTCAGATATATATGTCTTACACTTTCTTTTTTTTTTAAATTAATTTTTAACATAATAATAATTCATATTAAAATAAAATAAATAGTCCTTTATTTCTTTTCTTATTCTTTTTTGTTTTGCAGAAGGTAGGAGGTTAAAGTATGTTTAGAAGATTATTAAATTTCTAATTATTAAACGATTATATGTATATTTTATAAAACTTTAATATTATTTCTCAGAGTACCTTTATGCAATTTTGAAGGAATTTTCATGAAATAAAAATAGTACATATGAATAACAACACTAATAATTCAATTATTGATAATTAAGTAAACCTTGATTTATCTTGATAAATATATTTTTTTTTCTCTATACTTCTTCCAAAAATGGTTAAATATCTTTGCTGTTACGATACAATGTGACTATTGTCATAGCGGGTTCCGTGGGCCTCTAAAGTCACCACGGATACCGGCCAGACACGGCAGACCGAGAGTCTAACTCTCCAAATTTATAACCCAGGTTCGAAACACTCCTCCCGTCAATTGGAAGAATTCCAATTGATGACCTGTGAAGGAAAACCCAACAAAATCCAAGTAAAATACCTTTACCTTCAAGAATTCTCCAGAAGCTGAAAACACTTAAATACAATACAAATTCTACACAAATAAGAACACAATTTTAATTCAAATCCAATATTTATTAATTATTCAAGAAGTGGAGTTGCAGATCAAATACAATTACTGATTTAATAATTTAACCACTGGACCTCTCTTTACCAAAAATCATCGGCTCTTTGCCGGAACTTTAATAATAATTCTATAGATCAAGTAATTACTCATAAATTTCATATATTCCAAATTAGCAAAATAATGGTATGGTCAGAGAGAATGCACACACCCGGGGAACGTTAAAGGCTTAAGTATTAACTGTATTTCAAACAGTATTAAATCAATTTAAATTACTATGGCTTAGATAATGCTTCATTATGAAGAAAGAGACTGTAGTTAGAATATATATGTATAATGCTGGCAGAAGATCCTAATGATAAAAAGTTCTGCAGTGGTCGATGCACAAGTCCAGTCAACAGCCCAACGGCTCGTCTAAACCTTAAAGACCTTTAAGTCTTACCTCAAGAAATTCTTGGAAGGACTCATGGCAGAAAGAGCACAGGCATCAACTGATAATTTCCCTCGGGGCAAACATTGCCCCGCTCCAGCAGGAACGGCCGAACCGCAGTTTCCGGCAAGGTGCCGGATCAGGTCAGCCGAAGGAACAGCTTCATATTTGCTTTCTCTGGTCCCGGTGCTCGACCAAGCAAGCTGAGGCATCATCTCTAACGTCTACACGGCGGTCGACGGTCGGCGAGGGCAAGGCATCAGCAGGTCTCAGCAGTGGCGACGGTGACAGTGGCGAGGTGGCATCTCTCCCGACCCTCACAACACGGTAACTCCGCCTGAGGGCTAAGTCCCGCGTCGACGTGAGTTCGAAGATGTTTCCAGGGAGAGAGCCCCGAGTTACAATTTACGCAGCTTATATACATTCCAGATGGATCCAGGAGCCGTCCAATAGAAAATGATATGGGCTCACATCATCTCCTATCCACCAATCGAAATTTACTTCCAATTCAAAAACATCCACAGTTCCGCCCCATAACGGAAGATTCCAAAGGCACGCGTATCTGCCGAGTGACAACAAGGAGACATCTGTCTCCGCCAGCAAGCCAGACTAACAGGCGTCATTCCCAGAGTGTGCGAGAATTAATATTGAATAAAAAATGGCCACAGTTCTGCACAGAATTAGTTACATTACGATAATAAAATATATACAATGACAGGAGGGTTCCAGGACACAGATTAATTAAATAAAAGTTTAAAAAGTACTGAAGTTATGTAATTTACAAAGGAGTGACGAATGCCGTCACGACAACTCCCCCTCCCTCCGGAGAAAAAAAAATCGACAAGGGAGGATTTTTTTCAACCAAGCCAGCAGGAGCAAGTAGACATCAGGCTCCTTGAAGTCCATGAATCTTCAAGAAAAAAATTTCAACAAAATTTTGAAAAGATGCAGTCGGCCAAAACTACATCAAGGGCTCTTGACACGAACACCATCCCACATGGGCGCATGTCGAAGAACCAGGGCCAAATGTAACCTAAAGGTGACTGCAAATGAGTCAAATCCTAATGAATACAAGCCCTTCACAAAAGTTTCACATTGTGTGAATTTCCAAAAATATTAAATTATTACATTAAAATTTCAATAAAATTCTTTCAATTAAATTGAAAGTTTCCAAATAAATTCAAGATTTCAATTAAATATTTACAAAATTAACCCTCAAGTCAGCACAAAGTTAAAATAATTTTTTCAAATAAAATTTTCAATTACTTTCAATTTATAAACTATTTTCAATTATCTGCTTTTAAATTTCAAATTATTTTCATATTCTTTAAGTAAATCAATTTCCAGCAATTATTTTTACAAGTGGTCAGCAGAATATTTTTCAATTATAATATTAAGTTCTCTTCAATCTATTGTAATATAATTTAATGACCACACAAAATGTTTCTTCAAATATATACAGCAGCAAATATGTGGCTCAAGCATTGTCTAAATAGACACAGCAGACTTTATAAATAACTATTTTTAAAATAATATAAATATTAAAACAGATTTAATTAAGTGACCATACCAAGACAAATAAATTTTATACCAACCTGGTCCAGTGGCGAACAAACATCCATTGACAATCAAAAAGTGTCCATTTGACACAAAAGTATTTTCTTTTCCTCTTACAAAGAGGCAGCGAGCAGGCAACATTCATGACACAGGTATTCTTACCATAATACCATTTTATAATATTATACAATTTTCAATTCAAATGTTTAAATTATTAATTAATTATCATTTTAATTTTCTTTACAATTCCACAATATTTCAATAATATTTCCAACATTTTCAAAATCATTATTACTATTATAAATCTCATTTGATATTCAAATCATTCTTTTATCAATTAATGACACTTTTTCAAATAATCATTCTATAAATATAAACATTATTATTTTATTTTAATTATTCAACCAGATCATGTGTCCGAAAGGGGGATCAGTGGTCGAAAAAACACGTCCACACAATTTTAAATTTCAAACTTGAAATTAAATTTATTTCCTTTCTTTTTTTTTCAAATATCAACTGTAAATAACTGTGGCAAGCAATCAACAAAAGGTGACCGGGTGACAGAACCGAACTCAATATACTTTTCATTTATTTTTTTCTCAATATTCAAAATATCATTTTCTCCAAAGTCCTGTGACTCGCAAAAAGAACACATGAAAATATACACTGAATAAATATGTCAAGAAATTTTTCTCAACACCAAAAGATTAAATATGTAAATATAATATATGTATATGCACTGGAATATATGCGATTAAATATGTAAATAATTATCAAGAGATTCTTTCTCCTAATAACAGCAAAAGGATATATATGAACATATAACATAAATAAAACAAGAATACAAATGTGGCAGTAAGGGGGGGGGGGGAAGGGTCTTACTCCACAAAACACATTTATATACACTTCTCATTCCAAAAAAAAACATTCTCTTATACCACTCAATGGAATTTGGAACATCCCCGAAGCAACAGACAAAAGACAACCAGCTCCTAGTACTGGCGTCAGCAATTTTAAAGAAATTTAGGAGAAAGGCAGTGTGCCCGTCAACACCACCACCACACCTACAAGAACAGAATGCGGGTAACACTCAATACCTGCAGGGCAAAAGTTCCGAAAAAGGCCTAAAGCAAGGATGACCAATTCCACAATCCTACTACACAAAAATAAAAATACAGTTTTTATATGAAATCAATATATGTACAACACAGCCATATGCAATTTAATTTGGTCTCGCTTTTCGAGAACCAACCGAGTCACGGAGAAAATGCCAAAAATTTTTCTGTCACCACCGGTTCACACCGAAAATAAAATATTTTGTTTCATAAACAACAAGTGCCTCAATTTCATCAGTGCTCTACAGGTACGGGTACGAAAATCAATTTTGAACTTCGATCCACCATTTTTTTGTAATAATCATCTCGTATGTATTATTATCTTTTCTTTTTCTCCTGAAGTTCACTAAGCTTTGCCACCAAGTAAAAGTATCTCTTAAAATTTCAAAACAAATTTTTCGCCACTCCTCAATCAACATCAAACCCACAGATCAAAATTTCAATTTTTCTTAAATCAATTTCTAATTATTATCAATATCTTAAAATATTTGTAAATAACAAATCATCAAAGTACCAATTTTTCAAAATTTCAAACATTTGTAAATAAGTAAGTGTCATCTCAAAATTCACTAATTTCCATTTAATTTCACTAAATTATTCTTAAATTCAATATATTTCTCTTAAAATTAAGTTTAAGTTGCCTGTCAAAGATGTAATTAAGTTATTTGAAGTCAAGGACGAAATTCAATCATTTAAAGAAAAAATCTTTTTCTCAATGTTCTTTCACTTTTGCACCAATTCTCAAGTCAATTTATTAAGTGCAAACAAAAAATTTAAATGTGTAACTCCTAATTAAATGAAATCCAAAATTTATTTTTATAGTTAATCATTTAAGTTTTCAAATTAAAATTCTTAAATTCAAATCAAAATATTTTTAAGTATGGATTTCAGAAAGTAAATATGTAAAGTAAAATTCAAAATTATTATCAAGTAAATTAATTTGTGGAATCCAATTTAAAAATTCAACTATTCTCGTAATAAATTAGAGTTCACTGACTCATTCAAGATTTCCACACAAAGTAAATAAACTTTTAAATGTTCTTATTTCATTTTAATTCAAATTTGCGGAACACATTCTCAATGTTTCTTATATTTCCGTAATTAACTAAGAGTTTCTTTACTCTAACAAGTTCCACATTTCCAGTAAACAAATCATTATATAACTTTAGAATATTTCAATTCGTATCAAATTATTTGTGGATTCACTTGCTATATATCAATATTATATTTGTAATTAATTTTAGAGTTTCTCTACTCTAATTCAAATTCCACAAACCCAGACTCCATTCAATTATTACTATTATTATTTTTTTTTTTTTCAAATATTTCTCTAAATATTACATATTACCAACCGGAGTCACAAAATTATTCTAAGTTTTTAAAATATCTCAATTTCAGTTATTTTGTAATGCAATTATCTTTTATTATTCAAATTCTAATTCAGTTATGTGGTTAAGAAAACATTTATTCTTTTATTCAGTATATATATTTTTCGATGTTAAAGCGAGCATTCATTTCAAACTCAATCGTACAAACAAAAAATTCTACTTCTACATTTCAAACCAAAACTTATTGAAAGTAGGTCAAATGTTTCCCATACGTCATCAACAAAATTATTTCATTTTCGCTCTGCACCATGCAGAACGTCCAGAACGGGGGGGAAAGAACATTTCGTTTACACATTCGGCGTCAGCTCATTATTGGCTGAAGTAAACACAGCTCTTTTAACTCAATCGAAAACCCAGAGCCCAGGAATGGAACTTTCAATTTCTTTATGCAATTATTTCCGAGCAATATATATTTTTTTTTTTTTTTCAATACCAAGGGGAAACAAGGGAAATCTGAGGCCGAAAATACATTTCAAACTTTAAATTCAATATCAACGTTAATAAATAAGTCACTTTTCGACTTTTCTCACAATATTTCAAATTAAATCATTTCATTTTTTTTATTTTTAAAACATTTCTCCACGATTTCTATTTAATATTTCAACATATTTTCAAATTTTCAACATTTTATTTTTCAATACCTCACCTGCGAGCAACTCATTCTGACAGAATTTTCAAACTTTTCAACAAAAACTCGCCGGACACAATACGGAATTGAGCAAATATTCTGACCAACGGTTCTTCCCGAAACAAAAAAAATTTTTTTTTTTTTTTACTTTTTTTCTTTTTGAGCAAGACTTTTCATTTGCTACCGAAATTAACACAGATGAGTGCAAAAAGGGATCAACCCACGAAAACAACAGTTCTTAATATTAATTAACATTCCAAACAAAGTCAATTCCAACCCAAGACATTCAACTCTCCTCAAAATTGTTTGTGAGGCAATTTCGAGCAACAAACACTGAACACAAACAAGTGTAAAACGGGTAGCTAATCCGATTACACAATAAAACACAACCAAGTGAAAAACGGGTCGACTTCCGCAATCACAACAAAACACAACAGAACTTAGGAAGGTCAAGACACGAAAATAAATATTTAGCAAAAATGTTTGGATGCAAAATTTTAGCAAGGAGGCAGAAACAACCAGTGGAGAATCAATCATTTCATTTAATCATCCTGAGGCAAACAAATCAATTTCAATCACTCACAAGCACTCAGGGAAAATAAATATTCAAACATGGCTCTCAGTCCCACACAAACACATTTTCACAAGTTGACTTTTCAAAAAATACTATTTTTCATTAAATTATTATTTATCTTTATAAAACTGTGGAACCAGATTTTCATTTCTTATTCATAAATTCTATTATTCTCATATCTTAACTGTTCCGTCAATTATTCATTTTTTTTTTTTTTCAAGTCAAAATTTTCATTTCTTAATTCTAAGTCAACATTTTTCAATAAATTTACCCCTTTTCCAAAAAATTCCTGGCTCATCCCCGAATTATTGAAATGACACAGTACATACATTTCATTTTGATAATACACAATTTTTCACTTTATATATTTTTATGTACTTATTTAATATTTCATTTGTAAATATTATCATCAAATATGTGTCAATATAATATCTTATATATGTAAATCAATTTTTTTTTCTTCCCAGTATTCAATAGTACATAATACAATATTTTCCACTTTATCGTAATAAAATGTAGACTTTTTCTTATTATCATAAACAATTCACAACTCATTTATTTTACTCAATAATTTACGTGATCAAAAGGGGACCTTTATTTAATATTATCATATATTTTTTTTTCTCATGAAACCTCAAATTTATATTTTGGTCCAACAACTCGAGTCTGTCTGTCATACAGAACACAAAAACCTGTGTGCTCTCTTGGCTACACAACAACAAAACCTTTTTCACACGGAATTATTTTTATTTTCTCACGTAATTATTTTTATTTTTAAACTCATTATATTTGTCAAATCTTATATGTCATAATTAGTTGTTATAAACACAGGGTGTAAAATCAAATCATTTAACTATTTAATATTTCAGTATTTAATATCTTAGTATTATTTAAAATTCAAGTACTTAATTTAAGCATTTATAATCAATTTACAAAATTTTTCGATCAAATCTCAAGAACAACCCCCACTTCCAGTTCAAAATTTCAAATCCATTTTTAACCATCTAACATTCCATGAGACTCGGACTCTGCAAACCCCAAATTTTCATTCTTATTTTTTTTTTTTTTTTCATTTGGGAAAAGGGCTCAATGAGCTCGTCGAAATAAACTTTTTTTTTTTTTTTCTTGCAGCGAATCTCCTCACATTAACTCAAACAAGTTTAGGGTATGTGCTTATGCAGTGAACAAATATAGCCCGATTTTCAGCTTCCTTAATTTGCAGCTATATGCAATAACTTGTCTACAATATGGCGCTATAAAAGAGTCGTGCATCTAATCACCAATTTAATTATGTTTTGTGCATGATGTGAAGTGCATGCAACAAATTTTCCTGGTTTTGAACAAAAAGCAGTATCATTTTTACTTTCCTTATACACATAATGTATAAGGAAAGTATTGTGACGGGGTCGAAAATTCAAATTCGAGTTTTCGACGGGAGAGCACGTTTCAAGCTTGCCTGATCACGAATCAAAACATTTTTGAAGTGATGTCTGTGTGTGTGTGTGTGTGTCAGTGATTGCGACAAATAGCAAGTTTTTTGTTGCCGTTGCAGTTAACGGTTATTCCATGCCAATAAGTAAATATTAAGCACGAAAAAGGCCTACAGATACTGTTATCTGTAATGGAGAAATTTCCCTGTCTGGCCGGTTCTTGTGATTTTGATCTATTGCAGGTATTATTTTGTGCAAATTAATGTTAATTTTAAATAAATATCCATTCCAATTATTGTTTTGTGCAAAGTAATGTATAATTTTCGATATTCATTTCGGATATTATTTTATATACATTAATGCATAATTTCAAATAAGTATTCATTTCATGCATTATTTTATGCATATTATTACATAATTTTAAATAAGTATCCATTTCATGTATTATTTTGTGCACATTATTACTTTCCTTATATACATAATGTATAAGGAAAGTATTGTGACGGGGTCGAAAATGCGAATTCGAGTTTTAGACAGGAGACCCCGTTTCAAGCATCCCTGATCACGAAGCGAACATTTTTGAAGTGATGTCTGTGTGTGTGTGTGAGTCTGTGGAGACGATAACTGACGAACGATTGGACCGATTCGAACGAAATTTGGTACACAAATCACAATCCGTAAACACTGGAATCCTATTGTTTTTATACGCAATCGAATGTTAAGAACCCCCCCCCCCCCCCCTAAATTTTCGAGTGAAATTTTGAAAAAATCGTCAGAAAATCAAGACCACTAATAAAGTTAGGCAAATAGACATTTCTTATGTAATTTTTCATTAGAAAACGATTGACATAAATTTTAGAACGCTAACACGAACCGTTCTCGAGATATTGCACATTTTTCAAAAAATTATCAAAAAGTCATATAAAATAAAAAAAAGATTTCCTATTGAGAAACATGTTCACTTTTCATATGTAATACCATGCGATAAATTCCTTAAAGTGTTAAGTGATGCTGTTTTAAATTCACCTTGTTCTATGAAATTATTAAAGTTTGGATAATATATACACTGGTCTTCATTTTTTGATTGAGCCAGTTATTCCTGATACACTTCAAAACATGCACAGAATCTAAAACAAAAAATAGAGGACGGTTTTGTTTCAAATGTTCCTTAAGCTTAGAAGGTTTCATTGATTCGTTTGACAAAGCTTTATTGCATAGAAGGCACATAGGTAAAATACTATTTCCTGGTAACGGAATAAAGCCATATTTTAAATATTCAACACTATACTGTCTGCATTTTTTCTTCGGCTCACTCATACTGTTATCTGTAAAAAAAGGTCACAAATTTAAGATATAAGAAAATAAAACAAATTATTTCTTTGCAAAAAACCACTATTTATTAATATTTTGTTTTATTTTGAAAATGGAATGCCACGAAGTAACACTCGCATCAATTAAGATATATATATATATATATATATATATATATAAGGATTTAAGATATATATAAGGATAAAATTTTAAAGTGTCATATATTGTATAGGTACGCATATTTTACTAATTTAATCATTTATTTTTAAAAGAAAAATAAATAATTCAATTATTATCAAATTAATTAATAATAACAAAATATAATATTGATAAATATTATATAATAAAACTATTTTATAAATTAACTTTAACAAAAGTATAACTTTGCTTAAATAAATTTAATAAAGATATCAAGTGTATTAAAAAATACTTACGTAACGTACGCTATCTTCGTAATAATACAAAAATCTGATGTGGGCAGCACATGACTTTCCTTATATAATGCAATGAATTTACTACTTTTACAGTTAAAAAAATGTTATTCTTATAGTAGATACTTATATTCTTTCCAAGATATTGAATTTTCTTCAATTAGTCGTCATTTTCATTGATTTAATGCCATTTGGCGAGATTTTCGTTAATTTGGCAACATTTAAGATTGTCGCCAAGTTGGTGACATTCCGCTAAATTCGACGCCAAAATCTGGCCAAGTGTTATGGACGGAGAAATAAGTTATTCTTACAGTAGATAAATGACTATTTGCATTCAAATACAAAAGTATTACTCAAAGTATTTTTTCTCGTGAATGGAACGAGTTAGATCCACGATAAATTGGGTGACATCATTCTCGTGGATCTAACTCGTTCCATTCACGAGAAAAGATACTTTGAGTAATACTTTTGTATTTGAATGCAAATAGTCATTTATCCACTGTAAGAATAACTTATTTCTCCGTCCATAACACTTGGCCAGATTTTGCCGTCGAATTTAGCGGAATGTCACCAACATGGCGACAATTTTAAATGTTGCCAAATTAACGAAAATCTCGCCAAATGGATAAAAATGACAGTAAATCAATGAAAATGACGACTAATTGAAGAAAATTCAATATCTTGGAAATAATATAAGTATCTACTATAAGAATAACATTTTTTTAACTGTAAAAGTGGTAAATTCATTGCATTATATAAGGAAAGTCATGTGCTGCCCACATCAGATTTTTTGTATTATTACGAAGTTAGTGTACGTTACGTAAGTATTTTTGAATACAATTGATATCTTTATTAAATTTATTTAAGCAAAGTTATACTTTTGTTAAAGTTAATTTATAAAATAGCTTTATTATATAAGATTTATCAATATTATATTTTGTTATTATTAATTAATTTGATAATAATTGAATTATTTATTTTTCTTTAAAAATAAATAATAAATTAGTAAAATATGCGTACCTATACAATATGTGACACTTTAAAATTTTATCCTTATATATATCTTAAATTCTTATATATATATATATATCTTAATTGATGCGAGTGTTACTTCGTGGCATTCCATTTTCAAAATAAAACAAAATATTAATAAATAGTGGTTTTTTGCAAAGAAATAATTTGTTTTATTTCCTTATATCTTACGTTCGTGACCTTTTTTTACAGATAACACTACGAGTGAGCCGAAGAAAAAATGCAGACAGTATAGTGTTGAATATTTAAAATATGGCTTTATTCCGTTACTAGGAAATAGTATTTTACCTATGTGCCTTCTATGCAATAAAGCTTTGTCAAACGAATCAATGAAACCTTCTAAGCTTAAGGAACATTTGAAACAAAGCCGTCCTCTATTTTTTGTTTTAGATTCTGTGCATGTTTTGAAGTGTATCAGGAATAACTGGCTCAATCAAAAAATGAGGACCAGTGTATATATTATCCAAACTTTAATAATTTCACAGAACAAGGTGAATTTAAAACAGCACTTAACACTTTGAGGAAGCTTTATGAGTAGAAGAGAAATGACAGTTGAAGGGCAGCAGGAGGTGCTGCACCCCCTGCCGATGACTCTTGGAGGAGGGTTCCTCATGAGTCATCTTTGGAGAGGAAGGTTGCTTTACTTGGGAGGATGCCTCACGGAGGGTCTTTAGCCCAACTGCGAAAGAGGGATGACTCATAGCCTCACTGAGAGGGGAGGGTCCAAGTAAGGAACTTCGAAAGAGGCCTCCGAAGGATGACCTTTGACCGGAGTGCTGCATTGCACAATCGCTTTGAGAGAGGAGGAGGCACAATTGCGAAAGATGACCTTTAACCGGAGTGTATTGCAATAAGAGGGGAGGAGGCACAATTGCAAAAGATGACCTTTGACCAGAGGAACTTCGAAAGTGGTTTCAATGGATGTCGCAATCGCTGACTGACCTTTGACCGGAGTGCATCGTGGAGCTTCAGGGCCCCCCCACAAAGGGAGGGTCAGTTGGGACCAAAGTACTAGGGTCCGGCGAACGATAGAGGTCGTGAAAAATTTACAGTATTATTTGTGCATATGAATTTATAATAAAAAAATGATACAATATAGCATATTTCGTGCAATTATAAAATTACAAGTATAGAATAAATAGAAAGCAAACGCAAGTTTTTTGAAACCATAAAATAAAACCCAAAAAATTGTAGAAATTAAACATGTGATACGTGAGGGAACTTGTTCTATTTCTTTGATCCCACATTTGTTGCAAAAAAGTGAAAAAAAAAAGACGGGGGCCAGTAGCGTACAAGGAAGATGCATTGTATGCTATGCCATCAGCACAACAATAAATACTTCCCGTAAATTGCCCGATTTTGGTGGCTCCCTCTATTGGCAGGTGAGAGAACTGTGGACGATAAAAGGAAAGAATGGTTCTGGGGCGACCTGGAATCAAACTCGGGACATCTCGTACCGTAGCCCAGCGTGTTATCCGTTCGGCCACGATTAGTTAGTGATGGTAGTGTGAATGAATGATATCTTTCCTGCGAAAGGAGCGGGAAAGCTGGGTACTTAGAATATTTTTCGATCTTCTATGAATGGATTTAATGAGTGCGAATGAATTAGGTTGAGATTTTAATTATTTTGTTAAGGAATGAATAAAATGTATTATGAAAAAATGGAATGTACTCGTAATTGAATTTTAATAAGAGGATTAATCGATGGTAATTATTTTTTTATGGAAAACATTATGTTTTGGAAAGTATTTGAAGTTTTGGGCGGTGGCGGGATCTTTGAAGCAGCCAAACCTCTTTTTGTTGACTTCACTGTAAGCTGGATGTTCCGGTGGGTAATCAGAAGTATCAAAGAGGTGGCTACTTTGCAGCATGTCTTGATAGAAATCAGGTCACTCGACCTCGTAAGTGAGAGAGTTGGTGTCCGTGAAAAGTAGCGCAGCCTTTGTTCCGTACTGCTTTTTCATATAGCCATAATGAAAAGAGTACATATGAAGCTTGCTCAGCTCCAAAATGGCAAAACCGACGTAGATGGGTCTATTGAATAATATGCTACTCAAGACCCTCTCTACCCCCACCAAATGTTCATTAAAAATTTTAAAATTTTTAAAGGTCGGTGCCGCTACCAACTTCTCACCCCGCCGAGCATCACTGACCAGATCGGCTTTGACCTTGTTGCGGAGGTTCTCCATGGACTTACCATATACCGCATTATTCATTAATTTGAAGAAGTCCTTCTCAAAACCTGATTGGGCCCTCTTGCGCTGCTCCGTGTTGAAGTCGATGTAGGGTTTCAATCAGGCTCGTTGTTGGAAGAGAAGCACTCTGTGTACATGGGTCACTTTAAGTCCCAGTTCCAGGTACATTTTTAAGTTTCTATAGTGGGCCACATAATTAGTCTTGCTGCGTAGGTTTGGCACTAACTTCTCTTGTTTCTGGAATCTCGGAATATTGACTTCTGCCATGATACCTGCTGTATATGGTGACACATCGTTTTCCTGGATTACCATCTTCTCAGGCGCAACAGGGTAGTCATTATGGAGATCGTGGAGTTCTTCTGGATACTCCAAGTCGATCTCCAAGACATAGCCAACTGGTCCATCGTCAGGGCAAGACAAAGTCCACTCTGTTGTGGCAATGGCAGGTGACACCCACTGAAACTTACCATATGGCAGGGGTTGAGACATAGCCCACCCATACAAATTATTAGCATCTAAATACATCAGATACCGGGTGGGTTCAGCAGGGTTATAGTCGGGTACATAAGGATTGTTTGCCTGTGCCCGTCGCTTGGTGATTACTGAGACACCCCCTCGAATCCTCCGCTCGATGAATTGATGTTGGTTGATATCTGTCATGAGATCCATGGGAGTCTCGCACATCTTCATGGCGGCCTGCCAAGCCAACCCTGGAGCTGTCATCATATGGACACAGTCTAACCCATAATACTCCCGACATAATATTCTAAGCTGCTGAAATGCGTCGGCCAGCAGGAGGACATCGGTTTTGACGTACAGATCATGGTACTCACCCAAGGTCCTCAATCCGAATGTCCTCCATACATTCTGGGCGTGAGCATAGTCAGCAGCTGAGGGTGTTGAAAGCCCAGACCACCCGACTCGTCTGAGGACTTAGAGCAGCAAATTGGATGGCCGGGAAAATTTTGAATAGTGGAGTCCGGCCTCCACAGTCACGGTCTGCTGACAGAGTGTACCAGTTATTTATTTAATTTTCCAAAAATAATACAAGTTACAAAAGTCAGCATAACAAAGCTGAAATTTTTTTTTAACAAATAACAAACAGGAACAAGAAAAAACAATCAAACACACAGGAAAACAACATCAATAAACATGGAGTCAGGCATAATTGAAACAACCTCTAATGAGGCGATGAAGAAGTTCAATTTACTTATTTTAGAGTTCATATACTATGGTCATATTTTAGAGAATAAAGTATGATTCAGAAATAATTATCTGAATTTTTTGTATTCAATTACTTATCTTTTAAATATAAATTTTTGATGATTTATTATAAATTAATTTATTTTTCAAAATTTAAACAGGAGAATCTTTCCCTTTTTTTTATTTTTTTTAAATATATTTTACAAAGTTAAAACAGGAGAGAATAAAAATCATTATCTTCCGAGACCATCATCTGGATCATTAATTTTTTTTTTTTTTAAATTTAAATTTTTAATTTAAAAATCTTCAATTTTTTAGTTTTTCCTTAAAATTTAAGAAAGTCACTGAATTAGTTAATTAGTCCAATCAAAATATAGATTTAGAAGAAGATTTTTCAAGAATTCGACTCTAAGGTCCAAGGAGATTCGAAGATAAGGAATAAAGTAGTATAATATGTTTAAACTATGCTTTACAAATATATTAATAATATGTTATTTAGTGATAAAGTAATTAAGTTAAAACTTGAGAGGTATACAACAGGTACTTTAGAAACAATGATTAATTGATAGTAATATAATATATATATAAAACAGAATTTATAACAGTAGCAGCATAATAAATTGACAAATAAAATATGAGGAGGAAAGAAAACTGGTGAGAAATCTCAGAAAAAATTATAGAGTTTTTTTAATATCCTTAATACGTAAGAGTTCTCTATGGAGAGCAGGACATTTTGAACGGTCACGGGCGTTGTGTTTGGTGCACCATTTGTGAGAAGTGTTATCTTTGTTTGCTGAAATACAGTTTATGCATGATGGTATTTTAAGCATTACAAGTTTTGAAGGTATGATTATTTGAGGAGCACTGGCTAAAATTACTGGTTGATCGACGACAGGAGGCAGCAGAATGTCCATAACCTTGACATTTGTAGCAGATTTGAAGGGATACATATTTCTTGATAAAGAAGAATTGGAAGTGATGGTAAAGTTTTTTAGTTTCAATTAGGAATTTTCCGGCAACAGCATCAATCATGATCACCCAGTTGTTAGATTCAAGTTTATTTTTAAATGATTTGATTATTTTAAATTTTTGTATTTCAATAGATGTAAGGTTACTAGAGAGCAGAGGTTTGATGTCAGTTTCGGAGAAGTTCACGGGGACGTTAAAAAGAATGAGTTGTGGAGAAGGGTGGCGGAGAAAGCAGATGATCTACGAGGAAGTTGAAGAATCGGAGGCGGAGAACGAGGAACTGACGAACAAGGAGGCTGAAGGATCGGAGGAGGAGAACGGGAAACAATGCCAGAGTAGGAGCAGGAAAAGGATGATGCTGAAGACTTCATATCAGGATGTTTAACAGAGAGCTGAAGATGAGAATAAGATGAATCAGACAAAAGAGCAACCAGTAAAGTAGCTGAGGGTGTCGAAAGCCCAGAACGACCGACTCATCCGAAGACTTGAGTAACAAGATGGACGTTCGGGAAAATTTTTGATTAGCGGAGTCCGACCTCCACAGTCACGGTCCCCGGTCAGAGTAACCAGTAGTTTATTTAAATCTAAAGTATTTTACTTTTTACAAAAATCGGCTCAACATTGCCGAGGTCGATGTTGTACAGATCTCAGCTTACATATTAAGCTGTGTAGAACAATTTTTAAGAAGTTATCTGCGTTGAGCGTATTGCAATACGCTGTGCAGCGTTCATCCAAATTACCAATGCTGAGGTGAAATCCATATAATAGGATTTTACAGATTTAAAGGGTTACCACAAAGACAAGATTTCAAGAAAAAGAAAGAAAGATAAAAGCAAAGAACCGTGAGAGGTAAAAGGGAAGAAATTTAGTTTTACTTTATATTTAAATTGGAAGTAATATTAGGGTTTAGTATCCCAGCACAATTCAGATGAGATAATCCTTGAATTTAATTTATTTATTTATATATTTTACTGTTGCTTAGTCCAGCAAAAACCAGAAATGAAAAACAACCGATCACTCAAGGCAGGCCGCAGTATCTAAAAAAGGGATCAAGGGAACGCGAGCAAAAACAAAGGACAAAGGACAAGGAACAAAGGACCAAAGCACAACAAAGAAAAAAACGAACAATCAATCATCAACAGATCCGACGTGTGGTCTCCAAATCAAAACATGACAAGTTGTAATATATTGACACATACATATATAGATGTATAATGATATACTTTATAGACACTGATGTATAATGATATACTTTATAGATATACAGTGATATATAATATACTAAATTTTTGTAACAATATTGATAGAGAGCAGAGGTTTGATGTCAGTTTCGGAGAAGTTCACGGGGACGTTAAAAAGAATGAGAGGCATTTTCCGAATAGGAGGCTTATATATGTCAATTTTTTTGGAGGGGTCGGAGTTATCGAATTTTGGAAGCAAAATCTCATCGTCTTCACCTCGGCAATTAATTTTGAGAGTTTCATTGTTGAGTGTGGAGATATTTTGAAATTTTACATTCGTTGGACAGTTGGACGAAAGAAGGTCGTACTTGAGTTGATCCAGAGTTTTAGAATGATCTTTCCCCCGAAGCAGCACACTGGCATAAGTAGGTTTAGAATGAGGAGACTCAGCGCGATAAACAGTAGTATGACTCATGTTTGAGAGGTTCTTTTGGACTGCGACATTGACTAAAGTAGGAAGATCCTGTTGTTGTTGTTGAGACCCAGACCGTCCGACCTACCAGAAAGGTGTAAGGTAACTGTTTGGACGGCCGGGAAGGGTGTTGCTTGAGTGTCAAAAGCCTAGACCACCCGACTCATCCGAGGACAAAGAGCAACTTAACGGATGGCCAAGTGTGTGCATAAAAGCTGTGCATAAAAGCAGATCCCAGTGATTGTTGCCCGGGTGTTGGCTTACAGCAGTGAAAAATAAAGGAGGTCAGGAGTGGAGGAATTAGATAATTTTTTTTTAAAGTTAATATGTCGAAAAGAAGATTTTTTTTTTTATTTTTTTTTTGCCGAAAATCCGAGCAACCGCGAAAAAAGAGACAAAACAAAGGAAACCAAATACAAAAATGAAAATAACATGGAATCAAAAATGACATATGAACATAAAGCAATAAATATATGGATATATACAAGTAGCAACGTATAGTTAAAATATTAGAACAATTTGAACGGTATTGTACATAAAACATAAAAGTGATAGAATGTACAAGTATATATCCAAAATAGGCAAACGAATAATATTGATATGATATTACAAAACAGACAAACAGATAATACTGACATAAATATGAAGGACAATTATATACAAAGATGAGAGCACCTGGAACAGTGACACAGTAAGGACTTCAGTGACCGAGTGAAAGTTAAAAGCAGTAGGCATTTCAAGCTTGTTAGAGAACCTGGTTGGAGATCTCTCTTGCCAGTAAAACACAGTTCTTCAATTTGTTCAGTAAGATTTTGTTGGTTCTAACACCAGAGAACCAAGTCGCACGAAGGTTATCAGGGGGGCGGACCAAGTGAAATTTTGAAGTAAGGGGACAGGTGAAGACGTAATGGTCGACGTCGCCATAAGCGTTACAGGGACAATTTGAAGAGCGTTTATGTTTAAAAAAGTGTAAATAATCTAAAAAGGGACCATGACCAGTTAAAAAGTATATTAAAAATTTATTATGAATTTGGAAGTTAGGATTTACTTTAGGTAAATAGCTTAAGATTCTGGCAGGGTCATGAGTACGGGGGGAGATGTAGTCGTTAAGGAGGGATTGCCAATTCGAAAGTAGGAAAGATTTACAATTATTAATTAAAAAGGAGTAAGGAAAAGGGATAAAAAGTGGGGTACCGGAGGTTGTAGCATTTTTGGCCAGTTCGTCTGCGACTTCGTTACCGTGGATATTAGAATGGCCTCTAACCCAGGTTAAATTGATGAGAGATTTATGTGGATAGTCATTTCCTTTAATTTTGGATAGAAGAGTTGTTTTATTTTTAATAGATTTGAATGCAGAGATAGAAGATTGGCTATCAGAAAATATATTGACTTTGATATTGTTCTTGCCTGCCCATAGGATTGCCTGGTTTATGGCCTCTAGTTCAGCCTGAAAAACTGTGTTTCCAGGTTTGAGTTTGAAAGAGTGATTCGATCAGTCGATCATTTTTAAAAATACATATCGCGAATCCTACATCATCATCAATTTTTGAGCCATCTGTAAAAATATTGTATTGAGAGAACGAAGAAGGGTTACAGGGGGGAAAGTTTATAACCCTGAGGTGGGGCGGTGTGCCAGAAAGAGAGCAAAAGGAGTCGAAATGGTCAGGGGGTGGAATAGAGGGGTCAGGAAAGAAATTTAGTTTGTGTTTCCAAAAGTTGTACTTAATAAAGAGGGTTTTAATGACTAAGTGTACAGGTGGGATACCGGTGATTGAAAATAGAGAAATACTTGAAGTTGTCCGGAAGCCCGTAGAAATTTTCAGTAGAAAAGTCCTTTGTAAAGAGGTTAATTTAGAAATTTGGTCCCGAGTAAGATGACCCCCCCAAACACCCGAACCGTAGACAATTATTTTCTCTATTACAGTTAAATACCAAATCTTTAAGAGATTTTTGCTTACCCCCCAATTGTTCCCGGAAATTTTACCAAATGTTGAGGACAACTTGAAGCATTTCTCTTTTAAATGGAAGATGTGGGCACTCCATTTCAGGTTGTTATCGATGATAATGCCTAGATAGTTAAGGTTTTTGGAGATTTTTAGAGTCTTGTTTTGAAGTTTGATGCAGCGATTGTATTTTCTTTTGGATCTAAATCTGTTGATGATGATGCACTTTGATTTTTCGTGTGAGATTGAAAGCTTTAAAGTAGTAAGTGTGTCCGAAATGAGATTAAGAATTAAATTTGTGTTTTGAGTGGTATTTATGATATCACTGCCAGAGGCGACCACGGCTAGATCATCTGCAAAGGCCTGCAGGTAGAAAAGATCGTTGTTAAGGTTTAAAACACTGTTGAAGTAGATATTCCACAGGATCGGGGAAATTACCGAGCCCTGTGGAGCACCACAAGAAAGTAATTTTGAAACGGATAAATTGTTTACTGTAAAATTAACTGTTCGAGAGGACAAGTAAGAAAAAATAAAGGCACGAAAGGGGGGAGGGAGGTTAATTTTTTCTAGAGTAAGGGGAAGTACATTCCAGTTTAAACTGTCAAAGGCCCCGCAGATGTCAACCGTGGTAAGGGAGACATGATGGACTGATCGAAGAGATTCAATATGTTTAACAAGCTTGAAAGCAGCATCTTCACAGCTGTGAAGCTCCCGAAACCCAAATTGTAAGGGATGAAGAGCTCTCTCCGAATTTAACCAGAAATTTAGTTTATGAATGAAGATTTTCTCGATAATTTTACCAAAAGTAGGGAGTAAACAAATGGGGCGATATGAAGTACAAAAAGCTGGATCTTTTCCGGGTTTATTTAAGAAGATAACTTTTGAAACTTTTAGTGGATCGGGAAAGTAGCCAAAATAAAAGATTTTGTTGATGATTTTAGAGATTAGGGAAGGAAAGGACTTGAAGATATTTTTCCAGATGCTGAAATCTAAATTGTCAACACCTGGGGCTTTACCATTGGGGAGAGATTTGAAGACGAGAAGGAGCTCAACATCCGAGACCGAGCCCAACCCGCCAGGAGGAAGTGAAAAAGAGGGAAAGGAAGAAAAATCGGGATCAGTTTTGAAGCAGTGGTCCATCAAGCGTTCAATTTTTTCAGAGTAGCTGAGGTTTATATCGTCGGAGAACTGTAGATTAATATCATTAAAGTGTTTGTTCTTTTGGAATGTGTATTTAAATAGAGATCCAAATTTAGAGGAACAGTTTGAACAGTGATCTTTCCAGGCAGCGGACTTGGCTCGATTAATCATAACTTTGTACTTAGCTCTATTGAGTTTGTATTTAATTGAAGCTTTGGAAATTAAATCAGGGGATGCCGAAGACTTCTCGAGGGATTTTACTCTTTTGTAGAGAGCATTGACAAAGTTACGAAATTTGGAGAGTTCTGGGCTCCACCAACGGAAATTAAAATTTTTAGACGATTTTTTCTTTTTAATGAATTTAAAAGCACAGTCTTGTGTAGATTTAATAAATGATTTTAAAAAGGAGTCCAGAGAGGGGATATCTATTGCGGAGTCGATTTGAGAGGTAAGAGATTTAATGAGGGATTTAAAATTGTAAAGGAATCTGCCAATGCTGTAATTAGTCTTGAAGAAAAAAGAGTCGTTAGAGGGGGGGTTTATATTAATTGAAAATTTGATGTATTTGTGGTCACTGAGGGAGTCGTTAGAGAGGACTTCCCAGTTCTGAAGTTTGTCGAAAAAGCCAAAAGAGGATAGAGTCAAGTCCGGAAAGCCTTTGCCTGAATGGGAAATAAAAGTAGGACCCTGCTTCGGATCGTTGATAACAGTCAAGTCATTTTCAAAACAAAAATCGATCATGTTGAGGCCCCGTCGGTCAGTAAAGTTATAGCCCCACATCTGGGCCCTGGAATTAAAATCACCAAGGATTATAAAATTTGAAGATTGGATACGCAGGTTCGTAAATTCTGCGAGTAGCTCATCTATATTATCATGGGGGGGGGAAGTAAGTGGAAGCCAAATTGAGGGAAGTATTATTAGGGAGCATGATTTCAATTAAAACAAAAGAGAGGGATTGCAATTTTAAATGAACTGTTAAATTTGAATTAAAAATGACAATAGCAGCTTTTTTAGAGGTTGAATTAAATTGAGAAAGGCCAAAGGGGGGTTTGAGGACGATGTCTTGGGATAGATAAGGTTCCTGTAAACAGGCAATATCTATTTTATTTTCCAGCGCAAATTGGAATAAGTTATTGTGCGCTGCTAAGGAATGGTTGACGTTAATTTGGACTATATTGAGAACCATAGCAAGTAGTGCAGTTCCAGGACACAGCGTGGGGCGGGCTAAAGGTTAAAACATAAACAGAAAAATACAGAATATAAGAGTACATAATATATACAATGGCATAAAAATATGAGAATGGGTATAAAACATTTTTACCGATAGGTGTGGTGAGATACCATAGCAGAAAGAAAAGATTATTATTTTTGATCTTTCTGTAGTTTTTTAATTTGGTTTATTGCCCGAAGATAAGAGTTGCAAGCAGCATGATCACGGGCGCTGTGATTACAATCCCATTTAAGGGTAGGGTTTATATCCATTGCAGTACAACAGTTTACGCATTTTGGTGAGAGTGCCTTGCAATTACGGTGGGTGTGGTCACTGGCAGTGCAGCGACTGCAATTGCCTGCTGGAAAAGTACAATAGTTAGCAGTGTGACCATAGTCCTGGCATTTGTAGCAAATTTTCAATGATATATATTTCTTCACCAAAAAGTATGTGAAGTGGTAAAAAAGTTTTTTCACATCAAGTAGTTTGTTGGCGTGTTGAATCTCCAATAAGAGGACCCAATTAAGGTTCCCCCTCCGGTTCCGGAAGTTACGGATGAAGTTCACATCGGTAGTTTTAATGGATGGAAAGTTATCACAGATGAGAGATTTGATCTCTTCCTCTTTGAAGACGGGTGGTACATTAAAGATGATTAGAGGCTGTTTTCTAGGTGGTTCATTTTTGATATTAAATTTGTCACTTAGAGCAGAATTCTGAAGGGTTGGAAGAAGGTTTTCCCCAAGGTTGTTGCTGCAGGTGATCTTTAAGGTTCCGTTAGGAAGGGCAGCAATATTCTTTATGTTGACCTCTTTTGGACAAGGGAAGGATAGAAGATCTTCACGAAGTTGAGCATTATTTTTTAACCGGTCTTTACCTTGGAGAAGAACAGATGAATAGCTAGGTCTAGAGGAGGATGAGGTTGGAGATTTGGGTAGAAGATTTGGTAGAGTTTCTGTAAGTTGATCTTTTACAGTGTTGTTGATTTCAGCCAGTTGCTCTTTAACAGTAGTATTAATCAAATTTGGTAGGTTGTCATTCAAGTTTTGAGCAAAGATTTGTAAATTTTGAGTTATTGCATTTTTCATTGATTCAAGGTCTTCGGTAAGAGAGCTTCTAATATCAGCCAGAGTAGCTTCTGAGGAGGAAGTAGTAGGTAAGGTAGAACTTTTGTGCTGATTTTCAAACAGAACCGATGCCGCCCTCAGGTCTGAGAATTTTCGGTCTAGATAGTAGGCATGGTTTTGAGTAAGTCTCACATTGCGGTGGATATAATTTTGAAGTTGTTCGACTCTTAGAAGGACTTTAGAGAGGTACTGATTGCAATAGTCAGTATCCTCGATGGTTTCAATTGTTTCAACAGTATTAGTGGCGGATCGAATCACTTCTGAGCCATCAGCAGAAAGGGTTGGAGAAGATATTGTGGATGATCTCTGATGGAGAGGAGGTGGATAAACAGGAGGCGGAGAAACAGAAGAAGGAGCCGAGGAAGTGTTAGACGATTTCTGAGAGAAAGAGTTGGGAGTAACAACGGTTGAAGAAGATATTGCAAATGTTTTTTGAGAAGGAGGAGGTAGGTCAGATGAAGCAGAAGTCGGAACGGTGGTGGAAGATCTTTGAGAAGATGGACTGTAATTAGATGCTGCAGGACTAGCTTTTTTTGAAGACACAAAATAGGAATCTTGAGTTCGGGAACCAGAGGGAGAAGTCCGGGAACAGCTGGCCAAACCGTAGGAAGGTCTAGGACCAGTAGGCTTGGCATTGGTGGCCTCAGAATAAGAAGGTCTTAAGGTGGCGGAAAATTTGCTGTCCTTAATGTCAACAAGTTTTAGTATTGGTTGGTTAAGGAGACATGTATTAAAGTTGCTAGAGATTGAAGAAGATACAATGTTTGTATTACTAGCTGAAGTAGTGGAAGATGAAACAGTTGCAGAAGCTGAAACTTCAGATACACCGACAGAAGTACAAGCGGGGGTGGTGGTGGTACAAGGGGGGGCAGCAGAAGAAGTGATAGGAAGGGGGGGGAAATCAGTGTCAGACATAAAGAGTGAATTAGGGGTAGACATTATTATATAGAGATATCAATCAAAAAAAAAATTATTATATATATATACAGTAAGTATTATAATATGAAAATATATCAAAAGCATATTGTGGTAGTAATTCAATATCAGATTACAAGTAGGAATTATGTATAGAAAACTAGATGTTTCTGAGATAAAATGAAAAATTTTAAATGCAAAACCAGGGGTGGTGAGCAGAGGCGAGCATGTAATATACCATTGGAAGGGTTATCAAAATGTAGTACATAGGGCCTGGGTCACAAAAATGTTACACAGAAAGTGGCTACGACGCTTAGTTTTTGAGCTAGGCCGTTTAAAGTTTAAGTTGAGAATTTTAAAAATTTTTGAAATTTAAAAACACAAAATAACCTAGGGACATGACCCCTTGAAATGATCAGCAGAACGAAAGGATTTCAAAAATGCAAAAAAGTCACATGTATACATCTTAAAAATTGAGAAATTAACAAAAAACTAAAATAAAAAGGGCCAGGAACGAAACAAGGGAGGGAATGAAATTTCGAATAAAAAAAAAATACAAGCCGAAAAGGAAGAAGAGGACAACAGATCGAACAGGGAAAGACACTGGGAAAATCCACTATATGAAAAAGGGGAAAACGTAGATCAGAAGACATTGTACAGGAAGGGGAAGCATTCATTTTATAAAAAGGGATGATTCGCATGCTCAGATACATAAAACATGAAAACAAAGTTTACAAATTTGCATTTTAAACATTTAAAAACTGTTCCAGGTGGTCAAAAAATACTCAATTAACATAATACACACTTCAAAGATACTAAATGTATAAATTAAATATAGAAATTGATAGAAATTAACTTGTTTTACAGATGTACAAAAGCTTCAAATCTGGAACTTTTGGAAGAATCCCCATTACAATGGCGTGTTGAATACGAAGCATAACGATAGAACATTTTAAAAATATATAAACTGGTATCTCACCACACAGAGGTCGTAGAAGGAAATCAATGGTACCCATAGAAAGCTGGCAAGACGGGGCACAATAATCTACAACACAAACACAGATAAGACGAAGGATCACGCGCCCAAGGCGCAAGAAAGCGAGAGCGGGAAAACATGCGTGCCCTCGAAACGAAAGTGTGTCGTTTTACGTCAGGAAGATCCTGTGTAAGGTTTTTAGCAAAGTTTTCAAGGTTTGGAGATATGGAATTTGAGTTGATCCAGAGTTTTAGAATGATCTTTCCCCCGAAGCAGCACACTGGCATAAGTAGGTTTAGAATGAGGAGACTCAGCGCGATGAACAGTAGTATGACTCATGTTTGAGAGGTTCTTTTGGACTGCGACATTGACTAAAGTAGGAAGATCCTGTGTAAGGTTTTTAGCAAAGTTTTCAAGGTTTGGAGATATGGAATTTTTCAATAGGTTAAGTTCCTCGTGGAAGGTTGCTTTAATTTCTTGTATAGGTTTTGAAGAGTCGTGATCCAGTGGGAAGGCAGAGGCCAGAGGTTGTGAATCATAAAGATGACAGGTTGTTTTAATTATGTTAAATTTTTCCTCCAAAAATCTTTGTTGGGCAATAGTTGGTTTGACATGTCGAATTAGAAAACTTTGGATTTGGTTGCAGGTTCTACGAATTTTTTGGTGGAAGGATTTGCATAGCTCTCCGTCTACTTCTTCAGTTTCAGATGAGGTAAAAGGGTTGATGTCCAACTGATCATCTTGAGAGACAGGTTGATCTGGAGATGAATATTTCAGGTTTCGGCCGGAAGCTGCAGGAGGTTTATATAATACTGTAAAATGAGGCAAGGTGGCGGAGAAAGCAGATGATCTACGAGGAAGTTGAAGAATCGGAGGCGGAGAACGAGGAACTGACGAACAAGGAGGCTGAAGGATCGGAGGAGGAGAACGGGAAACAATGCCAGAGTAGGAGCAGGAAGAGGATGATGCTGAAGACTTCATATCAGGATGTTTAACAGAGAGCTGAAGATGAGAATCAGATGAATCAGACAAAGGAGCAACCAGTAAAGTAGCTGAGGGTGTGTCATCTCTCAGACTGCTGTAGAAGGTTGAGAGTGGAGGTAATGCAACTTCATAGAACTTTGCAAATGAGTCGATATATTCGTAAGGATACACTCCCTTTCGAAGCAGCAGCTCGCTGTGGTTTGGATGTTGTCTTTTAAAATCTTACTGCAAGATTTCTGGCTAGCTTCTCCAGGGAGGTATTCAGAAACTGCAAAGTGTTGATGTACTTTTCCCTGTTTTGTGCAATTACATCGATCCTGTGATTCGGTAGCTTGCCAAGTTCCGACATCAGGAGGTGAGCATCATAAGACTTTAAATTCTGGAAGAGTACAGGGATGACTCTCTTCAGCTTGTATTGCAGGTTGCATTCCACATGTACCACACCTCTGTACTCTCCAGTGATGTGTGAATGATCTCGAGCCTTCCCGATGTACCGGCCTTCATTTTTTGCAACCTCCTTTTTACAGAGATAGCAATGTGTTGCTTGATTAAATGAGATGCTTCACTCCTGGTCAAACTCAGTGGAGCGATGGTATTGAAGCGGGCAGCCAATTCATCACGCTCCTCCATCATCCTCTGCAGAAAGTGATCCGCAACGTCGGAGCCTCTATAACTGTACACGGGTTTGTACGTTTCACCCTTCGGCCCGACAATCACATAAGCATAACCACAGGCTTCATGGTAGGCAACCTTTTATATAAAGGACTTGTCTCCACTGGGTTGTGCACTTGGCAGGTGCTTCAGGAGTGATTCAAAATCAGCATATATCACAAATGGGACCGGGTGTTGATATTGCAAATTGTTGAATTTGAGTATACTCTTCTCGAGACTTGACATTTTGACACGTTGTGGGTTATGAGCCTTACAATAGGGCGTGTGTTCCAAGAGCAGATCTACGCGGGTGAAGCGGTGGAGGCATCGGTAGCATACTTGACATGGTGTGCAATCAGTGGACAAATCCCCGAGAAGCCTGGACATACTGCGAATCAAAAAATAGTGTTGGTGCGTGCCCCGACTAATGAGGAAGATATTGATGCAATCGGTAATGTCTTCACGTTCTGAAATGTGGAGAGGAAACACTTCTTCCTCCTCATAACCGAACACATTTATCCTGCAGTTGTTCAACTTCTTCAGGGTCGGTACCTTGTTCGCTATAGATGTAAGGTTACTAGAGAGCAGAGGTTTGATGTCAGTTTCGGAGAAGTTCACGGGGACGTTAAAAAGAATGAGAGGCATTTTCCGAATAGGAGGCTTATATATGTCAAATTTTTTGGAGAGGTCGGAGTTATCGAATTTTGGAAGCAAAGTCTCATCGTCTTCACCTCGGCAATTACTTTTGAGAGTTTCCGTGTTGAGTGTGGAGATATTTTGAATTTTTACATTCGTTGGACAGTTGGACTTAAGAAGGTCGTACTTGAGTTGATCCAGAGTTTTAGAATGATCTTTCCCCCGAAGCAGCACACTGGCATAAGTAGGTTTAGAATGAACAGTAGTATGATTCAAGTTTGAGAGGTTCTTTTGGACTGCGGCATTGACTAAAGTAGGAAGATCCTGTGTAAGGTTTTTAGCAAAGTTTTCAAGGTTTGGAGATATGGAATTTTTCAATAGGTTAAGTTCCTCGTGGAAGATTGCTTTAATTTCTTGTATAGGTTTTGAAGAGTCGTGATCCAGTGGGAAGGCAGAGGCCAGAGGTTGTGAATCATAAAGATGACAGGTTGTTTTAATTATGTTAAATTTTTCCTCCAAAAATCTTTGTTGGGCAATAGTTGGTTTGACATGTCGAATGAGAAAACTTTGGATTTGGTTGCAGGTTCTAGGAATTTTTTGGTGGAAGGATTTGCACAGCTCTCCGTCTACTTCTTCAGTTTCAGATGAGGTAAAAGGGTTGATGTCCAACTGATCATCTTGAGAGACAGGTTGATCTGGAGATGAATATTTCTGGTTTCGGCCGGAAGCTGCAGGAGGTTTGGAGAATACAGTAAAATGAGGCAAGGTGGCGGAGAAAGCAGATGATCTACGAGGAAGTTGAAGAATCGGAGGCGGAGAACGAGGAACTGATGAACAAGGAGGCTGAAGGATCGGAGGAGGAGAACGGGAAACAATGCCAGAGTAGGAGCAGGAAGAGGATGATGCTGAAGACTTCATATCAGGATGTTTAACAGAGAGCTGAAGATGAGAATCAGATGAATCAGACAAAAGAGCAACCAGTAAAGTAGCTGAGGGTGTCGAAAGCCCAGAACGACCGACTCATCCGAAGACTTGAGTAACAAGATGGACGTTCGGGAAAATTTTTGATTAGCGGAGTCCGACCTCCACAGTCACGGTCCCCGGTCAGAGTAACCAGTAGTTTATTTAAATCTAAAGTATTTTACATTTTACAAAAATCGGCTCAACATTGCCGAGGTCGATGTTGTACAGATCTCAGCTTTCATATTAAGCTGTGTCGAAAACCCAGACCACTCGACTCGTCCGAGGACTTAGAGTCAAGAAATATACAAGAAATATTTATACAAGATACAATTTATACAAGAAATTTATACAATTTATACAAGAAATTAAAGCAACCTTCCACGAGGCAAATGTGTGGAACAATTTTTAAGAAGTTATCTGCGTTGAGCGTATTGCAATACGCTGTACAGCGTTCAGCCAAATTACCAATGATGAGGTGAAATCCATATAATAGGATTTTACAGATTTAAAGGGTTACCACAAAGACAAGATTTCAAGAAAAAGAAAGAAAGATAAAAGCAAAGAACCGTGAGAGGTAAAAGGGAAGAAATTTAGTTTTACTTTATATTTAAATTGGAAGTAATATTAGGGTTTAGTATCCCAGCACAATTCAGATGAGATAATCCTTGAATTTAATTTATTTATTTATATATTTTACTGTTGCTTAGTCCAGCAAAAACCAGAAATGAAAAACAACCGATCACTCAAGGCAGGCCGCAGTATCTAAAAAAGGGATCAAGGGAGCGCGAGCAAAAACAAAGGACAAAGGACAAGGAACAAAGGACCAAAGCACAACAAAGAAAAAAAACGAACAATCAATCATCAACAGATCCGACGTGTGGTCTCCAAATCAAAACATGACAAGTTGTAATATATAGACACATACATATATAGATGTATAATGATATACTTTATAGACACTGATGTATAATGATATACTTTATAGATATACAGTGATATATAATATACTAAATTTTTGTAACAATATTGATATTTCATTATCTATTAGTCAACATAATCTGTAGTATCTGATCTTCTGACACTTTTTCTTTATGATACATAGTAATAACTTAGATATGTCTTTAAACCTCTAGACAACAAAACTGTTATAGCATAACCTTTGTCTCTTTGTCATCAAGCGGGAGAACACTAGAGCGAGAAAATGCATGTGCACCAGGTCCCACGCAGAAAACTCTCACACATCCTTCCCAAGATTCAGGAAAAGAGAACAAGATCAGCACCATTCTCCCATCAGCGAAAGTTGACAGGATCAGCAACCAAAGGTTTGACGGGAAGAGGGCAGGTACAGTGTCCGGATGACCAGCAGATCAAAGTGCGCCAGTCAGGAGACGGAAATCATGCAGATAAGATTAAATAAAAGTCAACCGGGAGGAGAGGCACAAGAGCACGGGTGTAAAACAGCAGTTGATCATAGACAATCAGTTAATACGTGGTCAATCAGCGATAAAGCGATCAAACAAGACATCAAGGTCAGGAATCAGAGCGATCCAATGCAAATGTATCAGAGCCCTCTCAGCAAACACTCCCACATTCCATCATAAGTCACCGGGAAAGAAATCAGGATCAGCATCAATCTCCATCCAACGAAAAGTTTGTCAGGAAGAGGGCAGGCGCAGAGTCAAGAAGTCCAGCAGATCAAAGTTCGCTCATCAGAGTGCACATATCGTAAAAACAGGATTGGCTAAGGATATTCTTGGTCACCCAGCAGCGTAGCATATGTACAAGATACCATGCACAGGAAGCGAGGAGAGATGAGAATATGTCTACATACCAAAGTTTGTCATGGAGAAGATATTGTAGTTATCTGGGTGTTTTAGAGTAGGCAGAATTATTTACCAGAGACAGTATTATTTAGTCAATATGCTTTCATAAGTAGACTATTTGCTATTTAACAGAGACAGAATTGTTTATCATTTTGTTGTCAGAGGAAGACTATTTGCTTTCAATCGAATAGTTTATCGAGTATAATAGTTCCCAGAATGTCTGAGGCATATGTATTTTGCAGAGTCAGTATTAAAGAAAGTTCTCTCAAGATCTCCCTGTATAAATAAAGTTTATGTACATTTATGAGGACAATGCAAGACCTTTAAGATAAACTTCAAATGAGATAGTAGATCATGTAAAACAGTATACATCAGTATCAATGAGATCAATACAAGATCGTTGGGGTACTAATCAACATTATAATTTCTATACTATGAAATAATAGATCATGTAACTCAGTATAAATCCCACAATTCTACAAATGAAGGAGACTCACACGTCAAACAATATCAACAAGAACGAGGAAAAACATGTCAAAACAACCTAGGAGCAAAAACAGTCATTGATCACCTTCAATTAAAAGCAGCAAATAGTCCGCCCACAGTGTTGTCACTTAGCTTTGTTGGAAACCTCTCTCGCAATTTTAATACAGTTTTGCAGTTTTTTAACAAGGGATATGTTTTTACAAACACTGGAAAACCAAGTTGCACGTTGGGCGGGAGAGGGACGGACCAGATGAAAGTTTTTCGTAAGGGGGCAAGAGAATAAAAAGTGATCCGCGTCACCAAAGGCGTTGCAAGGGCAGTTAGATGATTTTTTGTGTTTAAAGAATTTGAGATAATCCAAAAAGGGGCCATGTCCAGTAATAAAGTACACCAGGTATTTATTAAAAATTTGAAAGGTGGGATCAACGCGGGGAAGAAAATCAAGTATACGGGCAGGATCATGGGTTCGGGGAGAGACGTAATCATTAAGGTAAAGTTGCCATGAATTTAAAAGGAAATCTTTACATTTACGGGAGAGAAGAGAATAAGGGAAAGGGACCGAAAAGGGTATCCCAGAGAGGGCAGCTTCTTTAGCCTTCATATTAGCAACCTTGTTTCCCAGTATTCCAGTATGGGCCTTAACCCATCGGAGGTTAATTAATTTAGATGCCGAATGTGCCAGAAGTTTAATTTCACAAAGGAGTTTAGATTTGTTTTTAACTGTTTTGAATGCCAAAATAGAGGACAAGCTATCTGAGAAGATATTAACCTTTGTATCGTTGTCCATGGCCCATTTAATTGCAATTTGAATCGCTGAGATTTCAGCTTGAAAAACTGTATTTCCATTGGAGAGTTTATAAGAGAAAGTTTCCACAAGGTCATCTTTGTTGTATATACAGACAGCGAATCCAACATTATCTTCTATTTTAGATCCGTCTGTATATATATTGTAATTAGAAAAGGAGTCAGGGTCACTCACAGGGAGATTAACAATTCGCCGGAAAGGCGGAATGCGGGAAAAAGGGGTCTTACAATCAAAAAGGAAAGGAGAGGGGAGACTGGGGTCATCAAATAAATCAGTTTTATGATGCCAAAAATGAAATTTTTTATATAATGCATGAATAACGAGATGTATAGGAGGATGCCAGTTATAGAATATAAAGAAATGCTTGAAGTTTTTCTAAAGCCGGTTGGAATTTTTAATAGGAAAATCCTTTGAAGAGATATAAGACGTTTAATCTGGTCCCCCGTTAAACATTTACCCCAGACCCCAGAGCTGAAAGTAATAATCTTCTCAATAACAGACAGATACCAAATTTTAAGATAAGATTTGTTAATACCCCAGTTACTACCCGAGATTTTCCCGAAAGTAGAAGAGAGCTTAAAGCATTTCTCTTTTAGATAAAAAATATGTGGACTCCAAGTTAAATTATCATCAATTATTATGCCGAGGTATTTAAGGTGACGGGCAATTTTAATCGTTTTATTTAATATTTTAATTCTGGAATTTTGACGGCGCTTGGATCTAGTTTTGTTAAAAATAATACATTGAGATTTATCCGGTGAAATGGAAAGTTTAAGAGCATCAAGAGAGGAGGTCAAAAGGGAGTTGGTACGGAGCGAAGTCTGTGCAAGGGAATCTCCAAAAGTCACCACCGCGAGATCATCGGCGAATGCCTGCAAGTAATTTAGATCGTTGTTCAAGAGTAAAATTTTGTTAAAATAGATACTCCACAGGATCGGGGATATTACCGAACCCTGTGGGGCACCCAAAGTTAAGGTTTTCGAAGAGGTGTATAATCCATCAGAATATGTAATTGAACGGGAGCTGAGGTATGAGAAAATGAATGTTTGAAATTCAGAGGGAAGGTTAATATTCTTAAATGTATCTGGAAGGACATTCCAGTCAAGAGAATCAAACGCTCCGCAGATGTCCACGGTGGTGAGTGAAACAAAGTGACCCGGTTTAAATTTTCGTATAGTAGTGACAAGAGTGTGAGTGGCCTCCTCACAACTAACCAATTCCCGGAAACCAAACTGAAACGGATGAAAAGCTTCATTGGAAGAAAGCCAGAAGTTCAATTTATTTACAAAGAGTTTTTCGAGGATTGTGCCAAAAGTGGGGAGAAGACATATGGACCGATATGAAGTACAAAGTGAAGGGTCCTTCCCAGGTTTATTTAAAAATAATATTTTAGCATTACGAAGGCAGGCCGGAAAGTAACAAAATTTGAAGCAGAGATTAAATATTTTAGAGAAAATAAAGGGGAAGGAGGAAAAAAGAGTTTTCCAAATTTTAATGTCTATCAAGTCCATACCCGGAGCTTTACCGTTAGGGAGATTGTCAATGACCAATGAGAGCTCCTCCTCCGAAACAGAACCCAACCCCACATCTGAAAGAGGAAAACGCGGAAAACCGTTGAATGATTTATCGTCTTTAAAACAATGGTCCAATAGACGTTGAATTTTAGTTTTATAATCAAGGTTCATCTCATCCTGAAATTGTAAATTAATGTTGTTAAATTTGTTTTCCTTTTGAAAAGCAAATTTAAAGAGAGTGCCGAATTTAGAAGAACAATTAGTGCAGAATTTTCTCCAGGATTCCGTTTTAGATTTGTTGATAAGTTTTTTGTACTTGGCACGGTTGAGTTTATATTTAATGGTAGCCTCGGAAATTTGTTCCGAGGGAGCAGAGTTTCTCTCTAGAGATTTAATACGTTTGTATAATGCTGTGACGAAGTTCCTGAACTTTGCAAGGTTAGGATTCCACCAGTTAAATCCTGGTCGTTTATTGACTTTCTTTTTTCTAATATACTTAAATGCACAGGTTTGGGTGACGTCAATATAAGTTTTTATAAAGTTATCAAGAGAGGTGGGATCGGTAATTTTGTCAAGGGAGCAAGAGAAAAAGGGGATGTGAGTTTTAAATTTATAAAGAAATTTGCCAAGAGAGTAATTTGTTTTGAGAAAAATGGAATTGTCCGAAGGGGGGTCAAGATCAAGGGTTAATTTTATATATCTGTGGTCGCTAAAAGTATCACTTGAGAGAATCTCCCATTTTTGAATACGGTCAAATAAGCCGAAAGATACAATAGAAAGATCCGGAAATCCTTTGCCAGAATGTGAAACGAATGTTGGACCACATGAAGGATCGTTTAAGACTATTAAATTATTTTCCATACAGAAGTCAATTACACTGTACCCCCGGTGATCAATGAAAGGGTAACCCCACATCAGCGCCCTGGCGTTGAAATCACCCAGTATTAAAAAGTCAGATGTCAGGAAATTAAGTGAAGAGAGTTCAGTGAGAATTTCCGAAATGGAATCGTGAGGAGGGCAATATATTGATATTATATTTAATGTTTTGTCTTTTGGAAGAAAAACCTCCACAACTACAAATGCTGCCGATTGAAATTTAGAACAGCAGGATAATCAGGGTTTAAGAATAGAAGGGAAGCTTTGTTTGTTAAGGAGTTAAACTGTTTAATACCAAGGGGAGGGCGAAGTACCGACCCCTCAGAAAGAAAAGGTTCTTGTAGGCTAATTATGTCAAGAGATTTCTCAACTGCAAATTGTAGTAAATTATTGTGTGCTGATAGAGAATGATTGGTATTTATCTGAAGAATTTTTAAGACCATAATGGGTGAATCAACGCCCGGAGGCCGAAGCAGAGAAAGGACACAAAAATACAATACAAAAAAACAAGAAAAACATATAAGCACTCATATATATTTACAAAACAAAAGGGCAAAGGGAATAAAACACATAAGCACTCATACATATTTACAAAACAAAAGGGCAAAGGGAACTCAGAGAGATTTTTGTATCTCCCTGATACGCCACAGTTCTTTCTGCATAGCAGTACATCTGGTACGATCACGAGCGTTGTGATTGGTCTTCCAACGGAGTGAGTCATCATCTGCATTTGCGGTAGAACAGTTAATACATGTAGGATTCCTAACTGTACATGTCTTGTAAGTGTGACCTTGTTTGGTACACTGGCTGCAGTTTACATCAGTCCAGTGACATGCCACCGCAGAATGTCCAAAGCCTTGGCATTTATAACAGATTTGGAGAGATACGAACTTCTTGATAAAGAAATACTGGAAGTGTCGATAAACTTTTTTGTTCTCAATCAGTATTTTAGCTGATACAGCGTCGAGGAGAAAAACCCAATTTGTTGATCCGACTCTGTTCTTGAATTTTTTAATGAATTTATATTCATGTTGATTTGTGGGTGGCAGGTTACTAAAAATCAATTGTTTAACATCCTCCTCTGATACTTTATCTGGTATATTGAAAAGAATCAATGCTTGCTTCCGGGTGGGAGGCTTGTAAACAGTAAATTTTTCAGAGATGTCCGAGTTTATAAATTTCGGTAATAATGCATCCACATCTTTCTCCCGGCAGGTAATCTTCAGGGTGCCGTTCTGTAACGTCGAAACGTTTTGAATTTTAATGTCAGGAGGACATTGATATGATAGGAGGTCGTGCCTGAGTTGATTATTGTTTTTCCTTCGGTCTTTGCTCTGTAGCATGACGCTAGCATAGGATGGTTTCTTTGAAGTAGTTGAAGTATTCAGTGCTGGAGATTGGTGTAATGTGGCCAGGTTCTTTTGAACAGCGTTTTCTATCAATGTCGGAAGTTCCAGTACCAGGTCCTGCGAGAATTTCTTCAAATTCTTTGTTATTGGGTTTTGAAGATGAGCTATTTGCTCATTAAAGGAGGTTTGAATGTTTTGCAGAGCAACAGATGGATCAGGTGCATGAGTTGTGGAGGTACATGGCATTTGGGATTCGAATAGTTGACATGCAGATTTTATCGATTCAAACTTGTCGTCAAAGTACTTCTTTTGGGTAGCATTAGGTTTTATATATCTATTTATGTAGCCTTTTATTTGATTTGTGTACCTCTGCATTTTGAATAGGAAGTTGTTGCAAGCATCAGAATTTTCCTCCAAATTTTCAACAGTGGTTGTTGAGGTTGTTTCTTCCAAGTCTCCCATAGAGTGAGAGGGTTCAGACGGGGAAGTATGTTTTGTCATTCGGTAGGAGGCCTGTGGAGGATTGGAAAAGACCGTGAAATGGTGTTGATGAGTAGGAGTTAAAAGAGCAGACTGTCTCTGAGGCAGGGCCCAAGGAGCAGAGTTGGAGACGGCTTCTGAGTAAGAATTTGCAGAGGAGGTTGAAGGATTCTTCACATCAATCAGATTAACGGTAGGTTGTAGCAACGGATCAGAAGAGATTCTCAGGAAATCCGATGGACGGGATTGATCACTGGTCTTAGAAGAAGATTTGGGTGGAAGATCACAGGCTTTAAGTGAAGGTTTAGGCGGCAGTTGACCTGAGTATGTTCTGTTGGATTTAGGTGTATCGGAGTTTAACAGTTCCGCCGGTAAAGTAGTTGAAGTTCCACCACAAATGCCAGCATCTGATGTAAAGGAAGTCGTGGTCGGCGAAGGTATCAAAGGCACTGAGGAAGGGAGGGCAGGAAAATCTTCATGACCAGGGGAAAAAGGATTCAATGAATCCGGGCAAGGGGAAAAGGGATTAATCATTTCAGAATTTTTACATAAACAGAGTTACATTTAACATAATAGCGGAGATGTTCAACATATTAGCAGTATTATGACACTTAATAATTAAATAGTATTTCGGGGCAAATCACTCAAGGGAAGAATCACCAAAAACAAAAAAGGAAGGAAGTGAGCAGTAACGAGCAGAAGATCATCAAGGGGACGGAGCAGTGATCCTAACCAAGCAGGAAAAAATCCCGGAGTAAAAGCAGTAAAAATAAACGAACGAAGTCCAAAAAACGGAAATTAGGGTGGCCAAAGGAAGAAGGAGCACTTATCCACAAAAGCAAATCCAAACGGAAAGGGCCAGAGCTTAGAAAAAAATATTTGGATACAAGGAAGGCAAACGGGGAAAGTTAGTCGAAGGAATAGTCGATATATCCAATAGAAAAAGAGTTGGTGTTGCCACTAAAGTTATTGGAAACGGTTGACGTCAGAAGCTACAAAAAGGGAGGGGAGCATGGGGGGGGGGCAAACGGACTCTAAGTGCCGAAGGAATATGAAATCGGAGAAATTAAAAATTTTTGAATTTTTTTGAAATTTTTTTTTTCTTTTTCAGTGTTTAACAGTAAATTTGAACATAGACGAAATCAACCAGGAAAATATAATATAAAAATTCAAGGTATGCCAAAAATGAAGAAGAGGGAGACCCGATCAACGGTAACCATAGTAACACAGCAGGGTTACGAACCAAGGCAGGAATCCAAATCATACATTTCCAGAATAAGTCAAAAAGGGAAGAAGAGGTCGGGAGAGCCGACAGAGCGGACGGGGCCAAACCATTCAAAGGAAAAGGGGGGAATCACATAAATGCATCTACATGGAATATGTACAATACACGGAAAGGGGTGAAATACGGAAACAGAAGTAAAAGCACCGAAAGGAACATTTTTAAAATACATTTTACACATATTAAATTTGCTCCTAGGTAATAAAATTGTTTCACTTAACAGAGTTAAAACTTTGATCTAACTAAATATATACTTTATATTGACAAATAATGAATATTATATATAGATTCACAGATGTATAAACAGCCACTTTTGGACCGTTCTCAATGGCTTCCTCAATACAATGGATTGCCCAAGACATAGCATATTTACATTTTGAATTAAATCATATCTCACCATAGAGAAGTCGCAGAGCTTAACCATATATATCAAAGTGAAGCTTGGAAGAGGGACAACGATAAATACGCACACACAAAACATAGCAAACAAAAATCAAGTTTCCACAGCACAGAAAACACGAGCACGAAAAAAGCGACTGATCATCGTAAGCGCAGAGGTCGGACTCCGTAGCTGAGGGTGTGTCATCTCTCAGATGACACAGGGTGTGTCATCTCTCAGACTGCTGTAGAAGGTAGAGAGTGGAGGTAATGCAACTTCATAGAACTTTGCAAATGAGTCGATATATTCGTAAGGATACACTCCCTTTCGAAGCAGCAGCTCGCTGTGGTTTGGATGTTGTCTTTTAAAATCTTACTGCAAGATTTCCGGCTAGCTTCTCCAAGGAGTTATTCAGAAACTGCAAACTGTTGATGTACTTTTCCATGTTTTGTGCAATTACATCGATCCTGTGATTCGGTAGCTTGCCAAGTTCCGACATCAGGAGGTGAGCATCATAAGACTTTAAATTCTGGAAGAGTACAGGGATGACTCTCTTCAGCTTGTATTGCAGGTTGCATTCCACATGTACCACACCTCTGTACTCTCCAGTGATGTGTGAATGATCTCGAGCCTTCCCGATGTACCGGCCTTCATTTTTTGCAACCTCCTTTTTACAGAGATAGCAATGTGTTGCTTGATTAAATGAGATGCTTCACTCCTGGTCAAACTCAGTGGAGCGATGGTATTGAAGCGGGCAGCCAATTCATCACGCTCCTCCATCATCCTCTGCAGAAAGTGATCCGCAACGTCGGAGCCTCTATAACTGTACACGGGTTTGTACGTTTCACCCTTCGGCCCGACAATCACATAAGCATAACCACAGGCTTCATGGTAGGCAACCTTTTATATAAAGGACTTGTCTCCACTGGGTTGTGCACTTGGCAGGTGCTTCAGGAGTGATTCAAAATCAGCATATATCACAAATGGGACCGGGTGTTGATATTGCAAATTGTTGAATTTGAGTATACTCTTCTCGAGACTTGACATTTTGACACGTTGTGGGTTATGAGCCTTACAATAGGGCGTGTGTTCCAAGAGCAGATCTACGCGGGTGAAGCGGTGGAGGCATCGGTAGCATACTTGACATGGTGTGCAATCAGTGGACAAATCCCCGAGAAGCCTGGACATACTGCGAATCAAAAAATAGTGTTGGTGCGTGCCCCGACTAATGAGGAAGATATTGATGCAATCGGTAATGTCTTCACGTTCTGAAATGTGGAGAGGAAACACTTCTTCCTCCTCATAACCGAACACATTTATCCTGCAGTTGTTCAACTTCTTCAGGGTCGGTACCTTGTTCGCTATAGATGTAAGGTTACTAGAGAGCAGAGGTTTGATGTCAGTTTCGGAGAAGTTCACGGGGACGTTAAAAAGAATGAGAGGCATTTTCCGAATAGGAGGCTTATATATGTCAAATTTTTTGGAGAGGTCGGAGTTATCGAATTTTGGAAGCAAAGTCTCATCGTCTTCACCTCGGCAATTACTTTTGAGAGTTTCATTGTTGAGTGTGGAGATATTTTGAATTTTTACATTCGTTGGACAGTTGGACTTAAGAAGGTCGTACTTGAGTTGATCCAGAGTTTTAGAATGATCTTTCCCCCGAAGCAGCACACTGGCATAAGTAGGTTTAGAATGAACAGTAGTATGATTCAAGTTTGAGAGGTTCTTTTGGACTGCGGCATTGACTAAAGTAGGAAGATCCTGTGTAAGGTTTTTAGCAAAGTTTTCAAGGTTTGGAGATATGGAATTTTTCAATAGGTTAAGTTCCTCGTGGAAGATTGCTTTAATTTCTTGTATAGGTTTTGAAGAGTCGTGATCCAGTGGGAAGGCAGAGGCCAGAGGTTGTGAATCATAAAGATGACAGGTTGTTTTAATTATGTTAAATTTTTCCTTCAAAAATCTTTGTTGGGCAATAGTTGGTTTGACATGTCGAATGAGAAAACTTTGGATTTGGTTGCAGGTTCTAGGAATTTTTTGGTGGAAGGATTTGCACAGCTCTCCGTCTACTTCTTCAGTTTCAGATGAGGTAAAAGGGTTGATGTCCAACTGATCATCTTGAGAGACAGGTTGATCTGGAGATGAATATTTCTGGTTTCGGCCGGAAGCTGCAGGAGGTTTGGAGAATACAGTAAAATGAGGCAAGGTGGCGGAGAAAGCAGATGATCTACGAGGAAGTTGAAGAATCGGAGGCGGAGAACGAGGAACTGATGAACAAGGAGGCTGAAGGATCGGAGGAGGAGAACGGGAAACAATGCCAGAGTAGGAGCAGGAAGAGGATGATGCTGAAGACTTCATATCAGGATGTTTAACAGAGAGCTGAAGATGAGAATCAGATGAATCAGACAAAAGAGCAACCAGTAAAGTAGCTGAGGGTGTCGAAAGCCCAGAACGACCGACTCATCCGAAGACTTGAGTAACAAGATGGACGTTCGGGAAAATTTTTGATTAGCGGAGTCCGACCTCCACAGTCACGGTCCCCGGTCAGAGTAACCAGTAGTTTATTTAAATCTAAAGTATTTTACATTTTACAAAAATCGGCTCAACATTGCCGAGGTCGATGTTGTACAGATCTCAGCTTTCATATTAAGCTGTGTCGAAAACCCAGACCACTCGACTCGTCCGAGGACTTAGAGTCAAGAAATATACAAGAAATATTTATACAAGATACAATTTATACAAGAAATTTATACAATTTATACAAGAAATTAAAGCAACCTTCCACGAGGCAAATGTGTGGAACAATTTTTAAGAAGTTATCTGCGTTGAGCGTATTGCAATACGCTGTACAGCGTTCAGCCAAATTACCAATGATGAGGTGAAATCCATATAATAGGATTTTACAGATTTAAAGGGTTACCACAAAGACAAGATTTCAAGAAAAAGAAAGAAAGATAAAAGCAAAGAACCGTGAGAGGTAAAAGGGAAGAAATTTAGTTTTACTTTATATTTAAATTGGAAGTAATATTAGGGTTTAGTATCCCAGCACAATTCAGATGAGATAATCCTTGAATTTAATTTATTTATTTATATATTTTACTGTTGCTTAGTCCAGCAAAAACCAGAAATGAAAAACAACCGATCACTCAAGGCAGGCCGCAGTATCTAAAAAAGGGATCAAGGGAGCGCGAGCAAAAACAAAGGACAAAGGACAAGGAACAAAGGACCAAAGCACAACAAAGAAAAAAAACGAACAATCAATCATCAACAGATCCGACGTGTGGTCTCCAAATCAAAACATGACAAGTTGTAATATATAGACACATACATATATAGATGTATAATGATATACTTTATAGACACTGATGTATAATGATATACTTTATAGATATACAGTGATATATAATATACTAAATTTTTGTAACAATATTGATATTTCATTATCTATTAGTCAACATAATCTGTAGTATCTGATCTTCTGACACTTTTTCTTTATGATACATAGTAATAACTTAGATATGTCTTTAAACCTCTAGACAACAAAACTGTTATAGCATAACCTTTGTCTCTTTGTCATCAAGCGGGAGAACACTAGAGCGAGAAAATGCATGTGCACCAGGTCCCACGCAGAAAACTCTCACACATCCTTCCCAAGATTCAGGAAAAGAGAACAAGATCAGCACCATTCTCCCATCAGCGAAAGTTGACAGGATCAGCAACCAAAGGTTTGACGGGAAGAGGGCAGGTACAGTGTCCGGATGACCAGCAGATCAAAGTGCGCCAGTCAGGAGACGGAAATCATGCAGATAAGATTAAATAAAAGTCAACCGGGAGGAGAGGCACAAGAGCACGGGTGTAAAACAGCAGTTGATCATAGACAATCAGTTAATACGTGGTCAATCAGCGATAAAGCGATCAAACAAGACATCAAGGTCAGGAATCAGAGCGATCCAATGCAAATGTATCAGAGCCCTCTCAGCAAACACTCCCACATTCCATCATAAGTCACCGGGAAAGAAATCAGGATCAGCATCAATCTCCATCCAACGAAAAGTTTGTCAGGAAGAGGGCAGGCGCAGAGTCAAGAAGTCCAGCAGATCAAAGTTCGCTCATCAGAGTGCACATATCGTAAAGACAGGATTGGCTAAGGATATTCTTGGTCACCCAGCAGCGTAGCATATGTACAAGATACCATGCACAGGAAGCGAGGAGAGATGAGAATATGTCTACATACCAAAGTTTGTCATGGAGAAGATATTGTAGTTATCTGGGTGTTTTAGAGTAGGCAGAATTATTTACCAGAGACAGTATTATTTAGTCAATATGCTTTCATAAGTAGACTATTTGCTATTTAACAGAGACAGAATTGTTTATCATTTTGTTGTCAGAGGAAGACTATTTGCTTTCAATCGAATAGTTTATCGAGTATAATAGTTCCCAGAATGTCTGAGGCATATGTATTTTGCAGAGTCAGTATTAAAGAAAGTTCTCTCAAGATCTCCCTGTATAAATAAAGTTTATGTACATTTATGAGGACAATGCAAGACCTTTAAGATAAACTTCAAATGAGATAGTAGATCATGTAAAACAGTATACATCAGTATCAATGAGATCAATACAAGATCGTTGGGGTACTAATCAACATTATAATTTCTATACTATGAAATAATAGATCATGTAACTCAGTATAAATCCCACAATTCTACAAATGAAGGAGACTCACACGTCAAACAATATCAACAAGAACGAGGAAAAACATGTCAAAACAACCTAGGAGCAAAAACAGTCATTGATCACCTTCAATTAAAAGCAGCAAATAGTCCGCCCACAGTGTTGTCACTTAGCTTTGTTGGAAACCTCTCTCGCAATTTTAATACAGTTTTGCAGTTTTTTAACAAGGGATATGTTTTTACAAACACTGGAAAACCAAGTTGCACGTTGGGCGGGAGAGGGACGGACCAGATGAAAGTTTTTCGTAAGGGGGCAAGAGAATAAAAAGTGATCCGCGTCACCAAAGGCGTTGCAAGGGCAGTTAGATGATTTTTTGTGTTTAAAGAATTTGAGATAATCCAAAAAGGGGCCATGTCCAGTAATAAAGTACACCAGGTATTTATTAAAAATTTGAAAGGTGGGATCAACGCGGGGAAGAAAATCAAGTATACGGGCAGGATCATGGGTTCGGGGAGAGACGTAATCATTAAGGTAAAGTTGCCATGAATTTAAAAGGAAATCTTTACATTTACGGGAGAGAAGAGAATAAGGGAAAGGGACCGAAAAGGGTATCCCAGAGAGGGCAGCTTCTTTAGCCTTCATATTAGCAACCTTGTTTCCCAGTATTCCAGTATGGGCCTTAACCCATCGGAGGTTAATTAATTTAGATGCCGAATGTGCCAGAAGTTTAATTTCACAAAGGAGTTTAGATTTGTTTTTAACTGTTTTGAATGCCAAAATAGAGGACAAGCTATCTGAGAAGATATTAACCTTTGTATCGTTGTCCATGGCCCATTTAATTGCAATTTGAATCGCTGAGATTTCAGCTTGAAAAACTGTATTTCCATTGGAGAGTTTATAAGAGAAAGTTTCCACAAGGTCATCTTTGTTGTATATACAGACAGCGAATCCAACATTATCTTCTATTTTAGATCCGTCTGTATATATATTGTAATTAGAAAAGGAGTCAGGGTCACTCACAGGGAGATTAACAATTCGCCGGAAAGGCGGAATGCGGGAAAAAGGGGTCTTACAATCAAAAAGGAAAGGAGAGGGGAGACTGGGGTCATCAAATAAATCAGTTTTATGATGCCAAAAATGAAATTTTTTATATAATGCATGAATAACGAGATGTATAGGAGGATGCCAGTTATAGAATATAAAGAAATGCTTGAAGTTTTTCTAAAGCCGGTTGGAATTTTTAATAGGAAAATCCTTTGAAGATATATAAGACGTTTAATCTGGTCCCCCGTTAAACATTTACCCCAGACCCCAGAGCTGAAAGTAATAATCTTCTCAATAACAGACAGATACCAAATTTTAAGATAAGATTTGTTAATACCCCAGTTACTACCCGAGATTTTCCCGAAAGTAGAAGAGAGCTTAAAGCATTTCTCTTTTAGATAAAAAATATGTGGACTCCAAGTTAAATTATCATCAATTATTATGCCGAGGTATTTAAGGTGACGGGCAATTTTAATCGTTTTATTTAATATTTTAATTCTGGAATTTTGACGGCGCTTGGATCTAGTTTTGTTAAAAATAATACATTGAGATTTATCCGCTGAAATGGAAAGTTTAAGAGCATCAAGAGAGGAGGTCAAAAGGGAGTTGGTACGGAGCGAAGTCTGTGCAAGGGAATCTCCAAAAGTCACCACCGCGAGATCATCGGCGAATGCCTGCAAGTAATTTAGATCGTTGTTCAAGAGTAAAATTTTGTTAAAATAGATACTCCACAGGATCGGGGATATTACCGAACCCTATGGGGCACCCAAAGTTAAGGTTTTCGAAGAGGTGTATAATCCATCAGAATATGTAATTGAACGGGAGCTGAGGTATGAGAAAATGAATGTTTGAAATTCAGAGGGAAGGTTAATATTCTTAAATGTATCTGGAAGGACGTTCCAGTCAAGAGAATCAAACGCTCCGCAGATGTCCACGGTGGTGAGTGAAACAAAGTGACCCGGTTTAAATTTTCGTATAGTAGTGACAAGAGTGTGAGTGGCCTCCTCACAACTAACCAATTCCCGGAAACCAAACTGAAACGGATGAAAAGCTTCATTGGAAGAAAGCCAGAAGTTCAATTTATTTACAAAGAGTTTTTCGAGGATTGTGCCAAAAGTGGGGAGAAGACATATGGACCGATATGAAGTACAAAGTGAAGGGTCCTTCCCAGGTTTATTTAAAAATAATATTTTAGCATTACGAAGGCAGGCCGGAAAGTAACAAAATTTGAAGCAGAGATTAAATATTTTAGAGAAAATAAAGGGGAAGGAGGAAAAAAGAGTTTTCCAAATTTTAATGTCTATCAAGTCCATACCCGGAGCTTTACCGTTAGGGAGATTGTCAATGACCAATGAGAGCTCCTCCTCCGAAACAGAACCCAACCCCACATCTGAAAGAGGAAAACGCGGAAAACCGTTGAATGATTTATCGTCTTTAAAACAATGGTCCAATAGACGTTGAATTTTAGTTTTATAATCAAGGTTCATCTCATCCTGAAATTGTAAATTAATGTTGTTAAATTTGTTTTCCTTTTGAAAAGCAAATTTAAAGAGAGTGCCGAATTTAGAAGAACAATTAGTGCAGAATTTTCTCCAGGATTCCGTTTTAGATTTGTTGATAAGTTTTTTGTACTTGGCACGGTTGAGTTTATATTTAATGGTAGCCTCGGAAATTTGTTCCGAGGGAGCAGAGTTTCTCTCTAGAGATTTAATACGTTTGTATAATGCTGTGACGAAGTTCCTGAACTTTGCAAGGTTAGGATTCCACCAGTTAAATCCTGGTCGTTTATTGACTTTCTTTTTTCTAATATACTTAAATGCACAGGTTTGGGTGACGTCAATATAAGTTTTTATAAAGTTATCAAGAGAGGTGGGATCGGTAATTTTGTCAAGGGAGCAAGATAAAAAGGGGATGTGAGTTTTAAATTTATAAAGAAATTTGCCAAGAGAGTAATTTGTTTTGAGAAAAATGGAATTGTCCGAAGGGGGGTCAAGATCAAGGGTTAATTTTATATATCTGTGGTCGCTAAAAGTATCACTTGAGAGAATCTCCCATTTTTGAATACGGTCAAATAAGCCGAAAGATACAATAGAAAGATCCGGAAATCCTTTGCCAGAATGTGAAACGAATGTTGGACCACATGAAGGATCGTTTAAGACTATTAAATTATTTTCCATACAGAAGTCAATTACACTGTACCCCCGGTGATCAATGAAAGGGTAACCCCACATCAGCGCCCTGGCGTTGAAATCACCCAGTATTAAAAAGTCAGATGTCAGGAAATTAAGTGAAGAGAGTTCAGTGAGAATTTCCGAAATGGAATCGTGAGGAGGGCAATATATTGATATTATATTTAATGTTTTGTCTTTTGGAAGAAAAACCTCCACAACTACAAATGCTGCCGATTGAAATTTAGAACAGCAGGATAATCAGGGTTTAAGAATAGAAGGGAAGCTTTGTTTGTTAAGGAGTTAAACTGTTTAATACCAAGGGGAGGGCGAAGTACCGACCCCTCAGAAAGAAAAGGTTCTTGTAGGCTAATTATGTCAAGAGATTTCTCAACTGCAAATTGTAGTAAATTATTGTGTGCTGATAGAGAATGATTGGTATTTATCTGAAGAATTTTTAAGACCATAATGGGTGAATCAACGCCCGGAGGCCGAAGCAGAGAAAGGACACAAAAATACAATACAAAAAAACAAGAAAAACATATAAGCACTCATATATATTTACAAAACAAAAGGGCAAAGGGAATAAAACACATAAGCACTCATACATATTTACAAAACAAAAGGGCAAAGGGAACTCAGAGAGATTTTTGTATCTCCCTGATACGCCACAGTTCTTTCTGCATAGCAGTACATCTGGTACGATCACGAGCGTTGTGATTGGTCTTCCAACGGAGTGAGTCATCATCTGCATTTGCGGTAGAACAGTTAATACATGTAGGATTCCTAACTGTACATGTCTTGTAAGTGTGACCTTGTTTGGTACACTGGCTGCAGTTTACATCAGTCCAGTGACATGCCACCGCAGAATGTCCAAAGCCTTGGCATTTATAACAGATTTGGAGAGATACGAACTTCTTGATAAAGAAATACTGGAAGTGTCGATAAACTTTTTTGTTCTCAATCAGTATTTTAGCTGATACAGCGTCGAGGAGAAAAACCCAATTTGTTGATCCGACTCTGTTCTTGAATTTTTTAATGAATTTATATTCATGTTGATTTGTGGGTGGCAGGTTACTAAAAATCAATTGTTTAACATCCTCCTCTGATACTTTATCTGGTATATTGAAAAGAATCAATGCTTGCTTCCGGGTGGGAGGCTTGTAAACAGTAAATTTTTCAGAGATGTCCGAGTTTATAAATTTCGGTAATAATGCATCCACATCTTTCTCCCGGCAGGTAATCTTCAGGGTGCCGTTCTGTAACGTCGAAACGTTTTGAATTTTAATGTCAGGAGGACATTGATATGATAGGAGGTCGTGCCTGAGTTGATTATTGTTTTTCCTTCGGTCTTTGCTCTGTAGCATGACGCTAGCATAGGATGGTTTCTTTGAAGTAGTTGAAGTATTCAGTGCTGGAGATTGGTGTAATGTGGCCAGGTTCTTTTGAACAGCGTTTTCTATCAATGTCGGAAGTTCCAGTACCAGGTCCTGCGAGAATTTCTCCAAATTCTTTGTTATTGGGTTTTGAAGATGAGCTATTTGCTCATTAAAGGAGGTTTGAATGTTTTGCAGAGCAACAGATGGATCAGGTGCATGAGTTGTGGAGGTACATGGCATTTGGGATTCGAATAGTTGACATGCAGATTTTATCGATTCAAACTTGTCGTCAAAGTACTTCTTTTGGGTAGCATTAGGTTTTATATATCTATTTATGTAGCCTTTTATTTGATTTGTGTACCTCTGCATTTTGAATAGGAAGTTGTTGCAAGCATCAGAATTTTCCTCCAAATTTTCAACAGTGGTTGTTGAGGTTGTTTCTTCCAAGTCTCCCATAGAGTGAGAGGGTTCAGACGGGGAAGTATGTTTTGTCATTCGGTAGGAGGCCTGTGGAGGATTGGAAAAGACCGTGAAATGGTGTTGATGAGTAGGAGTTAAAAGAGCAGACTGTCTCTGAGGCAGGGCCCAAGGAGCAGAGTTGGAGACGGCTTCTGAGTAAGAATTTGCAGAGGAGGTTGAAGGATTCTTCACATCAATCAGATTAACGGTAGGTTGTAGCAACGGATCAGAAGAGATTCTCAGGAAATCCGATGGACGGGATTGATCACTGGTCTTAGAAGAAGATTTGGGTGGAAGATCACAGGCTTTAAGTGAAGGTTTAGGCGGCAGTTGACCTGAGTATGTTCTGTTGGATTTAGGTGTATCGGAGTTTAACAGTTCCGCCGGTAAAGTAGTTGAAGTTCCACCACAAATGCCAGCATCTGATGTAAAGGAAGTCGTGGTCGGCGAAGGTATCAAAGGCACTGAGGAAGGGAGGGCAGGAAAATCTTCATGACCAGGGGAAAAAGGATTCAATGAATCCGGGCAAGGGGAAAAGGGATTAATCATTTCAGAATTTTTACATAAACAGAGTTACATTTAACATAATAGCGGAGATGTTCAACATATTAGCAGTATTATGACACTTAATAATTAAATAGTATTTCGGGGCAAATCACTCAAGGGAAGAATCACCAAAAACAAAAAAGGAAGGAAGTGAGCAGTAACGAGCAGAAGATCATCAAGGGGACGGAGCAGTGATCCTAACCAAGCAGGAAAAAATCCCGGAGTAAAAGCAGTAAAAATAAACGAACGAAGTCCAAAAAACGGAAATTAGGGTGGCCAAAGGAAGAAGGAGCACTTATCCACAAAAGCAAATCCAAACGGAAAGGGCCAGAGCTTAGAAAAAAATATTTGGATACAAGGAAGGCAAACGGGGAAAGTTAGTCGAAGGAATAGTCGATATATCCAATAGAAAAAGAGTTGGTGTTGCCACTAAAGTTATTGGAAACGGTTGACGTCAGAAGCTACAAAAAGGGAGGGGAGCATGGGGGGGGGGGCAAACGGACTCTAAGTGCCGAAGGAATATGAAATCGGAGAAATTAAAAATTTTTGAATTTTTTGAAATTTTTTTTTTCTTTTTCAGTGTTTAACAGTAAATTTGAACATAGACGAAATCAACCAGGAAAACATAATATAAAAATTCAAGGTATGCCAAAAATGAAGAAGAGGGAGACCCGATCAACGGTAACCATAGTAACACAGCAGGGTTACGAACCAAGGCAGGAATCCAAATCATACATTTCCAGAATAAGTCAAAAAGGGAAGAAGAGGTCGGGAGAGCCGACAGAGCGGACGGGGCCAAACCATTCAAAGGAAAAGGGGGGAATCACATAAATGCATCTACATGGAATATGTACAATACACGGAAAGGGGTGAAATACGGAAACAGAAGTAAAAGCACCGAAAGGAACATTTTTAAAATACATTTTACACATATTAAATTTGCTCCTAGGTAATAAAATTGTTTCACTTAACAGAGTTAAAACTTTGATCTAACTAAATATATACTTTATATTGACAAATAATGAATATTATATATAGATTCACAGATGTATAAACAGCCACTTTTGGACCGTCCTCAATGGCTTCCTCAATACAATGGATTGCCCAAGACATAGCATATTTACATTTTGAATTAAATCATATCTCACCATAGAGAAGTCGCAGAGCTTAACCATATATATCAAAGTGAAGCTTGGAAGAGGGACAACGATAAATACGCACACACAAAACATAGCAAACAAAAATCAAGTTTCCACAGCACAGAAAACACGAGCACGAAAAAAGCGACTGATCATCGTAAGCGCAGAGGTCGGACTCCGTAGCTGAGGGTGTGTCATCTCTCAGATGACACAGGGTGTGTCATCTCTCAGACTGCTGTAGAAGGTAGAGAGTGGAGGTAATGCAACTTCATAGAACTTTGCAAATGAGTCGATATATTCGTAAGGATACACTCCCTTTCGAAGCAGCAGCTCGCTGTGGTTTGGATGTTGTCTTTTAAAATCTTACTGCAAGATTTCCGGCTAGCTTCTCCAGGGAGTTATTCAGAAACTGCAAACTGTTGATGTACTTTTCCATGTTTTGTGCAATTACATCGATCCTGTGATTCGGTAGCTTGCCAAGTTCCGACATCAGGAGGTGAGCATCATAAGACTTTAAATTATGGAAGAGCACAGGGATGACTCTCTTCAGCTTGTATTGCAGGTTGCATTCCACATGTACTACACCTCTGTACTCTCCAGAGATGTGTGAATGATCTCGAGCCTTCCCGATGTACCTGCCTTCATTTTTTGCAACCTCCTTTTTACAGAGATAGCAATGTGTTGCTTGATTAAATGAGATGCTTCACTCCTGGTCAAACTCAGTGGAGCGATGGTATTGAAGCGGGCAGCCAATTCATCACGCTCCTCCATCATCCTCTGCAGAAAGTGATCCGCAACGTCGGGGCCTCTATAACTGTACACGGGTTTGCACGTTTCACCCTTCGGCCCGACAATCACATAAGCATAATCACAGGCTTCATGGTAGGCAACCTTTTCTATAAAGGGCTTGTCTCCACTGGGTTGTGCACTTGGCAGGTGCTTCAGGAGTGATTCAATATCAGCATATATCACAAATGGGACCGGGTGTTGATATTGCAAATTGTTGAATTTGAGTATACTCTTCTCGAGACTTGACATTTTGACACGTTGTGGGTTCTGAGCCTTACAATAGGGCGTGTGTTCTAAGAGCAGATCAACGCGGGTGAAGCTGTGGAGGCATCGGTAGCATACTTGACTTGGTGTACAATCAGTGGACAAATCCCCGAGAAGCCTGGACATACTGCTAATCAAAAAATAGTGTTGGTGCGTGCCCCGACTAATGAGGAAGATATTGATGCAATCGGTAATGTCTTCACGTTCTGAAATGTGGAGAGGAAACACTTCTTCCTCCTCATAGCCGAACACATTTATCCTGCAGTTGTTTAACTTCTCCAGGGTCGGTACCTTGTTCACTATAGATGTAAGGTTACTAGAGAGCAGAGGTTTGATGTCAGTTTCGGAGAAGTTCACGGGGACGTTAAAAAGAATGAGAGGCATTTTCCGAATAGGAGGCTTATATATGTCAAATTTTTTGGAGGGGTCGGAGTTATCGAATTTTGGAAGCAAAGTCTCATCGTCTTCACCTCGGCAATTAATTTTGAGAGTTTCATTGTTGAGTGTGGAGATATTTTGAAATTTTACATTCGTTGGACAGTTGGACGAAAGAAGGTCGTACTTGAGTTGATCCAGAGTTTTAGAATGATCTTTCCCCCGAAGCAGCACACTGGCATAAGTAGGTTTAGAATGAGGAGACTCAGCGCGATGAACAGTAGTATGACTCATGTTTGAGAGGTTCTTTTGGACTGCGACATTGACTAAAGTAGGAAGATCCTGTGTAAGGTTTTTAGCAAAGTTTTCAAAGTTTGGAGATATGGAATTTTTCAATAGGTTAAGTTCCTCGTGGAAGGTTGCTTTAATTTCTTGTATAGGTTTTGAAGAGTCGTGATCCAGTGGGAAGGCAGAGGCCGGAGGTTGTGAATCATAAAGATGGCAGGTTGTTTTAATTATGTTAAATTTTTCCTCCAAAAATCTTTGTTGGGCAATAGTTGGTTTGACATGTAGAATGAGAAAACTTTGGATTTGGTTGCAGGTTCTAAGAAATTTTTGGTGGAAGGATTTGCAGAGCTCTCCGTCTACTTCTTCAGTTTCAGATGAGGTAAAAGGGTTGATGTCCAACTGATCATCTTGAGAGACAGGTTGATCTGGAGATGAATATTTCTGGTTTCGGCCGGAAGCTGCAGGAGGTTTGGAGAATACAGTAAAATGAGGCAAGGTGGCGGAGAAAGCAGATGATCTACGAGGACGTTGAAGAATCGGAGGCTGAGAACGAGGAACTGACGAACAAGGAGGCTGAAGGATCGGAGGAGGAGAACGGGAAACAATGCCAGAGTAGGAGCAGGAAGAGGATGATGCTGAAGACTTCATATCAGGATGTTTAACAGAGAGCTGAAGATGAGAATCAGATGAATCAGACAAAGGAGCAACCAGTAAAGTAGCTAAGGGTGTTGAAGACCCAGACCGTCCGGCTCGTCAACAAGGACTTGAGCAACCATTTGGACGGCCGGGAAGGAAGAAAGCGGAAGCTAACTCACATGGCCTCCGTCCAACGATCCATCCAACACCAAACCAGAAGAGGAGCCCCACGAGCGGCCCGCAGCGGGCGCCGAAACAGGGCACAGTTTATTTAAAAATTCCTAAATATTTACATTGTTGATCTTTACATATTTCCACCACTTACAGCATAAAATTTTCAGGTGGAGAGAGTACATTAAAAGAGAGTACGAAGTATTAAGAATCCTACAAATTTACATATTTGGTCTCAACATATTTCCACCACTTACGTCATAAAATTTTCAGGTAGAGTGTCCACATTTAAACGGAGTACAAAATATTAAAGAGGGCAATTCTTCTTAAACAGTTAATCTATGTGTAAGACTGGCACAATACAAACATACCAGGCAGACGAGACAATAAAAACAGGGACAAAACACAGCAAAAACAAACACAGCAGTGCAATACAATAAGAAGCGACACCTCGATAGAAAAACAAAAAAGGCGGGAGTTTAACGACCAGAGGAAAAAAATTGAGAGCAGTAGGCTAGCAGGGCAATCAGGGAATTTCATTGGAAATTTTTCTCGCTATGAGAACACAATTTTTAATCTTGTTTACAGAATTTTTATTGGAGCAGACACTCGAGAACCAGGCCGCCGAATTAGCAAGGGTAGGCTTCGAAAGGTGAAAAGGTTTAGTACGGGGACAAGAAAAAATATAGTGGTCGCCGAAGGATCCACAGGGGCAGCAAGAGGTAGATTTCTGTTTAAAAAAGTGTAAATAGTCAAGGAATGGGCCGTGGCCCGTTAAAAAGTAAATTAAATATTTATTAGTTATGTGGGAATTGAAGTTTACTTTGGGGAGAAAATTTAAAATTCTGGCAGGGTCGTGGGTTCTAGGAGAAATGTAGTTATCAAGATAAGTTTGCCAAGCATTTAAGATTTCTAATTTACAATGTTTTTTCAAAAGGGAAAAGGGGAAAGGAATACTAGAAGGGGCTCCAGAGATTGTGGCTTGTTTAGCAAATTTGTCGGCGACCTCGTTACCCGAGATATCCGAATGGGCCTTGACCCAGCAAAGATTAATTAAATTTTTGTTTGTATTAGCATTAGTTTTAATTTTGGAAAGAAAATCTGATTTATTTCTTATCGAATTTAAGGCCGAAATTGAAGATTGGCTATCCGAAAAAATATTAGTTTTAGAATTATTGGATGAAGCCCATTTAATTGCAAAGTCGATTGCAGCTATTTCTGCTTGAAAAACCGTGTTCCCATAGTCGAGTTTAAAAGTGAAAGTATTTTCAAGAGTGTCTTTGTTGTAAATACAAATTGCGTATCCAGTTTTATCTTCGATGGCGGATCCATCAGTGTATATGTTAATGTCTGAAAAATTTAAAGGGTTATGGGAAGTTAAATTTGCAATGCGTTTAGAAGGAGGAATAGAGGAGGACGGGCAGTTAAAGTCAAATTTAGAGGGGGGGGGGGAGGGCAGGATTAGAGAAAAGATTAACACGGAGTTTCCAAAAAGCATATTTTTTACATTGTGAGTTAATTACAAAGTGAATGGGGGGGATTCCAGTGAGTGAGTAAAGAGAAATGTTGGAAGTAGTCCGAAAACCAGAAGAGATTTTAAGAAGGAAAATCCTTTGAAGAGATAAAAGTTTTTTGACCTGGGCCCCAGTCAAAGCTTGTCCCCAAACTCCCGCGCCGAAAGTGATAATCTTTTCAATAACTGAAAGATACCAAGTTTTAAGGAAGGATTTATCCAAGCCCCAATTACTGCCAGACACTCTCCCAAAAGTGCTGGCAAACTTGAAACATTTCTCTCTAAGATTAAAAATATGGGAACTCCATTTGAGATTGTCATCAAAGGTTATTCCTAAAAATGTAAGTTGTCTCAAAGTCTGTATTTTATAATTTTGAATCTTAAAAGATGGACCTTGTCTAATTTTAGCGCGGTTTTTATTAAAAATTATTGATTTACATTTTTCAGGGGCAATTGAAAGTTTAAGGTCCGAAAGAGAGGATGAAATAAGATTAAGGAGATTATTGGTGAGTAACTGAAGAGATTTGAGACATGTAGAATAGGTGACCACCGCAAGATCATCCGCGAAAGCTTGAAGATGGTAGAGGTTATTGTTCAATTTTAAAATATTGTTAAAATATATGCTCCACAGGGAGGGCGAAATTACCGATCCCTGTGGAGCACCCCTTGAAATATTTTTTAAAATACAGGATGTACCATTTGTAAGTGAAATCTGTCTGTTTGAAAGATAAGAATATAAAAAGGTTTGAAAAGTATGTGGAAGGTTGATATCAGCAAGAGTTGAAGGCAGCACGTTCCAGTTGAGGCTGTCGAAAGCCCCGCAGATGTCCACGGTGGTCAAAGAAACAAAATGTAACGATTTGTGAGAAGAAATAGTGTTGATTAGCCTGGTAGCAGCGTCCTCACAACAAGTTAATTCTTTGAAGCCAAACTGAAGGGGATGAAGAGCTCCCGCGGAAGAAAGCCAAAAGTTAAGTTTATTTATAAATAATTTTTCTAATATTTTTCCAAAAGTGGGGAGTAGACAAATTGGTCTATATGAAGAGCAGAGGGAGGGATCTCTACCGGGTTTGTTAAAAAATAATATATTTGCGTTTTTTAGGCAAGAAGGGAAATGGCAAAGTTTAAAACAACGATTTATAATTTTGGAGAGGAAAGAAGGGAAAAATTTATAAAGTTGTTTCCAAATTGTAAAATCTAAATTATCAAGTCCCGGAGCTTTGCCGTTTTTTAAGTTATTAAAGACTATGAGGAGCTCCTCATCCGAGATTAATCCCAAACCTTCAGCAGGCAGGCTAAAGGACTGAAAATTTGAAAAGTCCTTGTCTTCTTGAAAATGATGATCCAACAATCGTCTCAGCTTATCCTCATGACAGAGGGAAGGAGAATCGGGAAAAAGAGGTTTATATCATTGAATTTTTTATGTTTCTTAAAAGTAAATTTGAAGAGGGATCCAAAGGTTTCGCTGCAGCTCGAACAAAAGGCTTTCCAGGATTCTAGTCTAGAGTTTTTAATCATTAGTTTGTATTTTGCGCGGTTTTGTTTATAGAGAATACGGGCTGCAGCAATATCTGCGGGAGGGGCAGAATTCCTCTCGAGTGACCTAATTCTTTTAAACAGGGCAGTTACGAAATTTCTATGTTTAGAAAGGGTATTATTCCACCATTTAAAGTTTTTTGTTGTATTGACTTTCTTTTTTCTTATGTATTTAAAGGCACATTCTTTAATTAAATCAATAAGAATTTTGAAAAATGAGTCTAAAGAGGTTTTGTCGTGTGAATTTTCTAGAAGAGTATTAAGATAATTTAGATTAGATTTGAAATTGTGGATAAATTTGCCAATGCCATACTGTGTTTTTAAATAAAAAGTGTTATCTAAAGGGGGATCAGTTTTAAGAGTAATTTTGATATATTTATGATCGCTGAGAGTGTCACTCGAGAGGATCTCCCAGCAGAGAAGAGAGTCAAACAATGCAAAATTTATTAAGGAGAGATCGGGGTAGCCATTCCCGGAGTGGGAGACGAAGGTTGGACCACAATTTTTGTCGTTACAAATTAAAAGGTTGTTGTTGAGGCAAAAATCAATCATGTCAAGACCTCTCTGGTCGGTGAAACTATAACCCCCACATCCGAGCTCTGGCATTAAAGTCTCCCAATAGGAGAAAGTTGGAGTTACAGTAGTCAAAAATTTCAATTTCAGACAGAAGATCTGTAAAGTTGTCATGTGGGGGAAAATAAATGCTAGCTAAGTTGACAGGGGGATGCGGAGAGAGCAAAATTTCAATAAATATTGAAGAGGAGGACTTAAATTTAAAATTTGCAACTAAAAGGGGGTTAAAAATTAAAATAATGGCCTTCTGAGAAGCCGAAGCAAATTGACGAACACCAGGAGGGGGAGAGAGGATCACGTTACGATTAACATAAGGTTCTTGTAAACATACATAGTCAAGCGAATTTTCGATAGCAAATTTAAAAAGGGTAGAGTGAGCCGAAAGGGAATGATTAACGTTAACCTGGAGACCTGTCAAGGGCATAACAACGAAAAAACAGGACAGAGCTCGGAAGGGGGGAAATCCCTAAAACTACAAACCAGGAGCCGAAAAAACAGCACCCAACAAACAATACAACAAAAATAAACACTAACACAAAAAACATTAATAATAACAATAAGCTAAATATAAAACAACACCACAAAAGACAAACCCTGAAAAAACCTCAGCAACAGAAAGTTCAGGCTTCCCGCTGGAGTTCGCGAATTCTCGCCAACTCCCTTTGAAAAGTCTGACAGTTTTTCCTATCGTATGTGTGATGGTTTGTTCGATATTTCAAGTTTGGATTGTTATAGTTAGATGTTGAACAGTTCACACAAGTCATGGATTGTGCTCGACACTCACGATACGTATGACCACTTCGGGTGCAGTGAGAACAGTTCCCAATGGGGTGATGGCAGGCACTAGCCACATGACCAAATCCTTTGCATTTGTGACAAATCTTGAGAGCTATATAGTCCTTCACTACGAATGATTTGAAATGATGGAATAGTTTGTTGGTTTCCATTATTTGATTAGCCTCCTTCAAATTCAAGAGGAATACCCAATTGATGTTTCCAGATCTGCCTGGAAAACTCTTTAAGATTCTGATCTCGTCCGGTTTAACAGATGGATGGTTATTGTGAATAAGTGCTTTGACGTTATCCTCACAATACGTGGGAGGCAGGTTGAAAGCAATCAAGGCCCTCTTTTTGTCCTCTTGGACCCTAATGGAGAATTTCTTTTTGATGGCAGAATTTTCGAATATTGGGAGGAGCTTCTCAGGATTATTTTCCTTGCAGGTTACCTTGATGGTGCCATTAGGGAGAGCAGTTACATTTTTAATATTCACTCCCTCAGGGCAAGGGAGAGAAAAAAGATCTCTTTTTAGCTGGAGATTGCCTACGGTTCGATCAAGACCCTGGAGGAGGACACTAGAGTATTGGCGAGAAGGTTGATCTGCCGGAGGGCGAGCAGCAGAGGTGGAGGCAGAAGAGACAAAAGGACCACTCTTTTTGAGAGACTGATTTACTGAGTTCTTGATGTGGGGTGGAATTTCCTTAAGTACCGTTGAGGTGAAGGTTTTTAGGTCCTTGTCTAATTTAGATTGAAGAGTGGCAAAATCGTCGTTAAGTTTCCTGGAAAGGCTGGAGAAAGCTTCTGCATCCACAAGAAGAGGGCGGGAACGAGGAGATGGAATGGAGCCCACATTACTCTCCAGAGTATGGCAGGAGACCTTGATTTCCCGGAGTTTCTCTTCAGTGTATGCTTTATGTGTTGCATTTAGTTTAACATTCTTGGCAAAGTATTTTTCCAGACGTATCACATTCTGTAGTATTTTTGAAACATGTTCATTGTTTATATTAAAGTGCGGGATTTCAAAGTCAGTATTAGTTGAGCCCGGACTGGAAAAGTTTGAAGGAGCCGGTGTAGAAGGATCCACAGTTTTGGAAGAACTTGAATGCAGGGGAGAAGAAGCAGAAACGAGACCAGGAGTAGGGGGTGCCAGTAGCTAAGGGTGTCGAAAACCCAGACCATCCGTCTCGTCCGAAGACTTAGAGAAACCATTTGAATGGCCGGGAGAAATTTTGGATAGCGGAGTCCGACCTCCACAGTCACGGTCCCCGGTTGGAGTAACCAGTAGTTTATTAGAATATCAAAATAATTTACAATCCGGTTACAGATGTTGAACAGCAAAGCTGGAAAAAGTATAAACCCAAAACAGACGGGGGACAGACAAAAATTAAATTCCCAAAACAGATGGGGGATAGACAACTCAATAAGATTCACAAGTACATCAATACACTACAAACAACAAAAAACACTGCAAACAACATAAAAGGAGTCAGAAGATCTATCAGAGTTCAATTCAATTAAGGGTTAATCTAATGGAAGCATAGGAAATGTTTTACAAATCTATAAAGGGTCTGTTCATTTTTTTAAGTTCATTTCAATTAAAGTTACGACCAATGTCAGTATGAAGGAATTTTATATTTACAAATATTTCTATTTTTATGTTATAAATTCAAAGGAAATAAGTTGTCAGATTTATATATTTAAAGTTGTGAGTGATTTTAAGATTTGAGGTAAAAAGTTTTAACTCCCCAAGAAAAAAAGATTTAAGGGTATCCGCCCTTTCATTTAAGGAATAAGACTTAAAGCAAATGAAAGGTTTTAAAGTTAAGTAGTAAAAGGTCTTTCATTTCAAGAGGGGAACAAAATAGATCCTCAGAATACATAATTTTTCAAACCTACACAGTAAAGACACAAATATCAAGCATCATAAAACAAAAACACAAAAGCAATACACAAAATCAGGTGAGAGATCTCAGAAATGAAAATTCGTTTATAAAGTTTTTTGCATGTTTCTGATTCGCAAAAGTTCAATGCGGAGAGCGGAGCACTTAGCTCTGTCACGAGCGTTATGAGATGTACACCATCCAAGAGAAGAGTCTCTAAGATTTGCAGAGGTACAGTTCGGACAAGAGGCAGATTTGGATGTACAAGATTTAAAAGTATGATGATTACTCGACGAGCACTGGCTGCACTTACTAGTAGGTTGTCGGCAGGTAGCAGCAGAGTGTCCATAGCCCTGGCAGCGGAAGCATAACTGTAAGGAGACGTACTTCTTTACGATAATAAAGTGAAAGTGATGATACAGTTTTTTAATCTTCAATAGTGAATTAGCAGCCTCTATGTTAATTGATATTATCCAGTTGTTCAAACCATGTTTATTTTTAAAGTTTTTTACAATTCTGAATTCACTCAAATCCACTGAAGACATATTTCTCATTAGCAAAGGTTTAATGTCGTCTTCCATTAAGGTCACCGGGACATTAAAGAGTATAAGCGACTTTTTACGTGAAGGAGGGCGCACAATAGTAAAGTGTTGAGCAAGCACTGAGTCCGCAAATTTCGGCAAGAGAGTGTCAACAGTGTCGTCTCGACACGTGATCTTGAGAGTGTCCAGGTTAACTTCTGAGATATTATGAATATTGACATTTGACGGACAATCAGAGTTAAGGAGATCATGCTTGATTTGTTCCAACGATTTAGAGGGATCTCTTCCCCTGAGCAGCACGCTGGCGTAAGAAGACTCTGGGACGGCAGAAGGAGCTCCAGGAAGAGTAACAACAGGGTTTTTAGAAAAGTTTTTCTGGACCACCTCCTCCATCGAAGAAGGAATTTCCCGAAGATCATAAGTAAGGGAACGTGTCAGTTCTGTAATGTTAGATGTCAAAGACGTTCTCAAAAGGTCCAGTTCCTCATGGAAAGAGTTAGTGATATCTTGTAAAGATTGTGATAAATCCACATCATCAACAGAAGATTGTTTCGCTTGGGTACGCAGATGTTCAGCAAGTTCGGAAGATAAAGACGTTTTTAGTAAATCAAGTTCATTATGGAAGGTTTTAGAAATCTCGTGCAGAGGCAGTGAAAAATCCACTGTCAACGATGAGCAGGGAGATCCAGGAAATGAATCAGCAGAATCATTAGTTATATGTCTATGGACAACCTCTTCAACAAGAGGCGAGATCGTCTCAAGGTCCTTAGCAAGGGAGTGAGTATGGGCGGCCATTTCACTTGACAAAGAAGTTCTAAGAAGTTCAAGTTCAGAGTGGAAAGATTTAGTGATTTCTTGTAGAGGCTGCGAAAAATCAATTGACGGAGTTTGAATGTTAATAAGATGGCAGGTGGATTGGATTATATAAATTTTTTCCTCCAAAAATTTCATATGAGTGTCAGAGGGTTGTACGTGATCACAAAGAAAATGATGAATTTGAGTGCAAGGGTGTGTCATCTCTCAGACTGCTGTAGAAGGTAGAGAGTGGAGGTAATGCAACTTCATAGAACTTTGCAAATGAGTCGATATATTCATAAGGATACACTCCCTTTCGAAGCAGCAGCTCGCTTGGGTTTGGATGTTGTCTTTTAAAATCTTACTGCAAGATTTCTGGCTAGCTTCTCCAGGGAGGTATTCAGAAACTGCAAACTGTTGATGTACTTTTCCATGTTTTGTGCAATTACATCGATCCTGTGATTCGGTAGCTTGCCAAGTTCCGACATCAGGAGGTGAGCATCATAAGACTTTAAATTCTGGAAGAGCACAGGGATGACTCTCTTCAGCTTGTATTGCAGGTTGCATTCCACATGTACCACACCTCTGTACTCTCCAGTGATGTGTGAATGATCTCGAGCCTTCCCGATGTACCGGCCTTCATTTTTTGCAACCTCCTTTTTACAGAGATAGCAATGTGTTGCTTGATTAAATGAGATGCTTCACTCCTGGTCAAACTCAGTGGAGCGATGGTATTGAAGCGGGCAGCCAATTCATCACGCTCCTCCATCATCCTCTGCAGAAAGTGATCCGCAACGTCGGGGCCTCTATAACTGTACACGGTTTGTACGTTTCACCCTTCGGCCCGACAATCACATAAGCATAACCACAGGCTTCATGGTAGGCAACCTTTTCTATAAAGGACTTGTCTCCACTGGGTTGTGCACTTTGCAGGTGCTTCAGGAGTGATTCAAAATCAGCATATATCACAAATGGGACCGGGTGTTGATATTGCAAATTGTTGAATTTGAGTATACTCTTCTCGAGACTTGACATTTTGACACGTTGTGGGTTATGATCCTTACAATAGGGCGTGTGTTCCAAGAGCAGATCTACGCGGGTGAAGCGGTGGAGGCATCGGTAGCATACTTGACTTGGTGTGCAATCAGTGGACAAATCCCCGAGAAGCCTGGACATACTGCGAATCAAAAAATAGTGTTGGTGCGTGCCCCGACTAATGAGGAAGATATTGATGCAATCGGTAATGTCTTCACGTTCTGAAATGTGGAGAGGAAACACTTCTTCCTCCTCATAACCGAACACATTTATCCTGCAGTTGTTCAACTTCTTCAGGGTCGGTACCTTGTTCGCTATAGATGTAAGGTTACTAGAGAGCAGAGGTTTGATGTCAGTTTCGGAGAAGTTCACGGGGACGTTAAAAAGAATGAGAGGCATTTTCCGAATAGGAGGCTTATATATGTCAAATTTTTTGGAGAGGTCGGAGTTATCGAATTTTGGAAGCAAAGTCTCATCGTCTTCACCTCGGCAATTACTTTTGAGAGTTTCATTGTTGAGTGTGGAGATATTTTGAATTTTTACATTCGTTGGACAGTTGGACTTAAGAAGGTCGTACTTGAGTTGATCCAGAGTTTTAGAATGATCTTTCCCCCGAAGCAGCACACTGGCATAAGTAGGTTTAGAATGAACAGTAGTATGATTCAAGTTTGAGAGGTTCTTTTGGACTGCGGCATTGACTAAAGTAGGAAGATCCTGTGTAAGGTTTTTAGCAAAGTTTTCAAGGTTTGGAGATATGGAATTTTTCAATAGGTTAAGTTCCTCGTGGAAGATTGCTGTAATTTCTTGTATAGGTTTTGAAGAGTCGTGATCCAGTGGGAAGGCAGAGGCCAGAGGTTGTGAATCATAAAGATGACAGGTTGTTTTAATTATGTTAAATTTTTCCTCCAAAAATCTTTGTTGGGCAATAGTTGGTTTGACATGTCGAATGAGAAAACTTTGGATTTGGTTGCAGGTTCTAGGAATTTTTTGGTGGAAGGATTTGCACAGCTCTCCGTCTACTTCTTCAGTTTCAGATGAGGTAAAAGGGTTGATGTCCAACTGATCATCTTGAGAGACAGGTTGATCTGGAGATGAATATTTCTGGTTTCGGCCGGAAGCTGCAGGAGGTTTGGAGAATACAGTAAAATGAGGCAAGGTGGCGGAGAAAGCAGATGATCTACGAGGAAGTTGAAGAATCGGAGGCGGAGAACGAGGAACTGATGAACAAGGAGGCTGAAGGATCGGAGGAGGAGAACGGGAAACAATGCCAGAGTAGGAGCAGGAAGAGGATGATGCTGAAGACTTCATATCAGGATGTTTAACAGAGAGCTGAAGATGAGAATCAGATGAATCAGACAAAAGAGCAACCAGTAAAGTAGCTGAGGGTGTCGAAAGCCCAGAACGACCGACTCATCCGAAGACTTGAGTAACAAGATGGACGTTCGGGAAAATTTTTGATTAGCGGAGTCCGACCTCCACAGTCACGGTCCCCGGTCAGAGTAACCAGTAGTTTATTTAAATCTAAAGTATTTTACATTTTACAAAAATCGGCTCAACATTGCCGAGGTCGATGTTGTACAGATCTCAGCTTTCATATTAAGCTGTGTCGAAAACCCAGACCACTCGACTCGTCCGAGGACTTAGAGTCAAGAAATATACAAGAAATATTTATACAAGATACAATTTATACAAGAAATTTATACAATTTATACAAGAAATTAAAGCAACCTTCCACGAGGCAAATGTGTGGAACAATTTTTAAGAAGTTATCTGCGTTGAGCGTATTGCAATACGCTGTACAGCGTTCAGCCAAATTACCAATGATGAGGTGAAATCCATATAATAGGATTTTACAGATTTAAAGGGTTACCACAAAGACAAGATTTCAAGAAAAAGAAAGAAAGATAAAAGCAAAGAACCGTGAGAGGTAAAAGGGAAGAAATTTAGTTTTACTTTATATTTAAATTGGAAGTAATATTAGGGTTTAGTATCCCAGCACAATTCAGATGAGATAATCCTTGAATTTAATTTATTTATTTATATATTTTACTGTTGCTTAGTCCAGCAAAAACCAGAAATGAAAAACAACCGATCACTCAAGGCAGGCCGCAGTATCTAAAAAAGGGATCAAGGGAGCGCGAGCAAAAACAAAGGACAAAGGACAAGGAACAAAGGACCAAAGCACAACAAAGAAAAAAAACGAACAATCAATCATCAACAGATCCGACGTGTGGTCTCCAAATCAAAACATGACAAGTTGTAATATATAGACACATACATATATAGATGTATAATGATATACTTTATAGACACTGATGTATAATGATATACTTTATAGATATACAGTGATATATAATATACTAAATTTTTGTAACAATATTGATATTTCATTATCTATTAGTCAACATAATCTGTAGTATCTGATCTTCTGACACTTTTTCTTTATGATACATAGTAATAACTTAGATATGTCTTTAAACCTCTAGACAACAAAACTGTTATAGCATAACCTTTGTCTCTTTGTCATCAAGCGGGAGAACACTAGAGCGAGAAAATGCATGTGCACCAGGTCCCACGCAGAAAACTCTCACACATCCTTCCCAAGATTCAGGAAAAGAGAACAAGATCAGCACCATTCTCCCATCAGCGAAAGTTGACAGGATCAGCAACCAAAGGTTTGACGGGAAGAGGGCAGGTACAGTGTCCGGATGACCAGCAGATCAAAGTGCGCCAGTCAGGAGACGGAAATCATGCAGATAAGATTAAATAAAAGTCAACCGGGAGGAGAGGCACAAGAGCACGGGTGTAAAACAGCAGTTGATCATAGACAATCAGTTAATACGTGGTCAATCAGCGATAAAGCGATCAAACAAGACATCAAGGTCAGGAATCAGAGCGATCCAATGCAAATGTATCAGAGCCCTCTCAGCAAACACTCCCACATTCCATCATAAGTCACCGGGAAAGAAATCAGGATCAGCATCAATCTCCATCCAACGAAAAGTTTGTCAGGAAGAGGGCAGGCGCAGAGTCAAGAAGTCCAGCAGATCAAAGTTCGCTCATCAGAGTGCACATATCGTAAAAACAGGATTGGCTAAGGATATTCTTGGTCACCCAGCAGCGTAGCATATGTACAAGATACCATGCACAGGAAGCGAGGAGAGATGAGAATATGTCTACATACCAAAGTTTGTCATGGAGAAGATATTGTAGTTATCTGGGTGTTTTAGAGTAGGCAGAATTATTTACCAGAGACAGTATTATTTAGTCAATATGCTTTCATAAGTAGACTATTTGCTATTTAACAGAGACAGAATTGTTTATCATTTTGTTGTCAGAGGAAGACTATTTGCTTTCAATCGAATAGTTTATCGAGTATAATAGTTCCCAGAATGTCTGAGGCAACAAGAACGAGGAAAAACATGTCAAAACAACCTAGGAGCAAAAACAGTCATTGATCACCTTCAATTAAAAGCAGCAAATAGTCCGCCCACAGTGTTGTCACTTAGCTTTGTTGGAAACCTCTCTCGCAATTTTAATACAGTTTTGCAGTTTTTTAACAAGGGATATGTTTTTACAAACACTGGAAAACCAAGTTGCACGTTGGGCGGGAGAGGGACGGACCAGATGAAAGTTTTTCGTAAGGGGGCAAGAGAATAAAAAGTGATCCGCGTCACCAAAGGCGTTGCAAGGGCAGTTAGATGATTTTTTGTGTTTAAAGAATTTGAGATAATCCAAAAAGGGGGGGCCATGTCCAGTAATAAAGTACACCAGGTATTTATTAAAAATTTGAAAGGTGGGATCAACGCGGGGAAGAAAATCAAGTATACGGGCAGGATCATGGGTTCGGGGAGAGACGTAATCATTAAGGTAAAGTTGCCATGAATTTAAAAGGAAATCTTTACATTTACGGGAGAGAAGAGAATAAGGGAAAGGGACCGAAAAGGGTATCCCAGAGAGGGCAGCTTCTTTAGCCTTCATATTAGCAACCTTGTTTCCCAGTATTCCAGTATGGGCCTTAACCCATCGGAGGTTAATTAATTTAGATGCCGAATGTGCCAGAAGTTTAATTTCACAAAGGAGTTTAGATTTGTTTTTAACTGTTTTGAATGCCAAAATAGAGGACAAGCTATCTGAGAAGATATTAACCTTTGTATCGTTGTCCATGGCCCATTTAATTGCAATTTGAATCGCTGAGATTTCAGCTTGAAAAACTGTATTTCCATTGGAGAGTTTATAAGAGAAAGTTTCCACAAGGTCATCTTTGTTGTATATACAGACAGCGAATCCAACATTATCTTCTATTTTAGATCCGTCTGTATATATATTGTAATTAGAAAAGGAGTCAGGGTCACTCACAGGGAGATTAACAATTCGCCGGAAAGGCGGAATGCGGGAAAAAGGGGTCTTACAATCAAAAAGGAAAGGAGAGGGGAGACTGGGGTCATCAAATAAATCAGTTTTATGATGCCAAAAATGAAATTTTTTATATAATGCATGAATAACGAGATGTATAGGAGGATGCCAGTTATAGAATATAAAGAAATGCTTGAAGTTTTTCTAAAGCCGGTTGGAATTTTTAATAGGAAAATCCTTTGAAGAGATATAAGACGTTTAATCTGGTCCCCCGTTAAACATTTACCCCAGACCCCAGAGCTGAAAGTAATAATCTTCTCAATAACAGACAGATACCAAATTTTAAGATAAGATTTGTTAATACCCCAGTTACTACCCGAGATTTTCCCGAAAGTAGAAGAGAGCTTAAAGCATTTCTCTTTTAGATAAAAAATATGTGGACTCCAAGTTAAATTATCATCAATTATTATGCCGAGGTATTTAAGGTGACGGGCAATTTTAATCGTTTTATTTAATATTTTAATTCTGGAATTTTGACGGCGCTTGGATCTAGTTTTGTTAAAAATAATACATTGAGATTTATCCGCTGAAATGGAAAGTTTAAGAGCATCAAGAGAGGAGGTCAAAAGGGAGTTGGTACGGAGCGAAGTCTGTGCAAGGGAATCTCCAAAAGTCACCACCGCGAGATCATCGGCGAATGCCTGCAAGTAATTTAGATCGTTGTTCAAGAGTAAAATTTTGTTAAAATAGATACTCCACAGGATCGGGGATATTACCGAACCCTGTGGGGCACCCAAAGTTAAGGTTTTCGAAGAGGTGTATAATCCATCAGAATATGTAATTGAACGGGAGCTGAGGTATGAGAAAATGAATGTTTGAAATTCAGAGGGAAGGTTAATATTTTTAAATGTATCTGGAAGGACGTTCCAGTCAAGAGAATCAAACGCTCCGCAGATGTCCACGGTGGTGAGTGAAACAAAGTGACCCGGTTTAAATTTTCGTATAGTAGTGACAAGAGTGTGAGTGGCCTCCTCACAACTAACCAATTCCCGGAAACCAAACTGAAACGGATGAAAAGCTTCATTGGAAGAAAGCCAGAAGTTCAATTTATTTACAAAGAGTTTTTCGAGGATTGTGCCAAAAGTGGGGAGAAGACATATGGACCGATATGAAGTACAAAGTGAAGGGTCCTTCCCAGGTTTATTTAAAAATAATATTTTAGCATTACGAAGGCAGGCCGGAAAGTAACAAAATTTGAAGCAGAGATTAAATATTTTAGAGAAAATAAAGGGGAAGGAGGAAAAAAGAGTTTTCCAAATTTTAATGTCTATCAAGTCCATACCCGGAGCTTTACCGTTAGGGAGATTGTCAATGACCAATGAGAGCTCCTCCTCCGAAACAGAACCCAACCCCACATCTGAAAGAGGAAAACGCGGAAAACCGTTGAATGATTTATCGTCTTTAAAACAATGGTCCAATAGACGTTGAATTTTAGTTTTATAATCAAGGTTCATCTCATCCTGAAATTGTAAATTAATGTTGTTAAATTTGTTTTCCTTTTGAAAAGCAAATTTAAAGAGAGTGCCGAATTTAGAAGAACAATTAGTGCAGAATTTTCTCCAGGATTCCGTTTTAGATTTGTTGATAAGTTTTTTGTACTTGGCACGGTTGAGTTTATATTTAATGGTAGCCTCGGAAATTTGTTCCGAGGGAGCAGAGTTTCTCTCTAGAGATTTAATACGTTTGTATAATGCTGTGACGAAGTTCCTGAACTTTGCAAGGTTAGGATTCCACCAGTTAAATCCTGGTCGTTTATTGACTTTCTTTTTTCTAATATACTTAAATGCACAGGTTTGGGTGACGTCAATATAAGTTTTTATAAAGTTATCAAGAGAGGTGGGATCGGTAATTTTGTCAAGGGAGCAAGAGAAAAAGGGGATGTGAGTTTTAAATTTATAAAGAAATTTGCCAAGAGAGTAATTTGTTTTGAGAAAAATGGAATTGTCCGAAGGGGGGTCAAGATCAAGGGTTAATTTTATATATCTGTGGTCGCTAAAAGTATCACTTGAGAGAATCTCCCATTTTTGAATACGGTCAAATAAGCCGAAAGATACAATAGAAAGATCCGGAAATCCTTTGCCAGAATGTGAAACGAATGTTGGACCACATGAAGGATCGTTTAAGACTATTAAATTATTTTCCATACAGAAGTCAATTACACTGTACCCCCGGTGATCAATGAAAGGGTAACCCCACATCAGCGCCCTGGCGTTGAAATCACCCAGTATTAAAAAGTCAGATGTCAGGAAATTAAGTGAAGAGAGTTCAGTGAGAATTTCCGAAATGGAATCGTGAGGAGGGCAATATATTGATATTATATTTAATGTTTTGTCTTTTGGAAGAAAAACCTCCACAACTACAAATGCTGCCGATTGAAATTTAGAACAGCAGGATAATCAGGGTTTAAGAATAGAAGGGAAGCTTTGTTTGTTAAGGAGTTAAACTGTTTAATACCAAGGGGAGGGCGAAGTACCGACCCCTCAGAAAGAAAAGGTTCTTGTAGGCTAATTATGTCAAGAGATTTCTCAACTGCAAATTGTAGTAAATTATTGTGTGCTGATAGAGAATGATTGGTATTTATCTGAAGAATTTTTAAGACCATAATGGGTGAATCAACGCCCGGAGGCCGAAGCAGAGAAAGGACACAAAAATACAATACAAAAAAACAAGAAAAACATATAAGCACTCATATATATTTACAAAACAAAAGGGCAAAGGGAATAAAACACATAAGCACTCATACATATTTACAAAACAAAAGGGCAAAGGGAACTCAGAGAGATTTTTGTATCTCCCTGATACGCCACAGTTCTTTCTGCATAGCAGTACATCTGGTACGATCACGAGCGTTGTGATTGGTCTTCCAACGGAGTGAGTCATCATCTGCATTTGCGGTAGAACAGTTAATACATGTAGGATTCCTAACTGTACATGTCTTGTAAGTGTGACCTTGTTTGGTACACTGGCTGCAGTTTACATCAGTCCAGTGACATGCCACCGCAGAATGTCCAAAGCCTTGGCATTTATAACAGATTTGGAGAGATACGAACTTCTTGATAAAGAAATACTGGAAGTGTCGATAAACTTTTTTGTTCTCAATCAGTATTTTAGCTGATACAGCGTCGAGGAGAAAAACCCAATTTGTTGATCCGACTCTGTTCTTGAATTTTTTAATGAATTTATATTCATGTTGATTTGTGGGTGGCAGGTTACTAAAAATCAATTGTTTAACATCCTCCTCTGATACTTTATCTGGTATATTGAAAAGAATCAATGCTTGCTTCCGGGTGGGAGGCTTGTAAACAGTAAATTTTTCAGAGATGTCCGAGTTTATAAATTTCGGTAATAATGCATCCACATCTTTCTCCCGGCAGGTAATCTTCAGGGTGCCGTTCTGTAACGTCGAAACGTTTTGAATTTTAATGTCAGGAGGACATTGATATGATAGGAGGTCGTGCCTGAGTTGATTATTGTTTTTCCTTCGGTCTTTGCTCTGTAGCATGACGCTAGCATAGGATGGTTTCTTTGAAGTAGTTGAAGTATTCAGTGCTGGAGATTGGTGTAATGTGGCCAGGTTCTTTTGAACAGCGTTTTCTATCAATGTCGGAAGTTCCAGTACCAGGTCCTGCGAGAATTTCTCCAAATTCTTTGTTATTGGGTTTTGAAGATGAGCTATTTGCTCATTAAAGGAGGTTTGAATGTTTTGCAGAGCAACAGATGGATCAGGTGCATGAGTTGTGGAGGTACATGGCATTTGGGATTCGAATAGTTGACATGCAGATTTTATCGATTCAAACTTGTCGTCAAAGTACTTCTTTTGGGTAGCATTAGGTTTTATATATCTATTTATGTAGCCTTTTATTTGATTTGTGTACCTCTGCATTTTGAATAGGAAGTTGTTGCAAGCATCAGAATTTTCCTCCAAATTTTCAACAGTGGTTGTTGAGGTTGTTTCTTCCAAGTCTCCCATAGAGTGAGAGGGTTCAGACGGGGAAGTATGTTTTGTCATTCGGTAGGAGGCCTGTGGAGGATTGGAAAAGACCGTGAAATGGTGTTGATGAGTAGGAGTTAAAAGAGCAGACTGTCTCTGAGGCAGGGCCCAAGGAGCAGAGTTGGAGACGGCTTCTGAGTAAGAATTTGCAGAGGAGGTTGAAGGATTCTTCACATCAATCAGATTAACGGTAGGTTGTAGCAACGGATCAGAAGAGATTCTCAGGAAATCCGATGGACGGGATTGATCACTGGTCTTAGAAGAAGATTTGGGTGGAAGATCACAGGCTTTAAGTGAAGGTTTAGGCGGCAGTTGACCTGAGTATGTTCTGTTGGATTTAGGTGTATCGGAGTTTAACAGTTCCGCCGGTAAAGTAGTTGAAGTTCCACCACAAATGCCAGCATCTGATGTAAAGGAAGTCGTGGTCGGCGAAGGTATCAAAGGCACTGAGGAAGGGAGGGCAGGAAAATCTTCATGACCAGGGGAAAAAGGATTCAATGAATCCGGGCAAGGGGAAAAGGGATTAATCATTTCAGAATTTTTACATAAACAGAGTTACATTTAACATAATAGCGGAGATGTTCAACATATTAGCAGTATTATGACACTTAATAATTAAATAGTATTTCGGGGCAAATCACTCAAGGGAAGAATCACCAAAAACAAAAAAGGAAGGAAGTGAGCAGTAACGAGCAGAAGATCATCAAGGGGACGGAGCAGTGATCCTAACCAAGCAGGAAAAAATCCCGGAGTAAAAGCAGTAAAAATAAACGAACGAAGTCCAAAAAACGGAAATTAGGGTGGCCAAAGGAAGAAGGAGCACTTATCCACAAAAGCAAATCCAAACGGAAAGGGCCAGAGCTTAGAAAAAAATATTTGGATACAAGGAAGGCAAACGGGGAAAGTTAGTCGAAGGAATAGTCGATATATCCAATAGAAAAAGAGTTGGTGTTGCCACTAAAGTTATTGGAAACGGTTGACGTCAGAAGCTACAAAAAGGGAGGGGAGCATGGGGGGGGGGGGGGGCAAACGGACTCTAAGTGCCGAAGGAATATGAAATCGGAGAAATTAAAAATTTTTGAATTTTTTTGAAATTTTTTTTTTCTTTTTCAGTGTTTAACAGTAAATTTGAACATAGACGAAATCAACCAGGAAAACATAATATAAAAATTCAAGGTATGCCAAAAATGAAGAAGAGGGAGACCCGATCAACGGTAACCATAGTAACACAGCAGGGTTACGAACCAAGGCAGGAATCCAAATCATACATTTCCAGAATAAGTCAAAAAGGGAAGAAGAGGTCGGGAGAGCCGACAGAGCGGACGGGGCCAAACCATTCAAAGGAAAAGGGGGGAATCACATAAATGCATCTACATGGAATATGTACAATACACGGAAAGGGGTGAAATACGGAAACAGAAGTAAAAGCACCGAAAGGAACATTTTTAAAATACATTTTACACATATTAAATTTGCTCCTAGGTATTAAAATTGTTTCACTTAACAGAGTTAAAACTTTGATCTAACTAAATATATACTTTATATTGACAAATAATGAATATTATATATAGATTCACAGATGTATAAACAGCCACTTTTGGACCGTTCTCAATGGCTTCCTCAATACAATGGATTGCCCAAGACATAGCATATTTACATTTTGAATTAAATCATATCTCACCATAGAGAAGTCGCAGAGCTTAACCATATATATCAAAGTGAAGCTTGGAAGAGGGACAACGATAAATACGCACACACAAAACATAGCAAACAAAAATCAAGTTTCCACAGCACAGAAAACACGAGCACGAAAAAAGCGACTGATCATCGTAAGCGCAGAGGTCGGACTCCGTAGCTGAGGGTGTGTCATCTCTCAGATGACACAGGGTGTGTCATCTCTCAGACTGCTGTAGAAGGTAGAGAGTGGAGGTAATGCAACTTCATAGAACTTTGCAAATGAGTCGATATATTCGTAAGGATACACTCCCTTTCGAAGCAGCAGCTCGCTGTGGTTTGGATGTTGTCTTTTAAAATCTTACTGCAAGATTTCCGGCTAGCTTCTCCAAGGAGTTATTCAGAAACTGCAAACTGTTGATGTACTTTTCCATGTTTTGTGCAATTACATCGATCCTGTGATTCGGTAGCTTGCCAAGTTCCGACATCAGGAGGTGAGCATCATAAGACTTTAAATTCTGGAAGAGTACAGGGATGACTCTCTTCAGCTTGTATTGCAGGTTGCATTCCACATGTACCACACCTCTGTACTCTCCAGTGATGTGTGAATGATCTCGAGCCTTCCCGATGTACCGGCCTTCATTTTTTGCAACCTCCTTTTTACAGAGATAGCAATGTGTTGCTTGATTAAATGAGATGCTTCACTCCTGGTCAAACTCAGTGGAGCGATGGTATTGAAGCGGGCAGCCAATTCATCACGCTCCTCCATCATCCTCTGCAGAAAGTGATCCGCAACGTCGGAGCCTCTATAACTGTACACGGGTTTGTACGTTTCACCCTTCGGCCCGACAATCACATAAGCATAACCACAGGCTTCATGGTAGGCAACCTTTTATATAAAGGACTTGTCTCCACTGGGTTGTGCACTTGGCAGGTGCTTCAGGAGTGATTCAAAATCAGCATATATCACAAATGGGACCGGGTGTTGATATTGCAAATTGTTGAATTTGAGTATACTCTTCTCGAGACTTGACATTTTGACACGTTGTGGGTTATGAGCCTTACAATAGGGCGTGTGTTCCAAGAGCAGATCTACGCGGGTGAAGCGGTGGAGGCATCGGTAGCATACTTGACATGGTGTGCAATCAGTGGACAAATCCCCGAGAAGCCTGGACATACTGCGAATCAAAAAATAGTGTTGGTGCGTGCCCCGACTAATGAGGAAGATATTGATGCAATCGGTAATGTCTTCACGTTCTGAAATGTGGAGAGGAAACACTTCTTCCTCCTCATAACCGAACACATTTATCCTGCAGTTGTTCAACTTCTTCAGGGTCGGTACCTTGTTCGCTATAGATGTAAGGTTACTAGAGAGCAGAGGTTTGATGTCAGTTTCGGAGAAGTTCACGGGGACGTTAAAAAGAATGAGAGGCATTTTCCGAATAGGAGGCTTATATATGTCAAATTTTTTGGAGAGGTCGGAGTTATCGAATTTTGGAAGCAAAGTCTCATCGTCTTCACCTCGGCAATTACTTTTGAGAGTTTCATTGTTGAGTGTGGAGATATTTTGAATTTTTACATTCGTTGGACAGTTGGACTTAAGAAGGTCGTACTTGAGTTGATCCAGAGTTTTAGAATGATCTTTCCCCCGAAGCAGCACACTGGCATAAGTAGGTTTAGAATGAACAGTAGTATGATTCAAGTTTGAGAGGTTCTTTTGGACTGCGGCATTGACTAAAGTAGGAAGATCCTGTGTAAGGTTTTTAGCAAAGTTTTCAAGGTTTGGAGATATGGAATTTTTCAATAGGTTAAGTTCCTCGTGGAAGATTGCTTTAATTTCTTGTATAGGTTTTGAAGAGTCGTGATCCAGTGGGAAGGCAGAGGCCAGAGGTTGTGAATCATAAAGATGACAGGTTGTTTTAATTATGTTAAATTTTTCCTCCAAAAATCTTTGTTGGGCAATAGTTGGTTTGACATGTCGAATGAGAAAACTTTGGATTTGGTTGCAGGTTCTAGGAATTTTTTGGTGGAAGGATTTGCACAGCTCTCCGTCTACTTCTTCAGTTTCAGATGAGGTAAAAGGGTTGATGTCCAACTGATCATCTTGAGAGACAGGTTGATCTGGAGATGAATATTTCTGGTTTCGGCCGGAAGCTGCAGGAGGTTTGGAGAATACAGTAAAATGAGGCAAGGTGGCGGAGAAAGCAGATGATCTACGAGGAAGTTGAAGAATCGGAGGCGGAGAACGAGGAACTGATGAACAAGGAGGCTGAAGGATCGGAGGAGGAGAACGGGAAACAATGCCAGAGTAGGAGCAGGAAGAGGATGATGCTGAAGACTTCATATCAGGATGTTTAACAGAGAGCTGAAGATGAGAATCAGATGAATCAGACAAAAGAGCAACCAGTAAAGTAGCTGAGGGTGTCGAAAGCCCAGAACGACCGACTCATCCGAAGACTTGAGTAACAAGATGGACGTTCGGGAAAATTTTTGATTAGCGGAGTCCGACCTCCACAGTCACGGTCCCCGGTCAGAGTAACCAGTAGTTTATTTAAATCTAAAGTATTTTACATTTTACAAAAATCGGCTCAACATTGCCGAGGTCGATGTTGTACAGATCTCAGCTTTCATATTAAGCTGTGTCGAAAACCCAGACCACTCGACTCGTCCGAGGACTTAGAGTCAAGAAATATACAAGAAATATTTATACAAGATACAATTTATACAAGAAATTTATACAATTTATACAAGAAATTAAAGCAACCTTCCACGAGGCAAATGTGTGGAACAATTTTTAAGAAGTTATCTGCGTTGAGCGTATTGCAATACGCTGTACAGCGTTCAGCCAAATTACCAATGATGAGGTGAAATCCATATAATAGGATTTTACAGATTTAAAGGGTTACCACAAAGACAAGATTTCAAGAAAAAGAAAGAAAGATAAAAGCAAAGAACCGTGAGAGGTAAAAGGGAAGAAATTTAGTTTTACTTTATATTTAAATTGGAAGTAATATTAGGGTTTAGTATCCCAGCACAATTCAGATGAGATAATCCTTGAATTTAATTTATTTATTTATATATTTTACTGTTGCTTAGTCCAGCAAAAACCAGAAATGAAAAACAACCGATCACTCAAGGCAGGCCGCAGTATCTAAAAAAGGGATCAAGGGAGCGCGAGCAAAAACAAAGGACAAAGGACAAGGAACAAAGGACCAAAGCACAACAAAGAAAAAAAACGAACAATCAATCATCAACAGATCCGACGTGTGGTCTCCAAATCAAAACATGACAAGTTGTAATATATAGACACATACATATATAGATGTATAATGATATACTTTATAGACACTGATGTATAATGATATACTTTATAGATATACAGTGATATATAATATACTAAATTTTTGTAACAATATTGATATTTCATTATCTATTAGTCAACATAATCTGTAGTATCTGATCTTCTGACACTTTTTCTTTATGATACATAGTAATAACTTAGATATGTCTTTAAACCTCTAGACAACAAAACTGTTATAGCATAACCTTTGTCTCTTTGTCATCAAGCGGGAGAACACTAGAGCGAGAAAATGCATGTGCACCAGGTCCCACGCAGAAAACTCTCACACATCCTTCCCAAGATTCAGGAAAAGAGAACAAGATCAGCACCATTCTCCCATCAGCGAAAGTTGACAGGATCAGCAACCAAAGGTTTGACGGGAAGAGGGCAGGTACAGTGTCCGGATGACCAGCAGATCAAAGTGCGCCAGTCAGGAGACGGAAATCATGCAGATAAGATTAAATAAAAGTCAACCGGGAGGAGAGGCACAAGAGCACGGGTGTAAAACAGCAGTTGATCATAGACAATCAGTTAATACGTGGTCAATCAGCGATAAAGCGATCAAACAAGACATCAAGGTCAGGAATCAGAGCGATCCAATGCAAATGTATCAGAGCCCTCTCAGCAAACACTCCCACATTCCATCATAAGTCACCGGGAAAGAAATCAGGATCAGCATCAATCTCCATCCAACGAAAAGTTTGTCAGGAAGAGGGCAGGCGCAGAGTCAAGAAGTCCAGCAGATCAAAGTTCGCTCATCAGAGTGCACATATCGTAAAGACAGGATTGGCTAAGGATATTCTTGGTCACCCAGCAGCGTAGCATATGTACAAGATACCATGCACAGGAAGCGAGGAGAGATGAGAATATGTCTACATACCAAAGTTTGTCATGGAGAAGATATTGTAGTTATCTGGGTGTTTTAGAGTAGGCAGAATTATTTACCAGAGACAGTATTATTTAGTCAATATGCTTTCATAAGTAGACTATTTGCTATTTAACAGAGACAGAATTGTTTATCATTTTGTTGTCAGAGGAAGACTATTTGCTTTCAATCGAATAGTTTATCGAGTATAATAGTTCCCAGAATGTCTGAGGCATATGTATTTTGCAGAGTCAGTATTAAAGAAAGTTCTCTCAAGATCTCCCTGTATAAATAAAGTTTATGTACATTTATGAGGACAATGCAAGACCTTTAAGATAAACTTCAAATGAGATAGTAGATCATGTAAAACAGTATACATCAGTATCAATGAGATCAATACAAGATCGTTGGGGTACTAATCAACATTATAATTTCTATACTATGAAATAATAGATCATGTAACTCAGTATAAATCCCACAATTCTACAAATGAAGGAGACTCACACGTCAAACAATATCAACAAGAACGAGGAAAAACATGTCAAAACAACCTAGGAGCAAAAACAGTCATTGATCACCTTCAATTAAAAGCAGCAAATAGTCCGCCCACAGTGTTGTCACTTAGCTTTGTTGGAAACCTCTCTCGCAATTTTAATACAGTTTTGCAGTTTTTTAACAAGGGATATGTTTTTACAAACACTGGAAAACCAAGTTGCACGTTGGGCGGGAGAGGGACGGACCAGATGAAAGTTTTTCGTAAGGGGGCAAGAGAATAAAAAGTGATCCGCGTCACCAAAGGCGTTGCAAGGGCAGTTAGATGATTTTTTGTGTTTAAAGAATTTGAGATAATCCAAAAAGGGGCCATGTCCAGTAATAAAGTACACCAGGTATTTATTAAAAATTTGAAAGGTGGGATCAACGCGGGGAAGAAAATCAAGTATACGGGCAGGATCATGGGTTCGGGGAGAGACGTAATCATTAAGGTAAAGTTGCCATGAATTTAAAAGGAAATCTTTACATTTACGGGAGAGAAGAGAATAAGGGAAAGGGACCGAAAAGGGTATCCCAGAGAGGGCAGCTTCTTTAGCCTTCATATTAGCAACCTTGTTTCCCAGTATTCCAGTATGGGCCTTAACCCATCGGAGGTTAATTAATTTAGATGCCGAATGTGCCAGAAGTTTAATTTCACAAAGGAGTTTAGATTTGTTTTTAACTGTTTTGAATGCCAAAATAGAGGACAAGCTATCTGAGAAGATATTAACCTTTGTATCGTTGTCCATGGCCCATTTAATTGCAATTTGAATCGCTGAGATTTCAGCTTGAAAAACTGTATTTCCATTGGAGAGTTTATAAGAGAAAGTTTCCACAAGGTCATCTTTGTTGTATATACAGACAGCGAATCCAACATTATCTTCTATTTTAGATCCGTCTGTATATATATTGTAATTAGAAAAGGAGTCAGGGTCACTCACAGGGAGATTAACAATTCGCCGGAAAGGCGGAATGCGGGAAAAAGGGGTCTTACAATCAAAAAGGAAAGGAGAGGGGAGACTGGGGTCATCAAATAAATCAGTTTTATGATGCCAAAAATGAAATTTTTTATATAATGCATGAATAACGAGATGTATAGGAGGATGCCAGTTATAGAATATAAAGAAATGCTTGAAGTTTTTCTAAAGCCGGTTGGAATTTTTAATAGGAAAATCCTTTGAAGATATATAAGACGTTTAATCTGGTCCCCCGTTAAACATTTACCCCAGACCCCAGAGCTGAAAGTAATAATCTTCTCAATAACAGACAGATACCAAATTTTAAGATAAGATTTGTTAATACCCCAGTTACTACCCGAGATTTTCCCGAAAGTAGAAGAGAGCTTAAAGCATTTCTCTTTTAGATAAAAAATATGTGGACTCCAAGTTAAATTATCATCAATTATTATGCCGAGGTATTTAAGGTGACGGGCAATTTTAATCGTTTTATTTAATATTTTAATTCTGGAATTTTGACGGCGCTTGGATCTAGTTTTGTTAAAAATAATACATTGAGATTTATCCGCTGAAATGGAAAGTTTAAGAGCATCAAGAGAGGAGGTCAAAAGGGAGTTGGTACGGAGCGAAGTCTGTGCAAGGGAATCTCCAAAAGTCACCACCGCGAGATCATCGGCGAATGCCTGCAAGTAATTTAGATCGTTGTTCAAGAGTAAAATTTTGTTAAAATAGATACTCCACAGGATCGGGGATATTACCGAACCCTATGGGGCACCCAAAGTTAAGGTTTTCGAAGAGGTGTATAATCCATCAGAATATGTAATTGAACGGGAGCTGAGGTATGAGAAAATGAATGTTTGAAATTCAGAGGGAAGGTTAATATTCTTAAATGTATCTGGAAGGACGTTCCAGTCAAGAGAATCAAACGCTCCGCAGATGTCCACGGTGGTGAGTGAAACAAAGTGACCCGGTTTAAATTTTCGTATAGTAGTGACAAGAGTGTGAGTGGCCTCCTCACAACTAACCAATTCCCGGAAACCAAACTGAAACGGATGAAAAGCTTCATTGGAAGAAAGCCAGAAGTTCAATTTATTTACAAAGAGTTTTTCGAGGATTGTGCCAAAAGTGGGGAGAAGACATATGGACCGATATGAAGTACAAAGTGAAGGGTCCTTCCCAGGTTTATTTAAAAATAATATTTTAGCATTACGAAGGCAGGCCGGAAAGTAACAAAATTTGAAGCAGAGATTAAATATTTTAGAGAAAATAAAGGGGAAGGAGGAAAAAAGAGTTTTCCAAATTTTAATGTCTATCAAGTCCATACCCGGAGCTTTACCGTTAGGGAGATTGTCAATGACCAATGAGAGCTCCTCCTCCGAAACAGAACCCAACCCCACATCTGAAAGAGGAAAACGCGGAAAACCGTTGAATGATTTATCGTCTTTAAAACAATGGTCCAATAGACGTTGAATTTTAGTTTTATAATCAAGGTTCATCTCATCCTGAAATTGTAAATTAATGTTGTTAAATTTGTTTTCCTTTTGAAAAGCAAATTTAAAGAGAGTGCCGAATTTAGAAGAACAATTAGTGCAGAATTTTCTCCAGGATTCCGTTTTAGATTTGTTGATAAGTTTTTTGTACTTGGCACGGTTGAGTTTATATTTAATGGTAGCCTCGGAAATTTGTTCCGAGGGAGCAGAGTTTCTCTCTAGAGATTTAATACGTTTGTATAATGCTGTGACGAAGTTCCTGAACTTTGCAAGGTTAGGATTCCACCAGTTAAATCCTGGTCGTTTATTGACTTTCTTTTTTCTAATATACTTAAATGCACAGGTTTGGGTGACGTCAATATAAGTTTTTATAAAGTTATCAAGAGAGGTGGGATCGGTAATTTTGTCAAGGGAGCAAGATAAAAAGGGGATGTGAGTTTTAAATTTATAAAGAAATTTGCCAAGAGAGTAATTTGTTTTGAGAAAAATGGAATTGTCCGAAGGGGGGTCAAGATCAAGGGTTAATTTTATATATCTGTGGTCGCTAAAAGTATCACTTGAGAGAATCTCCCATTTTTGAATACGGTCAAATAAGCCGAAAGATACAATAGAAAGATCCGGAAATCCTTTGCCAGAATGTGAAACGAATGTTGGACCACATGAAGGATCGTTTAAGACTATTAAATTATTTTCCATACAGAAGTCAATTACACTGTACCCCCGGTGATCAATGAAAGGGTAACCCCACATCAGCGCCCTGGCGTTGAAATCACCCAGTATTAAAAAGTCAGATGTCAGGAAATTAAGTGAAGAGAGTTCAGTGAGAATTTCCGAAATGGAATCGTGAGGAGGGCAATATATTGATATTATATTTAATGTTTTGTCTTTTGGAAGAAAAACCTCCACAACTACAAATGCTGCCGATTGAAATTTAGAACAGCAGGATAATCAGGGTTTAAGAATAGAAGGGAAGCTTTGTTTGTTAAGGAGTTAAACTGTTTAATACCAAGGGGAGGGCTGTCGGCTGCTATTTGCTGTGTTAGCTGAGCGACTTGACTAGAAAATTTGAAAGTCATTTGCAGATTTAGCAGTGTTGGTCATATCCCTATCCGAAGTGCTGGTAGAAAAATTTTGTAGCAGATGATACGCAGTAGTGATGTGTTTTCTCAAGAAAGAAAGCTCGTTAAACACAAACACAATTTATTTGTTGTGAGATCCATTGCATCAGATGAAGTTACAAAATAAAACACTGTAACATTCGTTGCAAAGCAAAACTATATACAATGAGCTAGCAAGCTCATGAAAAAGGTTTTGAATAGTCTATGACTAGGCACACACTCTCAGTTATTATAACATCGGTAAGTAGAAAAAAACAGCTACTGTACCACTCATGTCGTGCACGTTAATGAAGCCACCATCATCAGGTCACACGTCATGGCTTTAGAAGTTAGACTACTCTCTACCGATCAAGGTCTGCCTTCCATACAAGGTCTTTCACCGTCGATCACCGTCTGATCGATCTGACTATACGTCGAGTCTTAAGTCTGCATAACTACAAGATCTTAAACTCTGAAAAGTCTCCCACGTCTACTACATGGTCAGTCAAGGTCTGTAAAGTCTCTGAATAACTGAGAATGTGTCCTATCATATATACACCGTGATGGGTACGCTCCGGAACACAACCGTTGACGGCAGCGCCCTCACTATAATATATGCAAAACAGATGCGCGCGCGGCGAGAAGGCGATTTGCATGAATGGCATGTTCTGTTCCCGTCACGAGTCGTTCACGAGAACGGTAGAACCATTCTAAAAATGTAAAACACGTTCTCGCGATAACGAGAATCGCGATGAAAACAGAACCAAGTTTCCAACAATCGGCCCCCTCATGCAAAACCCCAAATCTCGGCGCACGTGCTATCAAACAATGAAGTTATTCTAAAAAACATAACAGCAAAAATGTCAAGTTCTTTAGTATCCAGCAAAAACATAAAGTATATATATTACTTTTCATGTTGAGCCAAAAAAAAATTTTATCATTGAAAGAAAATTTTAGATATCATTGAAACACTAAGTTCCAAAAATTTAATTTAAGTCAAAATTTAAGTTTAAAAAAATTTAAGTATAATAATTTAAATTTAACATTTAAGATTAAAAAATTTTACTATAAATATCAAATTCAATTTGTGTTGAAAATTTTATGTATAATTATTAAATTTAACATTTAAGATTAAAAATTTCACTATAAATATCAAATTCAATTTGTGTAGAAAATTTCATGTATAATTATTAAATTTAACATTTAAGATTAAAAATTTTACTATAAATATCAAATTCAATTATGGCTGTTCATTATCTCTGTCCAAGACCAGTATACATAATTAATACTAATAGCAGTGACACAGATAATGAAAAGATTTTTCTTTCTGTATTGTATTCATATACAAATTTGAATAAGTGGTTTGTCATCAATGAATCATAACCAAGTGTATGATAACAAGGAGTAAACACACAAAGATAATACACATAAGCATAATTGTCTTATGCGGGAATTGAAAACATGGATATATATATACATTCAGTGTAATGTGAAAAATTTTAGAAAGTTCATTGTAAACAATACACATATATATACTCTAGATACAATTATCTGCATCACAGAGGGAGGAGTAAATTATACGATATCCTAACCATATTTTGTAAAAGAAAGAAAAAAAATTTAGAAGTTACAAATTTAATCATTTTTGTTTTTGGAAATTTGATTACAAAAATTTAATGCTAAAAATTCCTCAAACATTTGGCAAATCTTATTAATGTACTGCCTATGATGTATAAAAATTTTGTTATTGATTTCAGCAAATTCCACACCTAACAGTTTTTGGACCTTCCCTAGAGTTTTGATATCAAATTCTCCCTTTAGCAAAGAAACTGCATGATCAATATCACCTATTATTTCTATGTTGCTTGCCTCTGGCCTGGATTTGATATCCCTCTTTTCTCTGAAGTTAAACAAATTTTGGTCATAATGTATGTTAGCCTTAGCACAGAATTTTTTAACATCATTATGACTTCTCAGCCTATGTTTATCACCCCTCACTGAGTAGTAAACATCAGTTCGAGTTCCATCAGGCCTGGGTACAGCTTTCCTTTCCCAATCTATGTTTGAACAGGGGGTCAGATCGGAATCAGCAGGAGAGTCCTCTTCCTCACTAGTATGACTAGTGTCATGGCTCTCACCTGCTTCTTCCTCTGACTCATTATCCAAACATCCCGATCCTGAATCTGATGTTCGAGTAAAACCCGATTTCTTTTGGGTGAAGTTTCTAGGTCGAATGGGGTCCAGGACGCCTTCCGCTGCTTCCATCTCCTCAAAACGGACATTGCTTATTTCTAATATTTTTCCTTCTTTCACAAGAAGAATTCTATAGCCCCTGGTATTTTCCGCATATCCTACCATAACTCCCAGTTGAGCTCTTAGGTCTAGCTTCTTCCTAAGCTGTTTTGCTATACCAGCATAAGCTTTACATCCAAAAACTCTGAGATGGGATACAGCAGGCTTCTTCCCATAGTACAATTCGTGTGGAGTTTTAACTTTAAATTTATGGCAAATCCTGTTCTTTGTATAAGTTAAACATAGGATTGCCTCTGCCCACATTTTGTCACCAACTTTGCTTTGATTAAGCATTGCCTTGACACAATCTAACGCTGTCAGGTTGAATCTTTCAGATACCCCGTTTTGTTCGGGTGTATAAGTGTTAGATCGTTCATGCTTAATCCCTAACTTTTTCAAAAAAGCTTTAAATTGACCGTGACAAAATTCCATGCCGTTATCAGTACGGATGCACAAAATCTTTTTGCCTAATTGTCTCTCCTGACAAGCTTGAAAATCCTGAAAAACTTTGAACACATCTGATTTTTGTTTTAAAATAAAAACAAACACCTTGCGGCTAAAATCGTCTGTAATAGTCAAGAAGTATTTGTTTCCCCCCAATGAAGCTACAGGCATTGGACCACAAACGTCCATGTGCAGTAATTGCAAAGGTTCTGTAGATCTAATCCTGCCTATTGGTTTGTACGAAACTCTCTTAGATTTTGCAAGTTTGCAATGAATGCAATTTACTTTTGCATATTTTAATTTTGGGAGTCCGTTTGCCGCGGAAACTTTACTTGTTTGGTGCAAGTAGTCTGAGTTAATATGGCCATATCTTCTATGCCATAATTCAGTTTTGTTCAGAATTTCAACTGTTGAACCACTAATTTTATTTGACTTTGATTTTAAATCAGATTTGTTTTTCCTTTTATTCAAGTTAGGCCTAATTTTGTTTTGACTTTGACTATTTGTTGCAGGGGTTTTTCTAACCTGTTTAGAATTTTTGTCCCTATCCTGATCTCCTTTACGGCCCTCAACACTACTATTTAAACTTTTAGTTGAGTACTGTGGTTTTAAGAAATACAATCCTTCTTTACGTTTAGCGTAAAAGAAATTTTCTCCCTCAGGAGTCTTAAACCATAGAATACCTTTGGCTGCACTAAAAGAATAGCCCTGCTCTTCTAATACAGATGCGGCCAACAAGTTACGCCGTAATTTTGGTGAATACATAACATTTTGTAGCACAATATTATTTGTATGATCTTTAAATTTAACATACATGTTCACCGTTCCAATAGCCTCAACTGGGCTTTCCATATCACCCACTGCTAGCGACATAGATGTATCCTTACATTTATCAAATTTTGAAAACATTTTAACATCATTACAAAAGTGTCGCGTAGCAGCGGTGTCAATCACCCAGCTGAGCCTATTGTCAGGATTATCAACAATATTAGCTTCTACATTTATATTTGAAAATACTTCAATAATACTAGAGCTAGTCATCTTTTTCAATTTTGGGCATTGTGCCTTTACATGACCATTTTTATTACACATAAAACATGGTCCTATGACCTTAATAGACTTTTTAACTTTGGTGACATTTTTACATTTAGCGTTAACATTTGAAAAATATACAGATGAATTGGAACTTACATTATTATTGTCATGATCCTTCCTCAACTGTCTAATCCTGCCCTCCTCCAAAGACAGTTCTTTCTGAATTTTATCCAATTTAAAATCAGTATCGCTCCAGCGATAAATGATTTGAATGATACTCTGGTACTGGTCTGGGAGATACCGGATGGCTTGGAATGCCACGTACACATCCTCCACGGGGTGATTCACGTTCTTGAGCTTGGTGACAGCTTTCCTTATCCTCGTACAGAATATGTCGATGGGCTCCTCGATTTCCGGGCGTAGACTGAAAAACTCGTCCAACAGATGAACTAGATTGGCGCGCGTTGGGGCCTCAAAATGCGCCTCCAACTTCTCCCACGCATCCGCCGGGCTGTCGTCGATGTCGAGCAGTTCTCTGTACTCCGCCGAGATATTTCGAAACAGGATGGAAAGTGCGCGGTCGCTACTGCGCATGTACTCCTCTCGCTCGCGGCGTGACGTAGATTCGTCGACTGGTAATGCAGTACGGTTGATGTGGCCGTAACATCCTTCTCCTTTCAGGATAAATGAAATTTCATTACGCCAGGTGACGTAATTGTCCCTGTTTAACGCTTCTATGCCGTTGCTCACCTCCATAGTCTTTAACTGTGACTAGAGTGCGTTGTTTACCTTTCTGCTTGATGCAAATGGCGCCGGTCGCGGCCCCCGTCGATGGAATTCACAACTCTTCACTGCTGCTTTATCACGGATAAAAGTTATGGCCTTGACATACTACGGGCCCATAACCAAATGTCGGCTGCTATTTGCTGTGTTAGCTGAGCGACTTGACTAGAAAATTTGAAAGTCATTTGCAGATTTAGCAGTGTTGGTCATATCCCTATCCGAAGTGCTGGTAGAAAAATTTTGTAGCAGATGATACGCAGTAGTGATGTGTTTTCTCAAGAAAGAAAGCTCGTTAAACACAAACACAATTTATTTGTTGTGAGATCCATTGCATCAGATGAAGTTACAAAATAAAACACTGTAACATTCGTTGCAAAGCAAAACTATATACAATGAGCTAGCAAGCTCATGAAAAAGGTTTTGAATAGTCTATGACTAGGCACACACTCTCAGTTATTATAACATCGGTAAGTAGAAAAAAACAGCTACTGTACCACTCATGTCGTGCACGTTAATGAAGCCACCATCATCAGGTCACACGTCATGGCTTTAGAAGTTAGACTACTCTCTACCGATCAAGGTCTGCCTTCCATACAAGGTCTTTCACCGTCGATCACCGTCTGATCGATCTGACTATACGTCGAGTCTTAAGTCTGCATAACTACAAGATCTTAAACTCTGAAAAGTCTCCCACGTCTACTACATGGTCAGTCAAGGTCTGTAAAGTCTCTGAATAACTGAGAATGTGTCCTATCATATATACACCGTGATGGGTACGCTCCGGAACACAACCGTTGACGGCAGCGCCCTCACTATAATATATGCAAAACAGATGCGCGCGCGGCGAGAAGGCGATTTGCATGAATGGCATGTTCTGTTCCCGTCACGAGTCGTTCACGAGAACGGTAGAACCATTCTAAAAATGTAAAACACGTTCTCGCGATAACGAGAATCGCGATGAAAACAGAACCAAGTTTCCAACAAGGGCGAAGTACCGACCCCTCAGAAAGAAAAGGTTCTTGTAGGCTAATTATGTCAAGAGATTTCTCAACTGCAAATTGTAGTAAATTATTGTGTGCTGATAGAGAATGATTGGTATTTATCTGAAGAATTTTTAAGACCATAATGGGTGAATCAACGCCCGGAGGCCGAAGCAGAGAAAGGACACAAAAATACAATACAAAAAAACAAGAAAAACATATAAGCACTCATATATATTTACAAAACAAAAGGGCAAAGGGAATAAAACACATAAGCACTCATACATATTTACAAAACAAAAGGGCAAAGGGAACTCAGAGAGATTTTTGTATCTCCCTGATACGCCACAGTTCTTTCTGCATAGCAGTACATCTGGTACGATCACGAGCGTTGTGATTGGTCTTCCAACGGAGTGAGTCATCATCTGCATTTGCGGTAGAACAGTTAATACATGTAGGATTCCTAACTGTACATGTCTTGTAAGTGTGACCTTGTTTGGTACACTGGCTGCAGTTTACATCAGTCCAGTGACATGCCACCGCAGAATGTCCAAAGCCTTGGCATTTATAACAGATTTGGAGAGATACGAACTTCTTGATAAAGAAATACTGGAAGTGTCGATAAACTTTTTTGTTCTCAATCAGTATTTTAGCTGATACAGCGTCGAGGAGAAAAACCCAATTTGTTGATCCGACTCTGTTCTTGAATTTTTTAATGAATTTATATTCATGTTGATTTGTGGGTGGCAGGTTACTAAAAATCAATTGTTTAACATCCTCCTCTGATACTTTATCTGGTATATTGAAAAGAATCAATGCTTGCTTCCGGGTGGGAGGCTTGTAAACAGTAAATTTTTCAGAGATGTCCGAGTTTATAAATTTCGGTAATAATGCATCCACATCTTTCTCCCGGCAGGTAATCTTCAGGGTGCCGTTCTGTAACGTCGAAACGTTTTGAATTTTAATGTCAGGAGGACATTGATATGATAGGAGGTCGTGCCTGAGTTGATTATTGTTTTTCCTTCGGTCTTTGCTCTGTAGCATGACGCTAGCATAGGATGGTTTCTTTGAAGTAGTTGAAGTATTCAGTGCTGGAGATTGGTGTAATGTGGCCAGGTTCTTTTGAACAGCGTTTTCTATCAATGTCGGAAGTTCCAGTACCAGGTCCTGCGAGAATTTCTCCAAATTCTTTGTTATTGGGTTTTGAAGATGAGCTATTTGCTCATTAAAGGAGGTTTGAATGTTTTGCAGAGCAACAGATGGATCAGGTGCATGAGTTGTGGAGGTACATGGCATTTGGGATTCGAATAGTTGACATGCAGATTTTATCGATTCAAACTTGTCGTCAAAGTACTTCTTTTGGGTAGCATTAGGTTTTATATATCTATTTATGTAGCCTTTTATTTGATTTGTGTACCTCTGCATTTTGAATAGGAAGTTGTTGCAAGCATCAGAATTTTCCTCCAAATTTTCAACAGTGGTTGTTGAGGTTGTTTCTTCCAAGTCTCCCATAGAGTGAGAGGGTTCAGACGGGGAAGTATGTTTTGTCATTCGGTAGGAGGCCTGTGGAGGATTGGAAAAGACCGTGAAATGGTGTTGATGAGTAGGAGTTAAAAGAGCAGACTGTCTCTGAGGCAGGGCCCAAGGAGCAGAGTTGGAGACGGCTTCTGAGTAAGAATTTGCAGAGGAGGTTGAAGGATTCTTCACATCAATCAGATTAACGGTAGGTTGTAGCAACGGATCAGAAGAGATTCTCAGGAAATCCGATGGACGGGATTGATCACTGGTCTTAGAAGAAGATTTGGGTGGAAGATCACAGGCTTTAAGTGAAGGTTTAGGCGGCAGTTGACCTGAGTATGTTCTGTTGGATTTAGGTGTATCGGAGTTTAACAGTTCCGCCGGTAAAGTAGTTGAAGTTCCACCACAAATGCCAGCATCTGATGTAAAGGAAGTCGTGGTCGGCGAAGGTATCAAAGGCACTGAGGAAGGGAGGGCAGGAAAATCTTCATGACCAGGGGAAAAAGGATTCAATGAATCCGGGCAAGGGGAAAAGGGATTAATCATTTCAGAATTTTTACATAAACAGAGTTACATTTAACATAATAGCGGAGATGTTCAACATATTAGCAGTATTATGACACTTAATAATTAAATAGTATTTCGGGGCAAATCACTCAAGGGAAGAATCACCAAAAACAAAAAAGGAAGGAAGTGAGCAGTAACGAGCAGAAGATCATCAAGGGGACGGAGCAGTGATCCTAACCAAGCAGGAAAAAATCCCGGAGTAAAAGCAGTAAAAATAAACGAACGAAGTCCAAAAAACGGAAATTAGGGTGGCCAAAGGAAGAAGGAGCACTTATCCACAAAAGCAAATCCAAACGGAAAGGGCCAGAGCTTAGAAAAAAATATTTGGATACAAGGAAGGCAAACGGGGAAAGTTAGTCGAAGGAATAGTCGATATATCCAATAGAAAAAGAGTTGGTGTTGCCACTAAAGTTATTGGAAACGGTTGACGTCAGAAGCTACAAAAAGGGAGGGGAGCATGGGGGGGGGGCAAACGGACTCTAAGTGCCGAAGGAATATGAAATCGGAGAAATTAAAAATTTTTGAATTTTTTTGAAATTTTTTTTTTCTTTTTCAGTGTTTAACAGTAAATTTGAACATAGACGAAATCAACCAGGAAAACATAATATAAAAATTCAAGGTATGCCAAAAATGAAGAAGAGGGAGACCCGATCAACGGTAACCATAGTAACACAGCAGGGTTACGAACCAAGGCAGGAATCCAAATCATACATTTCCAGAATAAGTCAAAAAGGGAAGAAGAGGTCGGGAGAGCCGACAGAGCGGACGGGGCCAAACCATTCAAAGGAAAAGGGGGGAATCACATAAATGCATCTACATGGAATATGTACAATACACGGAAAGGGGTGAAATACGGAAACAGAAGTAAAAGCACCGAAAGGAACATTTTTAAAATACATTTTACACATATTAAATTTGCTCCTAGGTATTAAAATTGTTTCACTTAACAGAGTTAAAACTTTGATCTAACTAAATATATACTTTATATTGACAAATAATGAATATTATATATAGATTCACAGATGTATAAACAGCCACTTTTGGACCGTTCTCAATGGCTTCCTCAATACAATGGATTGCCCAAGACATAGCATATTTACATTTTGAATTAAATCATATCTCACCATAGAGAAGTCGCAGAGCTTAACCATATATATCAAAGTGAAGCTTGGAAGAGGGACAACGATAAATACGCACACACAAAACATAGCAAACAAAAATCAAGTTTCCACAGCACAGAAAACACGAGCACGAAAAAAGCGACTGATCATCGTAAGCGCAGAGGTCGGACTCCGTAGCTGAGGGTGTGTCATCTCTCAGATGACACAGGGTGTGTCATCTCTCAGACTGCTGTAGAAGGTAGAGAGTGGAGGTAATGCAACTTCATAGAACTTTGCAAATGAGTCGATATATTCGTAAGGATACACTCCCTTTCGAAGCAGCAGCTCGCTGTGGTTTGGATGTTGTCTTTTAAAATCTTACTGCAAGATTTCCGGCTAGCTTCTCCAAGGAGTTATTCAGAAACTGCAAACTGTTGATGTACTTTTCCATGTTTTGTGCAATTACATCGATCCTGTGATTCGGTAGCTTGCCAAGTTCCGACATCAGGAGGTGAGCATCATAAGACTTTAAATTCTGGAAGAGTACAGGGATGACTCTCTTCAGCTTGTATTGCAGGTTGCATTCCACATGTACCACACCTCTGTACTCTCCAGTGATGTGTGAATGATCTCGAGCCTTCCCGATGTACCGGCCTTCATTTTTTGCAACCTCCTTTTTACAGAGATAGCAATGTGTTGCTTGATTAAATGAGATGCTTCACTCCTGGTCAAACTCAGTGGAGCGATGGTATTGAAGCGGGCAGCCAATTCATCACGCTCCTCCATCATCCTCTGCAGAAAGTGATCCGCAACGTCGGAGCCTCTATAACTGTACACGGGTTTGTACGTTTCACCCTTCGGCCCGACAATCACATAAGCATAACCACAGGCTTCATGGTAGGCAACCTTTTATATAAAGGACTTGTCTCCACTGGGTTGTGCACTTGGCAGGTGCTTCAGGAGTGATTCAAAATCAGCATATATCACAAATGGGACCGGGTGTTGATATTGCAAATTGTTGAATTTGAGTATACTCTTCTCGAGACTTGACATTTTGACACGTTGTGGGTTATGAGCCTTACAATAGGGCGTGTGTTCCAAGAGCAGATCTACGCGGGTGAAGCGGTGGAGGCATCGGTAGCATACTTGACATGGTGTGCAATCAGTGGACAAATCCCCGAGAAGCCTGGACATACTGCGAATCAAAAAATAGTGTTGGTGCGTGCCCCGACTAATGAGGAAGATATTGATGCAATCGGTAATGTCTTCACGTTCTGAAATGTGGAGAGGAAACACTTCTTCCTCCTCATAACCGAACACATTTATCCTGCAGTTGTTCAACTTCTTCAGGGTCGGTACCTTGTTCGCTATAGATGTAAGGTTACTAGAGAGCAGAGGTTTGATGTCAGTTTCGGAGAAGTTCACGGGGACGTTAAAAAGAATGAGAGGCATTTTCCGAATAGGAGGCTTATATATGTCAAATTTTTTGGAGAGGTCGGAGTTATCGAATTTTGGAAGCAAAGTCTCATCGTCTTCACCTCGGCAATTACTTTTGAGAGTTTCATTGTTGAGTGTGGAGATATTTTGAATTTTTACATTCGTTGGACAGTTGGACTTAAGAAGGTCGTACTTGAGTTGATCCAGAGTTTTAGAATGATCTTTCCCCCGAAGCAGCACACTGGCATAAGTAGGTTTAGAATGAACAGTAGTATGATTCAAGTTTGAGAGGTTCTTTTGGACTGCGGCATTGACTAAAGTAGGAAGATCCTGTGTAAGGTTTTTAGCAAAGTTTTCAAGGTTTGGAGATATGGAATTTTTCAATAGGTTAAGTTCCTCGTGGAAGATTGCTTTAATTTCTTGTATAGGTTTTGAAGAGTCGTGATCCAGTGGGAAGGCAGAGGCCAGAGGTTGTGAATCATAAAGATGACAGGTTGTTTTAATTATGTTAAATTTTTCCTCCAAAATCTTTGTTGGGCAATAGTTGGTTTGACATGTCGAATGAGAAAACTTTGGATTTGGTTGCAGGTTCTAGGAATTTTTTGGTGGAAGGATTTGCACAGCTCTCCGTCTACTTCTTCAGTTTCAGATGAGGTAAAAGGGTTGATGTCCAACTGATCATCTTGAGAGACAGGTTGATCTGGAGATGAATATTTCTGGTTTCGGCCGGAAGCTGCAGGAGGTTTGGAGAATACAGTAAAATGAGGCAAGGTGGCGGAGAAAGCAGATGATCTACGAGGAAGTTGAAGAATCGGAGGCGGAGAACGAGGAACTGATGAACAAGGAGGCTGAAGGATCGGAGGAGGAGAACGGGAAACAATGCCAGAGTAGGAGCAGGAAGAGGATGATGCTGAAGACTTCATATCAGGATGTTTAACAGAGAGCTGAAGATGAGAATCAGATGAATCAGACAAAAGAGCAACCAGTAAAGTAGCTGAGGGTGTCGAAAGCCCAGAACGACCGACTCATCCGAAGACTTGAGTAACAAGATGGACGTTCGGGAAAATTTTTGATTAGCGGAGTCCGACCTCCACAGTCACGGTCCCCGGTCAGAGTAACCAGTAGTTTATTTAAATCTAAAGTATTTTACATTTTACAAAAATCGGCTCAACATTGCCGAGGTCGATGTTGTACAGTCTCAGCTTTCATATTAAGCTGTGTCGAAAACCCAGACCACTCGACTCGTCCGAGGACTTAGAGTCAAGAAATATACAAGAAATATTTATACAAGATACAATTTATACAAGAAATTTATACAATTTATACAAGAAATTAAAGCAACCTTCCACGAGGCAAATGTGTGGAACAATTTTTAAGAAGTTATCTGCGTTGAGCGTATTGCAATACGCTGTACAGCGTTCAGCCAAATTACCAATGATGAGGTGAAATCCATATAATAGGATTTTACAGATTTAAAGGGTTACCACAAAGACAAGATTTCAAGAAAAAGAAAGAAAGATAAAAGCAAAGAACCGTGAGAGGTAAAAGGGAAGAAATTTAGTTTTACTTTATATTTAAATTGGAAGTAATATTAGGGTTTAGTATCCCAGCACAATTCAGATGAGATAATCCTTGAATTTAATTTATTTATTTATATATTTTACTGTTGCTTAGTCCAGCAAAAACCAGAAATGAAAAACAACCGATCACTCAAGGCAGGCCGCAGTATCTAAAAAAGGGATCAAGGGAGCGCGAGCAAAAACAAAGGACAAAGGACAAGGAACAAAGGACCAAAGCACAACAAAGAAAAAAAACGAACAATCAATCATCAACAGATCCGACGTGTGGTCTCCAAATCAAAACATGACAAGTTGTAATATATAGACACATACATATATAGATGTATAATGATATACTTTATAGACACTGATGTATAATGATATACTTTATAGATATACAGTGATATATAATATACTAAATTTTTGTAACAATATTGATATTTCATTATCTATTAGTCAACATAATCTGTAGTATCTGATCTTCTGACACTTTTTCTTTATGATACATAGTAATAACTTAGATATGTCTTTAAACCTCTAGACAACAAAACTGTTATAGCATAACCTTTGTCTCTTTGTCATCAAGCGGGAGAACACTAGAGCGAGAAAATGCATGTGCACCAGGTCCCACGCAGAAAACTCTCACACATCCTTCCCAAGATTCAGGAAAAGAGAACAAGATCAGCACCATTCTCCCATCAGCGAAAGTTGACAGGATCAGCAACCAAAGGTTTGACGGGAAGAGGGCAGGTACAGTGTCCGGATGACCAGCAGATCAAAGTGCGCCAGTCAGGAGACGGAAATCATGCAGATAAGATTAAATAAAAGTCAACCGGGAGGAGAGGCACAAGAGCACGGGTGTAAAACAGCAGTTGATCATAGACAATCAGTTAATACGTGGTCAATCAGCGATAAAGCGATCAAACAAGACATCAAGGTCAGGAATCAGAGCGATCCAATGCAAATGTATCAGAGCCCTCTCAGCAAACACTCCCACATTCCATCATAAGTCACCGGGAAAGAAATCAGGATCAGCATCAATCTCCATCCAACGAAAAGTTTGTCAGGAAGAGGGCAGGCGCAGAGTCAAGAAGTCCAGCAGATCAAAGTTCGCTCATCAGAGTGCACATATCGTAAAGACAGGATTGGCTAAGGATATTCTTGGTCACCCAGCAGCGTAGCATATGTACAAGATACCATGCACAGGAAGCGAGGAGAGATGAGAATATGTCTACATACCAAAGTTTGTCATGGAGAAGATATTGTAGTTATCTGGGTGTTTTAGAGTAGGCAGAATTATTTACCAGAGACAGTATTATTTAGTCAATATGCTTTCATAAGTAGACTATTTGCTATTTAACAGAGACAGAATTGTTTATCATTTTGTTGTCAGAGGAAGACTATTTGCTTTCAATCGAATAGTTTATCGAGTATAATAGTTCCCAGAATGTCTGAGGCATATGTATTTTGCAGAGTCAGTATTAAAGAAAGTTCTCTCAAGATCTCCCTGTATAAATAAAGTTTATGTACATTTATGAGGACAATGCAAGACCTTTAAGATAAACTTCAAATGAGATAATAGATCATGTAAAACAGTATACATCAGTATCAATGAGATCAATACAAGATCGTTGGGGTACTAATCAACATTATAATTTCTATACTATGAAATAATAGATCATGTAACTCAGTATAAATCCCACAATTCTACAAATGAAGGAGACTCACACGTCAAACAATATCAACAAGAACGAGGAAAAACATGTCAAAACAACCTAGGAGCAAAAACAGTCATTGATCACCTTCAATTAAAAGCAGCAAATAGTCCGCCCACAGTGTTGTCACTTAGCTTTGTTGGAAACCTCTCTCGCAATTTTAATACAGTTTTGCAGTTTTTTAACAAGGGATATGTTTTTACAAACACTGGAAAACCAAGTTGCACGTTGGGCGGGAGAGGGACGGACCAGATGAAAGTTTTTCGTAAGGGGGCAAGAGAATAAAAAGTGATCCGCGTCACCAAAGGCGTTGCAAGGGCAGTTAGATGATTTTTTGTGTTTAAAGAATTTGAGATAATCCAAAAAGGGGCCATGTCCAGTAATAAAGTACACCAGGTATTTATTAAAAATTTGAAAGGTGGGATCAACGCGGGGAAGAAAATCAAGTATACGGGCAGGATCATGGGTTCGGGGAGAGACGTAATCATTAAGGTAAAGTTGCCATGAATTTAAAAGGAAATCTTTACATTTACGGGAGAGAAGAGAATAAGGGAAAGGGACCGAAAAGGGTATCCCAGAGAGGGCAGCTTCTTTAGCCTTCATATTAGCAACCTCGTTTCCCAGTATTCCAGTATGGGCCTTAACCCATCGGAGGTTAATTAATTTAGATGCCGAATGTGCCAGAAGTTTAATTTCACAAAGGAGTTTAGATTTGTTTTTAACTGTTTTGAATGCCAAAATAGAGGACAAGCTATCTGAGAAGATATTAACCTTTGTATCGTTGTCCATGGCCCATTTAATTGCAATTTGAATCGCTTGGATTTCAGCTTGAAAAACTGTATTTCCATTGGAGAGTTTATAAGAGAAAGTTTCCACAAGGTCATCTTTGTTGTATATACAGACAGCGAATCCAACATTATCTTCTATTTTAGATCCGTCTGTATATATATTGTAATTAGAAAAGGAGTCAGGGTCACTCACAGGGAGATTAACAATTCGCCGGAAAGGCGGAATGCGGGAAAAAGGGGTCTTACAATCAAAAAGGAAAGGAGAGGGGAGACTGGGGTCATCAAATAAATCAGTTTTATGATGCCAAAAATGAAATTTTTTATATAATGCATGAATAACGAGATGTATAGGAGGATGCCAGTTATAGAATATAAAGAAATGCTTGAAGTTGTTCTAAAGCCGGTTGGAATTTTTAATAGGAAAATCCTTTGAAGAGATATAAGAAGTTTAATCTGGTCCCCCGTTAAACATTTACCCCAGACCCCAGAGCTGAAAGTAATAATCTTCTCAATAACAGACACATACCATATTTTAAGATAAGATTTGTTAATACCCCAGTTACTACCCGAGATTTTCCCGAAAGTAGAAGAGAGCTTAAAGCATTTCTCTTTTAGATAAAAAATATGTGGTCTCCAAGTTAAATTATCATCAATTATTATGCCGAGGTATTTAAGGTGACGGGTAATTTTAATCGTTTTATTTAATATTTTAATTCTGGAATTTTGACGGCGCTTGAATCTAGTTTTGTTAAAAATAATACATTGAGATTTATCCGGTGAAATGGAAAGTTTAAGAGCATCAAGAGAGGAGGTCAAAAGGGAGTTGGTACGGAGCGAAGTCTGTGCAAGGGAATCTCCAAAAGTCACCACCGCGAGATCATCGGCGAATGCCTGCAAGTAATTTAGATCGTTGTTCAAGAGTAAAATTTTGTTAAAATAGATACTCCACAGGATCGGGGATATTACTGAGCCTTGTGGGGCACCCAGAGTTAAGGTTTTCGAAGAGGTGTATAATCCATCAGAATATGTAATTGAACGGGAGCTGAGGTATGAGAAAATGAATGTTCGAAATTCAGAGGGAAGGTTAATATTCTTAAATGTATCTGGAAGGACATTCCAGTCAAGAGAATCAAACGCTCCGCAGATGTCCACGGTGGTGAGTGAAACAAAGTGACCCGGTTTAAATTTTCGTATAGTAGTGACAAGAGTGTGAGTGGCCTCCTCACAACTAACCAATTCCCGGAAACCAAACTGAAACGGATGAAAAGCTTCATTGGAAGAAAGCCAGAAGTTCAATTTGTTTACAAAGAGTTTTTCGAGGATTGTGCCAAAAGTGGGGAGAAGACATATGGACCGATATGAAGTACAAAGTGAAGGGTCCTTCCCAGGTTTATTTAAAAATAATATTTTAGCATTACGAAGGCAGGCCGGAAAGTAACAAAATTTGAAGCAGAGATTAAATATTTTAGAGAAAATAAAGGGGAAGGAGGAAAAAAGAGTTTTCCAAATTTTAAAGTCTATCAAGTCCATACCCGGAGCTTTACCGTTAGGGAGATTGTCAATGACCAATGAGAGCTCCTCCTCCGAAACAGAACCCAACCCCACATCTGAAAGAGGAAAACGCGGAAAACCGTTGAATGATTTATCGTCTTTAAAACAATGGTCCAATAGACGTTGAATTTTAGTTTTATAATCAAGGTTCATCTCATCCTGAAATTGTAAATTAATGTTGTTAAATTTGTTTTCCTTTTGAAAAGCAAATTTAAAGAGAGTGCCGAATTTAGAAGAACAATTAGTGCAGAATTTTCTCCAGGATTCCGTTTTAGATTTGTTGATAAGTTTTTTGTACTTGGCACGGTTGAGTTTATATTTAATGGTAGCCTCGGAAATTTGTTCCGAGGGAGCAGAGTTTCTCTCAAGAGATTTAATACGTTTGTATAATGCTGTGACGAAGTTCCTGAACTTTTCAAGGTTAGGATTCCACCAGTTAAATCCTGGTCGTTTATTGACTTTCTTTTTTCTAATATACTTAAATGCACAGGTTTGGGTGACGTCAATATAAGTTTTTATAAAGTTATCAAGAGAGGTGGGATCGGTAATTTTGTCAAGGGAGCAAGAGAAAAAGGGGATGTGGGTTTTAAATTTATAAAGAAATTTGCCAAGAGAGTAATTTGTTTTGAGAAAAATGGAATTGTCCGAAGGGGGGTCAAGATCAAGGGTTAATTTTATATATCTGTGGTCGCTAAAAGTATCACTTGAGAGAATCTCCCATTTTTGAATACGGTCAAATAAGCCGAAAGATACAATAGAAAGATCCGGATATCCTTTGCCAGAATGTGAAACGAATGTTGGACCACATGAAGGATCGTTTAAGACTATTAAATTATTTTCCATACAGAAGTCAATTACACTGTACCCCCGGTGATCAATGAAAGGGTAACCCCACATCAGCGCCCTGGCGTTGAAATCACCCAGTATTAAAAAGTCAGATGTCAGGAAATTAAGTGAAGAGAGTTCAGTGAGAATTTCCGAAATGGAATCGTGAGGAGGGCAATATATTGATATTATATTTAATGTTTTGTCTTTTGGAAGAAAAACCTCCACAACTACAAATGCTGCCGATTGAAATTTAGAACAGCAGGATAATCAGGGTTTAAGAATAGAAGGGAAGCTTTGTTTGTTAAGGAGTTAAACTGTTTAATACCAAGGGGAGGGCGAAGTACCGACCCCTCAGAAAGAAAAGGTTCTTGTAGGCTAATTATGTCAAGAGACTTCTCAACTGCAAATTGTAGTAAATTATTGTGTGCTGATAGAGAATGATTGGTATTTATCTGAAGAATTTTTAAGACCATAATGGGTGAATCAACGCCCGGAGGCCGAAGCAGAGAAAGGACACAAAAATACAATACAAAAAAACAAGAAAAACATATAAGCACTCATATATATTTACAAAACAAAAGGGCAAAGGGAATAAAACACATAAGCACTCATACATATTTACAAAACAAAAGGGCAAAGGGAACTCGGAGAGATTTTTGTATCTCCCTGATACGCCACAGTTCTTTCTGCATAGCAGTACATCTGGTACGATCACGAGCGTTGTGATTGGTCTTCCAACGGAGTGAGTCATCATCTACATTTGCGGCAGAACAGTTAATACATGTAGGATTCCTAACTGTACATGTCTTGTAAGTGTGACCTTGTTTGGTACACTGGCTGCAGTTTACATCAGTCCAGTGACATGCCACCGCAGAATGTCCAAAGCCTTGGCATTTATAACAGATTTGGAGAGATACGAACTTCTTGATAAAGAAATACTGGAAGTGTCGATAAACTTTTTTGTTCTCAATCAGTATTTTAGCTGATACAGCGTCGAGGAGAAAAACCCAATTTGTTGATCCGACTCTGTTCTTGAATTTTTTAATGAATTTATATTCATGTTGATTTGTGGGTGGCAGGTTACTAAAAATCAATTGTTTAACATCCTCCTCCCATACTTTATCTGGTATATTGAAAAGAATCAATGCTTGCTTCCGGGTGGGAGGCTTGTAAACAGTAAATTTTTCAGAGATGTCCGAGTTTATAAATTTCGGTAATAATGCATCCACATCTTTCTCCCGGCAGGTAATCTTCAGGGTGCCGTTCTGTAACGTCGAAACGTTTTGAATTTTAATGTCAGGAGGACATTGATATGATAGGAGGTGGCGCCTGAGTTGATTATTGTTTTTCCTTCGGTCTTTGCTCTGTAGCATGACGCTAGCATAGGATGGTTTCTTAGAAGTAGTTGAAGTATTCAGTGCTGGAGATTGGTGTAATGTGGCCAGGTTCTTTTGAACAGCGTTTTCTATCAATGTCGGAAGTTCCAGTACCAGGTCCTGCGAGAATTTCTCCAAATTCTTTGTTATTGGGTTTTGAAGATGAGCTATTTGCTCATTAAACGAGGTTTGAATGTTTTGCAGAGCAACAGATGGATCAGGTGCATGATTTGTGGAGGTACATGGCATTTGGGATTCGAATAGTTGACATGCAGATTTTATCGATTCAAACTTGTCGTCAAAGTACTTCTTTTGGGTAGCATTAGGTTTTATATATCTATTTATGTAGCCTTTTATTTGATTTGTGTACCTCTGCATTTTGAATAGGAAGTTGTTGCAAGCATCAGAATTTTCCTCCAAATTTTCAACAGTGGTTGTTGAGGTTTTTTCTTCCAAGTCTCCCATTGAGTGAGAGGGTTCAGACGGGGAAGTATGTTTTGTCATTCGGTAGGAGGCCTGTGGAGGATTGGAAAAGACCGTGAAATGGTGTTGATGAGTAGGAGTTAAAAGAGCAGACTGTCTCTGAGGCAGGGCCCAAGGAGCAGAGTTGGAGACGGCTTCTGAGTAAGAATTTGCAGAGGAGGTTGAAGGATTCTTCACATCAATCAGATTAACGGTAGGTTGTAGCAACGGATCAGAAGAGATTCTCAGGAAATCCGATGGACGGGATTGATCACTGGTCTTAGAAGAAGATTTGGGTGGAAGATCACAGGCTTTAAGTGAAGGTTTAGGCGGCAGTTGACCTGAGTATGTTCTGTTGGATTTAGGTGTATCGGAGTTTAACAGTTCCGCCGGTAAAGTAGTTGAAGTTCCACCACAAATGCCAGCATCTGATGTAAAGGAAGTCGTGGTCGGCGAAGGTATCAAAGGCACTGAGGAAGGGAGGGCAGGAAAATCTTCATGACCAGGGGAAAAAGGATTCAATGAATCCGGGCAAGGGGAAAAGGGATTAATCATTTCAGAATTTTTACATAAACAGAGTTACATTTAACATAATAGCGGAGATGTTCAACATATTAGCAGTATTATGACACTTAATAATTAAATAGTATTTCGGGGCAAATCACTCAAGGGAAGAATCACCAAAAACAAAAAAGGAAGGAAGTGAGCAGTAACGAGCAGAAGATCATCAAGGGGACGGAGGAGTGATCCTAACCAAGCAGGAAAAAATCCCGGAGTAAAAGCAATAAAAATAAACGAACGAAGTCCAAAAAACGGAAATTAGGGTGGCCAAAGGAAGAAGGAGCACTTATCCACAAAAGCAAATCCAAACGGAAAGGGCCAGAGCTTAGAAAAAAATATTTGGATACAAGGAAGGCAAACGGGGAAAGTTAGTCGAAGGAATAGTCGATATATCCAATAGAAAAAGAGTTGGTGTTGCCACTAAAGTTATTGGAAACGGTTGACGTCAGAAGCTACAAAAAGGGAGGGGAGCATGGGGGGGGGGCAAACGGACTCTAAGTGCCGAAGGAATATGAAATCGGAGAAATTAAAAATTTTTGAATTTTTTTGAAATTTTTTCGAATTTTTTTTTTCTTTTTCAGTGTTTAACAGTGAATTTGAACATGGACGAAATCAACCAGGAAAACATAATATAAAAATTCAAGATGTGCCAAAAATGAAGAAGAGGGAGACCCGATCAACGTTAACCATAGTAACACAGCAGGGTTACGAACCAAGGCAGGAATCCAAATCATACATTTCCAGAATAAGTCAAAAAGGGAAGAAGAGGTCGGGAGAGCCGACAGAGCGGACGGGGCCAAACCATTCAAAGGAAAAGGGGGGAATCACATAAATGCATCTACATGGAATATGTACAATACAGGGAAAGGGGTGAAATACGGAAACAGAAGTAAAAGCACAGAAAGGAACATTTTTAAAATACATTTTACACATATTAAATTTGCTCCTAGGTAATAAAATTTTTTCACTTAACAGAGTTAAAACATTGATCTAACTAAATATATACTTTATATTGACAAATAATGAATATTATATATAGATTCACAGATGTATAAACAGCCACTTTTGGACCGTTCTCAATGGCTTCCTCAATACAATAGATTGCCCAAGACATAGAATATTTACATTTTAAATTAAATCATATCTCACCATAGAGAAGTCGCAGAGCTTAACCATATATATCAAAGTGAAGCTTGGAAGAGGGACAACGATAAATACGCACACACAAAACATAGCAAACAAAAATCACGTTTCCACAGCACAAAAAACACCAGCACGAAAAAAGCGACTGATCATCGTAAGCGCAGAGGTCGGACTCCGTAGCTGAGGGTGTCGAAAACCCAGACCATCCGTCTCGTCCGAAGACTTAGAGAATCAATTTGAATGGTCGGGAAAAATTTAGTATAGCGGAGTCCGACCTCCATATCCACGGTCCCCAGCCGGGAACAACCAACACCCTCCACGGGGCCCCAAGGGCACCACATAGCGGGCATTTATTAAAAATCTTAAAGTTTTGTACATACTGCAGCATAACAGTGCTGTAAGCAAAAGCTCGAATTTTTTTTTTTTTAAAACACACAACAAACAGGTCACAAAACAAGGATACGAACAGATCACAAGAACAAAATTTGTATATTTTCCTTTTACCAAGTCTGCCAAAATTAAATTAAAATAAATGATATTCAAATAATTGTAACAGACTTTACAGGGTGAAGGATATAAATAATATTTGAATGAAGTGGATCAATTATGTTTTTTTTTTTTTTGAATTTTTATGAAACGATGTAAAGGTTTAATTATTTTAAGGTTATGAGTTTGAAAATATTCAAAATTTTAAGTTTTGAAGTTCTAAAGTTTTTTCCATCAAGCACGACAAAGTACATAACACATCAAACAACACAGATCACAGCAAACGACATAATGGAGAGGACAAAGGACAACACCTCGGGACAAGGTCAACTATATCAAAACAACACTAATATTTACATTAGATACAAAAACAAGAGGTGTGAGGTCTCAAACTAAAGAGTTTATAGTAGCTTTGGTAAGTATATTTCTATATCTTTGATTGGTATATTTAAATATTTTATATAGACAATATATTCATTCTTATAATATATCTACAACATATGACTCAATCTGTAGCCCCAATATTTTATATAGACCATATATTCATTCTTATAATATATCTACAACATATGACTCAATCTGTATCACCATATCTACAGATGTGATGTATTTATATTTTTAATATATACTATTTTTATATTCATAGATACTATATATAACTTTGTATATTTCAGTGTTTTTCTATATTTGTATATTTTTTTTTTGCCTTTATATAATGATTGTGTAGTTGGAGACACTCACCCCAAACAGACAGTACTCAAACATATACAGGAAATACCCAGGAGCACCAAGCGAACATTGATCACCACACATTGAAAGCAGAAAGGAATCGCACTCTCATCACTTCACCCTATTAGAAATTTCTCTCGCAATAAGAACACAGTTCTGAATTTTATTAAGAAGAGTTTTATTTTTACAGATGTTGGAAAACCAAGCTGCTCGATGTTGAAGGGAAGGACGGACCAGATGAAATTTAAGCGTATGAGGGCAAGAGAAGACAAAATGATCTGCATCCCCGTAAACTCCACATGTGCAATTAGAGGTGTTTTGTAGCTGAGGGTGTTGTTGTTGTTGAGACCCAGACCGTCCGACCTACCAGAAAGGTGTAAGGTAACTGTATGGACGGCCGGGAAGTGCCACCCAATTTAGACCGGAACCCAGTGGGGGAGGCATCCACAGGGACCGTACCCTCCTTCCCCTACCACCAACCTCTCGGAAGGACTTACGGACCCACATGTTTAACGTGATCGTACTCCGCATGAACACGGCGGCATTTGTGGCAGCGTGCAAATCTAGCGCGCAAACCACGGGGATACCGCACCCGAGATGGCCAACAGCACGCGGCGTTCCGAGGTGGTCACCCACCAAGTACTAACCGCGCCCGATGCTGCTTCACTTCGGTGATCTAACGAGAACCGGTGTTTTCAGCAGTAGCTGAGGGTGTGTCATCTCTCAGATGACACAGGGTGTCGAAAGCCCAGACCAACCGACTCGTCCGAAGACTTAGAGTAACAGTTTGGGTGGCCGGGAAAATTTTTGCAAGCGGAGTCCGACCTCCACGGTCACGCCGAGCTGAATGGAGTGTACCAGTAGTTTATTTAAGTCTTAATAAATTTTACAAAATACATTACGGCTCCATCCGGCCGAGTAGTCTTGATTTTACAGGGTTCAGCAACATGTAGCTGATATTGATACAAAATACTAGTCTTCTCTACTGTAGGAGCGTAAAACAGTACGCTTTACAAGACAGCATCAACTTGATGCTGAAGAAATCTCAAGGATTTTACAGAGGTTACCAGGGAAAGGGGAAAAGGAAAGAAAGAAGACTGAAATGAGGAAGTTTATTTATTGTTATTTTTATTTTGTTTATTTATTTATATTTATTTTCTTTTACTTTTGTTATTATGTTTATTTTATTTATTAATTTTTCGTTTAAGTTATTTAACCTATTTCCTTTTTAGTTTAAGTTAGTTAATATATTTCCCTATGATTTACTTTGTATTTAATCGTTAGTCGATAGTCAAATAGACAACCCGATCAGAAGGAGCAGAAAGTAAAGCGGGGAACCACAAAAGGGACCAGGACAAGGGACAAGGGACACATACGTCAACACAAATCAAATCCACACAAATAAAAGCAACACAAATCAAATCAACACAAAACAAAACGTCACAAAAAAAAGCAACACAGAGGAAACGCATCCTTTTCCATGCCGAAGAGGCAATATCTTGCCGAGAAGGCTCACATTAGTCGTATAACTTCAATTTATACCAATCCAAGGAGTGAATGGTCTCCAACACCAGGTTTTTATGTTATATTCTATATCTCTATATACAAGATTTATAATATTTCTATATATTTTTGTGAATATATAATATTTCTATATATAACTGTATATTTATAAAGTTTTTATAATCTTTACATTTTCAAGATTTATAATATTTCATTATTTATGTAATTTATCTATGCATTTCTATATTATTATTATATATATGTCTATATTTATATTGTTTTATAGTATTTTTATATACAATATTTATATTATTCTTTAATTATTTTGTTATATTGTTTTATGCCCTTTTATATTTTTACTTTATATTTGTCTTCTGCTATAAATTATATATAACAGGGCAATGGAGACCCATTCACCATACAAACATATTTATGTACAAGTATAGGTACAACCCAGGAGCAATAAGACAAACATTGATCACTTCACATTGAAAGCAGTAAAACTCACACCATCGTCACTTCACCTTGTTAGAGATTTCTCTCGCAACTCGAACACAGTTATGTATTTTATTTAATAGTATTTTGTTTTTGCTGACATTGGAAAACCAAGCTGCGCGAAGATCAGGGGAAGGACGAACAAGGTGGAAATTTTGAGTATGAGGACAGGAAAATATAAAATGATCCGCATCTCCGAAAGCATTCATGTACAATTAGAGGTATTTTTATGTTTAAAATATTTTAAGTAATCTAAAAAGGGGCCGTGCCCTGTGATAAAATAAATCAGGTTTTTGTTAAAAATTTGAAGGGAGGGATTAACATGAGGGAGGAAGTCAAGAATACGCGCCGGATCATGTGTTCGGGGGGAGATATAGTCATTTGAGTATTGCTGCCAGGAGTTTAGAAGGAATTTTTTGCTATAAGCAGTTAAAAGGGAGTAAGGAAAGGGGATCGAATATGGGAGTCCAGAGTTAGCAGCTTCTTTAGCAAGGGTATCAGCAGCTTCATTTCCCAATATTCCAGCATGGGCCTTAACCCATCGGAGGTTAATTAATTTAGATGCCGAATGTGCCAAATGTTTGATATCTCTCAGAAGTTTAGTTTTGTTTTTTACAGATTTGAGTGCCAGAATAGAGGACAAGCTATCAGAGAATATATTGACTTTTACGTTTTTGTCCAAGGCCCATTGAATAGCTATCTTAATGGCTGAAATTTTAGCTTGAAATACTGTGTTCCGGCTGGAGAGTTTATATGAAAATGTTTCAACCAGGTCATTTTTATTATAAATACAGACGGCAAAGCCGATTTTGTCTTCCATCTTCGATCCGTCTGTATATATGTTGTAATCAGAGAAGGTCAAAGGTTCAGAGGACCGGAGATTTACAATACGATGAGAGGGATGAGTAAGCGAAAAAGGGATCAGGGAGTCAAAAAGGGAGGGTTCAGGGAGAGAGGAGTTGGGGAAAAGATCAGTCTGAAGATGCTTAAAATGGAATTTTTTGTAAAGAGTATGTATTACCAAATGGATAGGGGGAATTCCTGTGATTGAATAAAGAGAGATGCTCGAAGTTGTTCTAAAGCCGGTTGAAATTTTTAATAGGAAAATCCTTTGCAGAGATATAAGACGTGTAATCTGTTCCCCCGTTAAGTTTTTACCCCAAATCCCCGAACTAAAAGAAATAATTTTCTCTATCACAGAAAGATACCAGATTTTAAGGTATGACTTGTTTACACCCCAACAATTACCCGCGATTTTCCCGAAAGTAGAAGAGAGCTTAAAGCATTTCTCTTTAAGATAAAAAATATGAGGACTCCAGGTAAGATTATCATCTATGATAATACCTAAATATTTAAGGTGTCGGGTAATTTTGATAGGTTTGTTTAAAATTTTTATCCTAGGATTTTGTCGGCGTTTTGCTCTTGTTTTATTAAAAATTATGCATTGAGATTTAGCGGGAGAGATCGAAAGTCGAAGGGAAGAGAGGGAAGAGGTCAAGGAGGACAAAAGAGAGTTTGTCCGGAGCGTAACCTGAGAAAGGGAGTCACCAAAAGTCACCACCGCGAGATCATCTGCGAAGGCCTGCAGATATTGGATGTCATTGTTTAAATGTAAAGTTGTGTTAAAATAGATGTTCCACAGTATCGGGGATAAACACGAACCCTGTGGAGCACCAAGAGAAATAGTTTTGGATGTTGAGTAAATTCCATCAGAGTAGGTTATCTGTCGGGAGCTAAGGTACGAATAGATAAAAGTTTGAAATTCGTGTGGTATTTGGATGTTTTCTAAGGTGGAAGGGAGGATGTTCCAATCCAAGGAATCGAATGCTCCGCAGATGTCCACGGTGGTGAGAGATACAAAATGACCCGGTTTAAACTTACGAATCTCAGTGACAAGGGTGTGAGTCGCCTCCTCACAGCTGACCATCTCACGAAACCCGAATTGAAGGGGGTGAAGAGCCCCGTTGGTCAAGAGCCAGTAGTTCAATTTAGATGACACAGGATGTGTCATCTCTCAGACTGCTGTAGAAGGTAGAGAGTGGAGGTAATGCAACTTCATAGAACTTTGCAAATGAGTCGATATATTCGTAAGGATACACTCCCTTTCGAAGCAGCAGCTCGCTGTGGTTTGGATGTTGTCTTTTAAAATCTTACTGCAAGATTTCTGGCTAGCTTGTCCAGGGAGGTATTCAGAAACTGCAAAGTATTGATGAACTTTTCCATGTTTTGTGCAATTACATCGATCCTGTGATTCGGTAGCTTGCAAGTTCCGACATCAGGAGGTGAGCATCATAAGACTTTAAATTCTGGAAGAGCACAGGGATGACTCTCTTCAGCTTCTATTGCAGGTTGCATTCCACATGTACCACACCTCTGTACTCTCCAGTGATGTGTGAATGATCTCGAGCCTTCCCGATGTACCTGCCTTCATTTTTTGCAACCTCCTTTTTACAGAAATAGCAATGTGTTGCTTGATTAAATGAGATGCTTCACTCCTGGTCAAACTCAGTGGAGCGATGGTATTGAAGCGGGCAGCCAATTCATCACGCTCCTCCATCATCCTCTGCAGAAAGTGATCCGCAACGTCGGGGCCTCTATAACTGTACACGGGTTTGTACGTTTCACCCTTCGACCCGACAATCACATAAGCATAACCACAGGCTTCATGGTAGGCAACCTTTTCTATAAAGAACTTGTCTCCACTGGGTTGTGCACTTGGCATGTGCTTCAGGAGTGATTCAAAATCAGCATATATCACAAATGGGACCGGGTGTTGATATTGCAAATTGTTGAATTTGAGTATACTCTTCTCGAGACTTGACATTTTGACACGTTGTGGGTTATGAGCCTTACAATAGGGCGTGTGTTCTAAGAGCAGATCAACGCGGGTGAAGCGGTGGAGGCATCGGTAGCATACTTGACTTGGTGTACAATCAGTGGACAAATCCCCGAGAAGCCTGGACATACTGCTAATCAAAAAATAGTGTTGGGGCGTGCCCCGACTAATGAGGAAGATATTGATGCAATCGGTAATGTCTTCACGTTCTGAAATGTGGAGAGGAAACACTTCTTCCTCCTCATAGCCGAACACATTTATCCTGCAGTTGTTTAACTTCTCCAGGGTCGGTACCTTGTTCACTATAGATGTAAGGTTACTAGAGAGCAGAGGTTTGATGTCAGTTTCGGAGATGTTCACGGGGACGTTAAAAAGAATGAGAGGCATTTTCCGAATAGGAGGCTTATATATGTCAAATTTTTTGGAGGGGTCGGAGTTATCGAATTTTGAAAGCAAAGTCTCATCGTCTTCACCTCGGCAATTACTTTTGAGAGTTTCATTGTTGAGTGTGGAGATATTTTGAAATTTTACATTCGTTGAACAGTTGGACGAAAGAAGGTCGTACTTGAGTTGATCCAGAGTTTTAGAATGATCTTTCCCCCGAAGCAGCACACTGGCATAAGTAGGTTTAGAATGAGGAGACTCAGCGCGATGAACAGTAGTATGACTCATGTTTGAGAGGTTCTTTTGGACTGCGACATTGACTAAAGTAGGAAGATCCTGTGTAAGGTTTTTAGCAAAGTTTTCAAGGTTTGGAGATATGGAATTTTTCAATAGGTTAAGTTCCTCGTGGAAGGTTGCTTTAATTTCTTGTATAGGTTTTGAAGAGTCGTGATCCAGTGGGAAGGCAGAGGCCGGAGGTTGTGAATCATAAAGATGACAGGTTGTTTTAATTATGTTAAATTTTTCCTCCAAAAATCTTTATTGGGCAATAGTTGGTTTGACATGTCGAATGAGAAAACTTTGGATTTGGTTGCAGGTACTAAGAATTTTTTGGTGGAAGGATTTGCAGAGCTCTCCGTCTACTTCTTCAGTTTCAGAGGACTGTTTCATATCGAGAAATCCCCCATGGATCCTTGCTGGTCCATGGGCCCTGTGCACCAGGTGCACGTTATGGCCCGCTCTCCATCATCCAGCTTTGTGAATGACTCCGGCGGTTATACTTGGCATGTCAGAAAAGTGTGGGGAGACGGAGCTTGGCGGTGGCTCGGATTGAACTAGAAGTGATCCGTGGTTTTTTCAATTAGTGATTACAAGCATGGAGAATTCGAGAATGCTTTTGACCTCAGGTTCTTCATGCCTTCCAACTGAAAATCCTAGTGTTCTCTTGCCTTCCAAGGCAGGATCTCTAAATTGGGCAGATAGAGTAGATGCATCTAGTGTTTCTGTGTCCTTGGGACATACAACTAATCAAAGTACTACGAACATAAATACAGTTATTGGACAAAGAATTCATGAACTGGATAACCATAAAACGACTACAACTGAAGCAAAGTTTTTCATTATGAATAGAATGGATGGATCATTCAATAATGTTTCACCCTTTTTGATTTAGAAGGGAATACTGGCTTCTGTTGGGGAAGTCGAAACTATAAAGAAGCTCAGATCTGGGGACTTGTTAATAAGAATTTTCTCTACCGTACAAGCAAAAAATATACTTTCAGTGAAAACCCTCGAAAATATTCCAGTGTCCGTGACTGCTCATGCCACATTGAACTTCTCTCGTGGGGTTATAACAGAACCAGACCTTATATATGTACCTGAAACTGATGTCCTCGACAACCTGAAAGACCAAAAAGTTAGCTCTGTGCGACGAATCTCGGTAAGACGAGATGGTACAAAGTTCCCAACGAAACATCTTATACTGACTTTTGACACTCCAATGTTACTAAAAAATTTAAAAATAGCCTACCTCAGATGCCAAGTACGGCCATATGTGCCAAACCCATTAAGATGCTTCCACTGCCAGAGATTTGGACATCCCAAAACTTCCTGTCGTACTCCTAAAGTAGTGTGTGCACGCTGTGCAGAACATGGACATGACAGTGAGAGATGTATAGCCGCTCCAAAATGTGTAAATTGCGAGGCTAAATATCCATCTTATGCTCGCTCATGTCCAAAATGGGTTTTTGAAAAAGGAACTGATTGAAGCAAGAACACCAAAAATAGGCTTATCATACTCATCTGTTGTCAGAAACAAACAAACAAAATCTGTTAGCTTACAAACTGAAGTTACATCAGTAGGCACACAAACCGAATCTGATTTGAATTTTATGCAGTTAATCCCTGATCAACAAACTAACTAAACAAAACCTGTCCCTTCTGTAAACACTGCTGTTACAAGTACTAATCAAAAGAAAAAACCTATATACCATTAGCCACTTTCAGATCTGCTTCCACACAACAAAAAACTGCAGTAGTAAGTACCAGTGGGAAAAAAGGAAATACTACTTTAGAAGAGAAAACAGACAAACGAAAAACAGAAATTAAAGAATACCAAGGACAGTCCATTGGAAATAAAATCAGAAAAAAACAGACATCCATGAAAAGCACAGCAAAGATGATGACGAAATACAACTGTGTGTTTCTGAGGATGAAGGGATGATGACGGATATGTCATCCTCTTCGTCTTCGTCTACTGGGAAAAAAGAGACCACCTCCCATAGGCCCAAGAAAAAAACCTGAATATGGCTTTTTTACTATCTTGGAATTGCCGTGGGTTGCAGCACAAGTCGGTGGAGATCAAGTCTTTAATTAATACTTTCCATCCTATTTGTGTCTACCTTCAAGAGACTATGTTAAAATCTAGCAGTAATTTTAGTATTAAACATTTTAATTGTATACATAAAATTTTAATATGAACAGGAGAGTATCTGGGGGGAGTTGCTTTGTTAGTCCCTCAAGATTACCCTTCTTCCGTTTTACAACTCACCACAAATCTACAAACTGTTGCTGTTCGGATCCATGTAAATAGATTGATTACAGTATGCTGTATTTACTTACCACCAAATGACCATATAAATTCTAGAGAGCTTGATAATTTGATTGGCCAACTTCCTGCACCATATGTGATACTTGGTGATTTTAATGGTCATAATCCTCTTTGGGGAAGTCTTGACATAAATTGCAGAGGACAACAAATTGAGCAATGTGTCAACGATCACATTTTATGCATTTTTAACAATAATGAATACACCTATTTTCACCAACCTAGTAGGACTTTTCACAGTATTGACCTTGCCATCTGTTCACCCTCTCTCTTTCCTTACTGGAACTTTACAGTTGATAAAGATCTTCACAATAGCGACCACTACCCTATCATTCTCTCCAACAGTCAATTTAGATCGACTATAAAACCATCTCAATACATATTTTCAAAAGCTGATTGAGTGAAGTTTAGTTCCCTAGCTCTGATCACTGATGAAGCTGTTCAAAGCATTGACATTGATACAGCTGTAGAAAATGTTACAGGTGTCCTTATAGAGGATGCCGATTCTGCAATTCCAAAACGTACAGGTAGTATGTCTAAGCATCGTTTCCCTTGGTGAAACGACGAATGCCGCGAGGCTTATAAAAAGCAAAGGAAAGCTTGGTCAATTTTCAGGAGATATCCTACCACTCAAAACCTAACTGCATTTAAACATGCAAAAGCAGTTGCTCGCAAGATACGCAGAAGAAGGCAGAAAGAGTCATGGGAAAAATATGTTAGTGGAATATCATCTTCTACTTCTAATAAAATTGTATGGGAGAAAGTCAAAAAGTGTTCAGGTAATATTAGTGATCACTTCATAGCCATTCTAAATCATAATGGCACAACTATAAGTTCCCGATATGACATTGTAAATGAAATTGCCAAAGAATTTGCTAATATTTCAAATGCATCAAATTACTCTGAACCGTTTTTAAATCACAAACTTAAGTCTGAAAATAAACACATTGTTTTCCCAGAAGGTAAAAACCTACCATATAACATGCACTTTACTATGTCAGAGTTGGTGACTGTTTTGTCCCAAATACACAGAACTTGCAGTGGACCTGATAAAATTAACTATCTCAAGCTTAAACACCTCTCCCATTACTCCTTATTGAACCTCTTATACCTCTTTAACAGAATTTGGCTTGAACATTCCCTAGGTCATGGCAAAGAGCCATCACAATTCCCATTTTAAAACCAGGTAAGGACCCTCAAAGCCCTTTGAGTTATCGGCCTATAGCACTCACAAGCTGTGTTTGTAAACTGCTTGAGAAAATAGTTAATACCAGGCTTGTGCACTTTTTAGAGAGTAACAAGTTATTCTCACCCCACCAAAGTGGCTTTCGTCGAGGTAGATCTACCATTGATAATCTTACCTCATTAGAATCACAAATTAGGACTGCCTTTCTTAGGAGAAATCATTTAGTCTCAATTTGTTTTGATATTGACAAAGCCTATGATCGAACATGCCGCTACGGTATTATTAAGGACATTTACGATTTTAATCTAAAAGGTAATCTTCCTATATTTATTCAAAACTTTTATCAAACAGGACATTCCAAGTTCGCATTGGTTTAACTCTCTCACGCACGGAGGTACAAGAGGAGGGTGTGCCACAAGGAAGTGTCTTGAGTGTGACATTGTTTAATATAAAAATAAATAGTCTCTTAAAGAATTTGCCAGTGTCTGTCCATAAAAGTGTGTATGTGGATGAAAAAGTCTGTACCTGCAAGTTGCCTACCAAGCTCACGATATCCGTACAGTAGAAAGACAATGTCAAGCCGCCGTAAATAACATCTTACGATGGGCAAATGTGAATGAGTACGTGTTTTCCACTCAAAAGACTTGTTGTGTTCATTTTACCAGAAAACGTGGTATCCACTTGTCATGAGAAACATGACATTTTTAAATGTGACTTACACACGCTAATTTTAATATTCCTTTTTAATTGAAATGGGAATTAGAACTTTTATTTATTTAAAACGTACTTTAGTTTTAAACCTTTTGGAATATAGATTAAGGCAGTTGCTAGGCAAAAATAGCCATTTTCAAAAAAGTACTTTCTCACGCTCTTTGCACATCTGCAGAAAAACAATCTCACAGCTGCAACTTAGGAGTTTGGTTCCAGTGAGCATACTTGCCCCCCCCCCCTTTTTTTTAGAGAACACGTGCAGATTTTACATAGCAGGACCACAACGGTCAAAAAAATTCCTTTCTTGCTGAGAACCGTTTCCCACGGGTAATATTAAACTTGTATGTACGCCCCGTCAGGATAGACATGGGCAGTTTTCAGAAGAAGCTATAATTCCTGTCAACAGTAAGAATTTACTGACTAAAGTTACACCCTCTAAAATAAAGACTTCAGCAAACTTCACAGATGGGCAAAAATTCTCCGAAAAGGGGTATGCAACATCGCACCCCAACTTTTAGCATGGACAAGGCTACCATCCAATAAGAACGTATTGTATGTACAGAAGTGGCCAATCATACGCGAATATAGTACAGCGCCACTGAGAATATGACGGCAAGTGTAAAATAAAAAAATAAAAAAAAGAATTCGCTCTTGGACGCGGCCGGCCTGCGGGTCGGACCGCTGAGGTCCTCTTCCTTTTTTTGAGCAGATTTTTGCATAATAGAGGATTCTGGCCCTGCTCTTCAACCATGAAGGTTGTTTCCTAGTTTTGGTCCATGGAGACCTATAGACACACTCAGCATTCGGACTATGTGTCCAATTTTTAAAGAATTACACATACAATTTGCTCCTCGAATTTAATAGTTATGAGGAAGAATAATTAAGCCTCGTCTTCGACGACTGATTCATAAGCTTCGTCTTCGGACGACTGATTACTAATATACATACGAATTACGACATTTGATGGATTTGGAACTTAAAGAATTGATCCAATAACGTACCAAGAATAATGTTGTCTCCTGTGATGAGTGCCTGCCTCGCTTCAATTGATCTCAATCGATATAGACATGTCAACATAAAGCATCATTATTATTACTTATGAAAATCCTGCCATTGGACCACCAAAATGGGTATGTTTCCTGCTACTGCTTCAATATATATGTGAGTCAAACTCTTCTTATTTTATAACACCGGCAACTACAATGAAGGCGTAGAATATTATATAAATGAACTTTTATTATTAATCATGGATGATCTCCAGTTATTTGGTGACATCAGATATTGCTATAATTGAACTTTGATCTTAAAAATTACGACCTTAATGAACTATAATAGAACTTGTATCATGTAACATAATGTAGAATTAATCCTCCGCAAAACGAGAAAGAACATAAATAAATGTTAAAATTTGAGAAGCACAAAATAATGTTAAAAGGTAATTGTTGCATCATTATATATTAATATTGATTGCATTGGGATGATTTAGATTGTTAATTTGACAACCATTATTATATTATGATCTGTTGTTCTTTTAATTACATATAAATATAAATAATAAATGAATTTTTTGGCCAATTTAAATCTCTTCTTTGTTGCCTATGTTCTTTTTGGAAATTTTAATTTAACTTTTATTTCAGCATTGGTGAATGAGGAGCTTAATATTAATCTTTACCACTATATCATTTTTTTTTAATATCAGAAACATTCACGGCCCTACCTTTTTATATGTTTTCTGATATTTTTGGTGCTCGTGACCAGTCGAACCTGGATTCAAAATTATTTGCACCCTGCTGAATTATTTTTGGTGCGCGTGACAGTCGAACTGATCTCTCAAAATTTTCTGGAAATTTTAAAATTGGTTTAAAAGGAAATTGTACTGTAAACTAAATTTAAGAAGGCAACAAATGATAATGAGGTCAAAATTAATAATTTAAGTAGGCAACAAGAGTGTGAACCAGTTAAATAATTTTTTGTTGCAATTAATAATGATAATAATAAAAAAAAAATAAGTTGGTAAAAAAATGTTAAGAAAGAGTGAAGCAACACTCAGTGATAGCAGAAAAGGATTAATCATAAAATCACTTAAATATACATTTAAAAGTATATAATAAATGCAAATATTAGATCAAAAAATTATGGTAAATTGGACAGAGCAGAGTACTCTAATTTAAATGATAATTATAGTGAAATTGAAAATAGACATTTATCATATAAATGCAGTAATTGAATTGCTTTTGCTATGTGGAATTTAACAGAAGTATATTATATGTGATAGTACAAAAAAAAATATCTCACAATAGAAACTTATTTTATATTTGATATTGTACAAATTCTGATATTTGATATTTTACATCTTTGCAAATTTTATTTTATACTGTGTATACTGTTTTATATGCATTTTGGGGGATATCTGAATAAGTCAAGCTTCGAATAGATAACTTTTGATCTAACTTATAGAGACAAAATGGAAGCTAACGATAAAAATAAAGATAATAATGACAGTGAAAACAAAAAACTTAGACAACAAGTCCAAAAATTAGTAAATTCCATGCAAGGAAACAAAAATTTTGCAAACATGTCACTTTTGCAACTTTTAAAGAAATTTAATGGTGAGGCAGAGGAAGATATAGATTTCTTCTTCAAACAGTTTGAAGAGATTGCTCAAATTGCCCAATGGGACAGCAGCAACAAATTAATTATAATCAAAACCTTAATAGCAGGCAAAGCACTGCAATTTATTATCAATAACCAAGAAATAGCAAGTACTAGTAATTATGAGGAATTTAAAAATAAACTGACTCTAAAATTCAAAAAAACACAAAATTTTGCAGATTTGCAGCAGGAATTTCAAGCAATATCTCAGGGACCTAGACAATCTATTAACGAAATAGCAGAAGCAGTTGAGAATGCCACTGCAAAGTACACTAAATCACTAAACAAAAATGATTCAGAAATATCAAAATTCATAGATAACCTTAAAATGACAAAATTTTTGGACGCACTAAGAAATGACGTCAAAATAGAAACAAAAAAAAGAGGACCCTCCACATTTTTAGAAGCATTAAATATTGCAAGAACAATAGAGAAAGTATTAGAGGAAGAGCAAAAATTAAATAATATAAATACTTCAGAAAGGCCACAGATAAATGAAATCAGAGAGCAGCAAGACTCCACAAATTTTTTAATTCAAAATCTAATAGCAGAGGTTAACGCTCTGAAAACATTGAATCAGAATCAAAGCAAAACACAAGAGAATTTAGGAGAAGGTAACAGTAATGCAGAAAATAAAAACATTGTTTGCTCAATGTGTAATCAGAATCACATTACCATTGATTGCCATCATTATAAAAATATGAAAAGAGAGCAAAACAGTCAACAGAGGGGCAGTCAGAATACTTTTAGAAGTCATCCATACAGAGGAAACAATTTTTATAGAGGAAACAATTATTATAGAGGAAACAATTATTATAGAGGAAACAATTACTATAGAGGGAAGAATAGCAATCAGATGAATTATTATCAAAGGAGTAATGATAGAAACCAAAATTATCAACAACAACATTTTACATCCAATTCAAATTATCAGCAAAATTCAAGGAGAGGAGCACATAATTATAACAACCAACAACATTTTTTTAGACAAAGCAATCAGCAACAGGATTTTCTCAGGGGAAGGCGATAAATGAGCACTTTAACTCAACGTCCCTTTTGTCTTCCAGTGAAATGGGTGTAAGACATCATAACATGCAGAAAAATAAAAACATTCAAAATGTAAGATACAACAAACATAATCTTAAAACAAAATGTGACAAATCTATTCAAATTCGAAGTACTAAAATAAATAAATCAGTACAAACTGAAAAATGCAATGTTAATAAACACACACAAACTCAAAATGCTAATGTGGACAGAGATACACAGACACAGAGTCACATCGAAGAAACAATAGCTTCATGTGCAACTAATGAAACATTACTGCAAGTAAACAAATTACCACTACTGCAAATTTCAATTAATAACTTTAAAGCAAATGCAATGATAGATTCAGGATCTACAATCTGTTTGATAAGTAATAACCTTTTTGAAAGAATCAAAGAATCAGGAATGAAAATCAAATATCTTTCTAAATGTGTATCTATACATGCAATTAACGGATCAAAAATTCCATTCAGACATGCCATAGAATTAGGATTTAAAATTAATAAGAAATATTTCAAAAACACTTTTTTTATCACAAATGACTCTTGGTACACCACATATGATATGATTTTAGGATTTGACTTTTTGAAAATAAACAAAATTATATTAGATATGTCCAGCAATAAATTAATCATGCCAAACTGTGAATTTCAATTGGGAATAGCGGAAGAAATTAATAATGTAAATAAGATCCAAGTAGATGACAACATCAGATATTGTAAACATAGTCCGAATCAAAATATTGTAAATAACCAGAATGCAGAATCTAATACAGAATTTGAGAATAGAGAAAATGTAAATAGTAACAGTCAAATTCAAAATGCAAATAAACAACAGAATTCAAGAAAACAGATTAAAAGCAAACAGAAGGCAGATAATTCGATTACTTTGGTGAGCAAAACAAAACTTGAACCTTTTACAACAGAAATCGTCGAAGTCAAAAGCAAGAAATCTATCAAAGCAAACACTGAATTTTTAATAGAACCTTATGTGAATTACTTAGAAATTGAAGTAGAGAGAGGTATAATTAAGAGCAATAATGACAACAAACTATTTATTTTTATAACTAACAACTCAAATAAACCAGTGACTGTTAGTAAAGAAACAAAATTAGCTAACATTTCAAAAAATTTTGAAATTGTCAATAATGCACAAAATAAGGAAATGAATACAAATATTGAAACAGTCAATGCTTTAACCCATGAACAAATTTTAAAATTAAGAGAAGAGCAATTTTCTACAGAGGACTTCAATTTAGATCATTTAGACAAGAAGCAAAAAGCAATTGTACAGAGAATGCTGAAACAAAATTCAGCCGCCTTTTCAAAAAATTATGATACTTTAGGCTGTACAGAAAAAGTGGTACCTGAATTTCATGTCCTAAATCAATATCCAATTCAATGTAAGCCATATAAAGTACCACATTTACTAAAGAGCATAGAATACAAAGAAATCCAAAATTTACTCAAGAATGGCATAATTGAGGAGACTACCAGCAATGTAGCATTCCCCGCCTTATTTATCAGAAAGAAAGATTCAAGTAAATCTGACAAACCAGAGAATCAGAAGCTTAGGATGACGATAGATTACAGATTACTAAATAGTTACCTAGTAAAATATCACTTTGCAGTAGACCAAATACATGATATACTGCAAGAAGTATCAGGCAAGAAGTTGTACTGTGTTCTGGACCTTAAAAGTGCCTTTTTCCAAATCAAATTAAGAGATGTTGACAAAAACCTACTCAGCTTCACCACCGAGTGGGGTAATTTTTCACCTACAAGACTTCCTTTCGGTACTGCTAACAGCACTAGCTACTTTGCAAAATTAATACATAAATGCCTGGGTGATATAAGAGATAAAGGAGTAAGATATTTCTTGGACGACATAATTGTCGCAGGCGATACTTTTCAACAAGTACTCGAAACCCTACAATTAGTGTTCGACAGGTTGATATCTTACAACTTGACTCTCGATCCAAAGAAAGTGCAACTTTTCAAGTCAGAGATAGAATACTTGGGATTCAAAATTAATAATAGAGGATATTCACCTTCTGACAAAAATATTCAAAAGATTCAAAATTTTCCTGTACCAAAGTCAGCCAAACAAGTCAAAACTCTTTTAGGCATGACTAATTATTTTAGATCACTGATTGATAATTATGCAGGTATCGTACAACCTCTAATTAATTTAACAAAAAAAAGTAAAAAATTCATTTGGTCTCAAGAATGCCAGGAAGCACTAGAAAAGCTACAAAACATTATTTTAAAAGAGCCTATAGTCAAGAATGCCAACTTCAAAAAACCTTTTGTTCTAATTTGTGATGCCTCATTACAGGCCGTATCTGCCATTCTATCTCAGGAATACAATGGACAAATGCACCCTGTAAAATTTTTCTCGAGAAAACTCAGAGATACAGAATCGAGATATCCTAGTATAAAAAGAGAACTAACTGCTTGCAATTTATGAGGGAGTGAAACATTTCCAGGATTACTTGGTTGGTGCAGAATTTGAAATTCAAAGCGATGCAAAGGCATTATCTTATCATTTAGCATTGGAAAAAGCTAATGATATAGAGAGCAGATGGTTACTTTTTCTGCAATCCTTCAAATTCAAAGTAAAGTACATCCAAGGAAAAGATAACCCCGCTGATTATATGTCCAGAGAAATATTTCAACAAAACACAGTAAATGAACTAATTAATCATATATTTGAAACTGAAAATAAATTAAAACATGAAAATATATTAAGAGAACAATTAAAGGATAAGAAATTAAGCAAAATAAGAAAAATATTGGAAGATAATGATTTGAACTCAAGATATGAGAATTATAAAATTGACTCAAATGATAATCTATTAAAATTCAAACTTAAAGCTAAAAGCAAAGCACCTAATGCAATAAAAATTGTAATTCCAAGAAGCTTACAAAGAATTACTATACAAGCTGCTCACGTTGCCCACTTTGGCATAAGCAAGACTTACAACAAAATCAAAAGACTTTACTTCTGGAGTGGAATGTTCTCAGACACTAAGAATTTTTGCTTAAATTGTGAGAGATGCCTAAAATTTAAATCTAAACAAATCAAAAGACAAGAAATTCAATTACAGAACAAAAACATACAAGTAGGAGAGCAAATAGCTATAGACCTGGTTGGAAAGCTCGTTAGATCATCTGGTCAACACCATTACATTGTGACCATCGTCGACCACCTAAGCAGATACCTGGAAGCAATCCCAGTAAGATCCATAACTGCACAGAGTATAATTAATGTACTGTCTCAGTATATTAGTAGATTTGGAGCGCCTAAAATTTTGATCTCAGATAACGGGTCTCAATTTACTGCTAAGGAATTTACAGACTTCCTGAAGGATATGAACATTTCCCACCATCGCAGCAGTTTATATCGACCAATGAGCAACGGATTATTAGAAAAATGCCACTTTTTACTCAAGAATTCCATCGCATGCTTAGCTAATGAGTCATTCAACTGGGACAAGCAAATTCTAGTTTTCAAAAATGAATATAATAACTCAAAACACATTATTACAGGATATACTCCAGCACAAATTTTTTTCAACCGTGAAGTGAGAACACCTTTTGATATGCATATGGATACTAAATACACTAATTTAACCTTGAAGCAATTTGTAGAGGAAGCTAAGAAAGCACACCAAGAGATAATCCAGAAAGTTTACAAAAATCAGGCAGAAGCCAATTCAACGCAAAAGAAATATTTTAAAGCTGCAAGATCATATGAACTAAAAATTGGTGATATTGTATATTTAAAAAATTTTATACCTGCAGCACCTTTAAAACCAAAATTTTCAGGTCCATATACGATAAAAAGAATCATAAGAAATAAAAATGCAATTATTGAAAATGAAGAGAAAACTATAAAAGTACATTTTGACAAATTATTCGTAGTGCCTAAGATTAAAACACATCTGAAGGAAAACACTCAAGTGGACAATTAAAGCTCAAAACATTTGGCATGCATCTTCTATATGTGACGACATAGAACAGAGAACTTTGTACTTCATGCTGGCGTGAATTGCAATTATAAGAAATTTATTTTCTTGTGCCATAGTATTTTGCTTAAATTAATCTAACTTTAGTAGTTAATCTTGAAATGTGAGTAAAGTATGTACTTAAAGGATAATCATGAATTAGAATTACATGAAAATTTTCTTTAAAATTCAAGGCTTCACTTTACAAATAAAATACATCACTAAAATTGAACAATATTTTTTTTTTGCTGTACAACTACAATTTTGCTGTAAACCCTTTTGAGATTAGAATTTCAACACTGTATACATTCGTGCACTTAATTCACTGGGAACTTTTATTTAGAAATATTTTTTTTTTAGATAAATTTTGTGTGCCTGTAGGTAATTAGGAAAATCTAATTATCAAGTAAGATATGCTTGAGTGATCACCAAGCATTCGCTTGATTCTCTTTTCTCTAATAGTTAAGTTCTAATTGATGCATTGTGGTAAGGAATCTGTTGCTGAATGTTTTTTTTTTAACATGGGAGGAGGTCAGAGACGAAACTCAAAGTATAATCATTGCAGAACCTAAACATACACTTTTTATTGCAATACACAAACATTTTTGAAATTTTTTGAGAAATTGATGAAAGTGAGAGAATAAAGGGAATAAGAAACTAAAAGTTATGTATTGAGGAAAGAAAACAATTATATTAAAAATTGGAATAACTCGGAACAAAATGAGCTCATATGAACGAAAGTGATAAAAATGAAGGAATGAATTACGATGAATAATGATGAATAGAAAGATAACGATAGCTATCGATAAATAAAATGTGAGAGAAAATATGGATTAATACATACATTTGATAAAGAAAGATATTGAATTTACAAATTGAGAGAATGTATATTTTGTGTAACATTTGAACGTAGAATTTTGTGCAAATTGGAACAGATATTTGTATATATATATTTTGTGAACATATTTTTTGATACCATACGATATTGTGCAATATATTATTATGCTATTTTACTATATATAGATTTTGAGTATAAATTTTGGGTAAACAACATTTGTATATTAATATTTTGAGAATTTATGCTATTACATATGAAAGAGCAAATTTGTGTGCATAACTTGATATTTTACATAACGTTTCACCATAAGGATGTTGCAAAAAATTTAGCAGACGCAAGTGCAATAACAGAATAAAAGAATTCGAAGGCCAGGTTAATAGAAACTGTATACTGTGAATGACTTAAGCAAATAATCTTATCAGAAAAACCTGATAATTATAGGATGTTTTCGAAAAAGAGGTAAAATTACTAAAAAAAAAAACTTCGAAAAATTAAATTCTAGCTTAAAGTAAAATCGAGTTTACAAACTTTTTCCCGCTTGCAATTCAAAAACTGATTGTCTGCAAGACCTTCTAAAATTAGCAAAACTAATTTTATACATAAAGCTTCTACTCTCCGTCATGAAAAAGCACACGTTCACCGATAATCAAAATTGGTTTTCGCCGCGAATATGCATTCGTAGGACCGACCGGAAATTTGAAAGTCTCGTCAAACTTTTTCCCTTCTCAGATTTACGCTAATCCGTAATCTTCGTTCATTTCCGAAGCAGACAGTTGGAGTGAGAGAAAGAGGGTGATTGACGGCCGCCTTGGCCATTCAGCGATGGGCAAAGAGAGTACGTTGGCATGGCAACATAGACGCTACTGCTTCTGGCGCTTGTTGACAAGGAGATTTGTTAGAAGATTTTGTATTTCGCAAAGGATTCGCTTGTTTTGACACTTTGCCCATAATTTGAGTAGCACATCCTAGCGTTACGGTGATATTTTTTTAATGTGAATGAAGTAAATTCGTTATGATGAACAGAAATTAGAATTTTACATATATATCAACAAAATTGGATAAAATTGCACATATTATTGAACATTGAATATTTTAAAAGAGATTTTGATTGTTTGTTTACATTTGAAAATTTCATGTTTATTACATATTTAACCAATGCGCAAACATTTAAATATATATATATGAATTTTACCATAAATTTATGCCTTTTGATAACAATTGATTATTATCGAGAATATATAAGAATGATTACACGAAAAGAAAATGTATATAATTTATGTGATGAATATGGTTGTATTTTACTATTATTAATGATGTGATGTCAAGGATGTTAAAAAATTTATAAATGCAGATTGAATTGAAATTTCATAAATACTTGAAGGACGGATGTCAAATGTTCTTTCTCTGCTCTACGGAGGATATGTCATGAGAAACATGACATTTTTAAATGTGACTTACACACGCTAATTTTAATATTCCTTTTTAATTGAAATGGGAATTAGAACTTTTATTTATTTAAAACGTACTTTAGTTTTAAACCTTTTGGAATATAGATTAAGGCAGTTGCTAGGCAAAAATAGCCATTTTCAAAAAAGTACTTTCTCACGCTCTTTGCACATCTGCAGAAAAACAATCTCACAGCTGCAACTTAGGAGTTTGGTTCCAGTGAGCATACTTGCCCCCCCCCCTTTTTTTTAGAGAACACGTGCAGATTTTACATAGCAGGACCACAACGGTCAAAAAAATTCCTTTCTTGCTGAGAACCGTTTCCCACGGGTAATATTAAACTTGTATGTACGCCCCGTCAGGATAGACATGGGCAGTTTTCAGAAGAAGCTATAATTCCTGTCAACAGTAAGAATTTACTGACTAAAGTTACACCCTCTAAAATAAAGACTTCAGCAAACTTCACAGATGGGCAAAAATTCTCCGAAAAGGGGTATGCAACATCGCACCCCAACTTTTAGCATGGACAAGGCTACCATCCAATAAGAACGTATTGTATGTACAGAAGTGGCCAATCATACGCGAATATAGTACAGCGCCACTGAGAATATGACGGCAAGTGTAAAATAAAAAAATAAAAAAAAGAATTCGCTCTTGGACGCGGCCGGCCTGCGGGTCGGACCGCTGAGGTCCTCTTCCTTTATTTGAGCAGATTTTTGCATAATAGAGGATTCTGGCCCTGCTCTTCAACCATGAAGGTTGTTTCCTAGTTTTGGTCCATGGAGACCTATAGACACACTCAGCATTCGGACTATGTGTCCAATTTTTAAAGAATTACACATACAATTTGCTCCTCGAATTTAATAGTTATGAGGAAGAATAATTAAGCCTCGTCTTCGACGACTGATTCATAAGCTTCGTCTTCGGACGACTGATTACTAATATACATACGAATTACGACATTTGATGGATTTGGAACTTAAAGAATTGATCCAATAACGTACCAAGAATAATGTTGTCTCCTGTGATGAGTGCCTGCCTCGCTTCAATTGATCTCAATCGATATAGACATGTCAACATAAAGCATCATTATTATTACTTATGAAAATCCTGCCATTGGACCACCAAAATGGGTATGTTTCCTGCTACTGCTTCAATATATATGTGAGTCAAACTCTTCTTATTTTATAACACCGGCAACTACAATGAAGGCGTAGAATATTATATAAATGAACTTTTATTATTAATCATGGATGATCTCCAGTTATTTGGTGACATCAGATATTGCTATAATTGAACTTTGATCTTAAAAATTACGACCTTAATGAACTATAATAGAACTTGTATCATGTAACATAATGTAGAATTAATCCTCCGCAAAACGAGAAAGAACATAAATAAATGTTAAAATTTGAGAAGCACAAAATAATGTTAAAAGGTAATTGTTGCATCATTATATATTAATATTGATTGCATTGGGATGATTTAGATTGTTAATTTGACAACCATTATTATATTATGATTTGTTGTTCTTTTAATTACATATAAATATAAATAATAAATGAATTTTTTGGCCAATTTAAATCTCTTCTTTGTTGCCTATGTTCTTTTTGGAAATTTTAATTTAACTTTTATTTCAGCATTGGTGAATGAGGAGCTTAATATTAATCTTTACCATAATATCATTTTTTTTTAATATCAAAAACATTCACGGCCCTACCTTTTTATATGTTTCCTGATACCACTCACCCCCAGAAATCTTTAAGGGAGGTGTAAAGATTGCTGTAGTAGAGGAAATAAAATTTCTCGGGGTTTGGTTTGATAAAAACTTACTTTCTTGCCCCACATTCAGAAACTTCAAAAGAAATGTGAGAAAGCTCTTAACATCTTAAAAGTCCTCTCAAATACCAAATGGGGTTGTGCGGAGGTAAGGGAAAGAATGCTGCGAATGGACTGTATATTGACAAATTTTTATTTTGCGTAAGACATTGTTTTTCTTCAAAAAAATATTCTTCTTGCTTTTTTCGTCTTTTTTGAAGGGTTACAATAAACCTAATTAGTACCAAGGTGGAATGTTCAGTCGCCAAGTGGCGATCGCGTAACAGATACGGAACATCCCGCCCGGCGTTGAAATATTCAATTATTTCAAATATTACATAACTTTACAAATAAAACATATTCTAACAAAATCAATATAAACATATGTAAAGTAAATATCACAATAATTATAAAAATCTGATGTGGGCAGCACATGACTTTCCCTGCAGTCTTATATCCACGTTCTCTTTATTTTAATTAAATTTAATTCACTTTTAATTCAATTTTCGTTCTCATTTGATAACTGGGCTTATTTTCAAAGTTGGCGTAGAGAAAAAACGAAAATATCTCGAGAACGGCACGTCCTAGTGTAATTGGGTTGGTCTTATTCTTTTCTTCTTTAAAAATTACGTATAAAACAAGCATTTAATGGATATATTTCAGCATACGTAGTTTTTTTATTTCGATTTTTTCGATTTTTGAGGGCCATTTTGCAAAAAAGGGCAGGTTATTTTTTCCGAATCATACCAAAATCTAATCAGCACCAGGGTGACCCACAAGCGACTTATCTACCAAATTTTGTGAAATTCGGTCCATTAGATTTTCAGCTAGAGTGGATACAAGCTTTTGCGGGCCATTTCGCAAAAAAAGGCGGGTTCTTTTATTTCGAATCGTACCCAAAATTAATCAGCACCAGATTCGCCCACAAGGAACTTACCTACCAAATTTTATGAAATTTGGTCCATTAATTTTTTTGTTAGAGTGGATACAAAATCTGCACAGACAGACACACACACAGACGTCACGCTAAAAATAGTTTTTTCGTATTCTAGAGGTCTCGAAACGTGTAGATCCGTCGAAAACTCGAGTTGCGATTTTCGACATGATTCCAATACTTTCCCTATACATTACCATGTATTGCAGGGAAAGTAAAAAGAACACATTATTACTTCAATACTAAAATATAAAATATAGAAATAAACAATAATTATTTTACATTGAACTGTGATTATCTGGAATTGGTAAGATGCATATTTTAGAAACGCATCTCCTAACATTGCTTGCCGGAGTGCGTAAGTCTACGACACGAACATTTCCATCTGCACTTGGCATAACTTTAGTAATTCTGGCCATAGGCCACTTATTGAAAGGAAGATTTGAGTCCTTAAGTAACACTAACAATCTTGGTAATATATTTTGTTTTTAAACAACCATTTATTGCGCTGTTGTAAATGACTCAAGTAACTATTCTGCCACCGCTTCCAGATAGTTTGGACTTACTTTTGAGTTCTTTGCCATCTGTTTAATAGATTGTCCCTTTTGTTGATTAAACTTGGTTCTGGAATTGAGTTGATAGGCCTTCCAATCAAGAAATGTCCAGGAGTTAATACCTGGAAGTCATCAGCGTCTGCGGATAAAGGGGAAAGTAGTCGAGAATTTAGAATTCCCTCGACTTGTATCATTACGGTTACAAATTCCTCTAGTGTTAATTTTGCACAACCCACTACTCTTTTCAAATGGTATTTGAAGGCCTTTATACCTGCCTCCCACAGACACCCAAAGTTGGGCGCCCTAGGAGGCAAAAATTTCTAAGTAATACCTTCTGAAACCAAAAAACTTGAGATATTTCCATCCTTTGTAACTTTGTAACTAGTTTTTGCAACCTTTTGAGCTCCGCATAAGCTCCTACAAAGTTCGTAGCGTTATCGCTAGATTGTCGAGCTTCTGCCGCGACGAGCAAAGAATCTCTTGAGCGTTGCAATTAGAGCTTCTGACGTTAGTTCCGAGACAAACTTCAAATGGATAGCCTTAGTGGCCATGCATATAAATATAGCTACATAGATTTTTCTAAGTGTGCCCTTTCTCTGACCTTTGTATTTAATTTGAAATGGTCCACACAGATCTAAACCGACATTAAAAAGTGGAGTGCTACAAATAACTCTCTCAGGAGGAAGATCCCCCATCATTTGATTTGCCACAATAGGCTTTGCTTTAAAGCACGGTACACATTCATGAACAACTTGTCGCGCAATATTTCTGCCACCAAGCGGCCAATAATTTTGCCGAGCAGTGTTCAATAAGGCTTGTGGCCCAACGTGCAAATTTTTTCTATGATAATACTGAAAGATCATTTTAACTATTTTATTACCAGAAGGCAAAACTATTGGGTGTCTGATCGTAATTTAAATTTGAATTAGCAAGACGACCACCGACCCTAATTAAACCTCTACTGTCTAGAAATGGATGCAAAAATCTGAGCTTACTTTTAGTTGGAATTGATGCTCCTTTCTGTAAGGCCGAAATTTCTGGAGTGAAATAACTTACCTGGACTTGCTGAATTAAATATTCTTCAGCCTCTTTACATTCATTTACAGAGAGAGCACCTTTTAATGCATGAGCATTACTCTTACAGTTTTTAATAAACCTAAAAATAAATGCTAGCATTCTGATTAGTTTATGAAAATCATTAGTGCGATCAATTAAATTATCATAAAATTTAGAGTCACTATTCAAGGCTAAAGTTAATTTAGAAGGGACTTTGAATTCCTCCAAATAGACCCTGTCCATTATGAAATCAGGATCACTCAAAGTCTCGTGACTCGAAATTACTAACACAGAAGGATCTGGTCCACACCACCAGAGTTTACTGTCTGCAAGAGTTCCTGCGTCCAATCCTCTGGAAATGAGGTCAGCAGGATTAGATTCAGAGGGGATATGTTGCCACTGGAAGTCCTTGGCCAGCTGCTGGATTTGGAATACTCTGTTACTTACGAAGGTTTTGAGCAAGTGGGGAGAGGTCCTTATCCAAGCCAGGCTGATAGTTGAATCAGACTATAGTTGAACAGAGTCCACCTTCTGTCTTAAAGCATCTAAGACCTTATGGATTAGTTGTGAAAAAAGGAGACTTGCCGCAAGTTCAAGTCTTGGAATCGTCATGGTTTTGATGGGAGCCACGCGTGATTTACTACACAGAAGTTGACAGGAGACTTTTCTTGCATAGTTTACAGACAGCACGTACACTACTGCGCCGTAAGCCTTAGAGGAGGCGTCAGCAAATCCATGGAAAACAATAGACTTGACCTCGGATTTAAGGACGCATCTGGGCATTTTGATGAATTCTAAATCTGGCAGTGTCTTAATAAAGGACATTTACTGTTTCGAAAAGTCTGGTGGTAATGTTTCATGCCAGCCTAATTTCAGCAACCGCAATTGTTGCATGAAAATCTTCGCCTTGGCAATAATTGGCCCGAGAAGACCAATAGGATCATAGATGCGGGCAATTTGTGAGAGCACATCTCGTTTGGTGAAACTACACTTATTGTCGATTGAAACGTTGTATGTAAATGTGTCAGTTGAGCTATTCCAAAGCATGCCTAACGTTTTTACTGTTATCTCTTCTGAATTTCGATCTAAGGGAAAAATCTGTTCAGAAGTGTTAGTTGTATTGGAACACCAGTAGTATCCATACGCATGTCTGAGCGCACAGACTCTTTTTACACTAAAAAACATGATTTTATAGCTTATTTTATCTTTTTTTTATGAAAAAAAAGGTCTCGATCCAGTTTAATATTAAAAACATGATTTTTATAGCTAAAAAAGGTGTATATATACCTTTTTTACATTAAGACCAAATTTTAACAGTGAATTACTGAACTTTTTTAGTTAAAAAGCTAGACATATAAAATAAATGCGTGAAAAAAGAAGACCTGAATGGAAGTCCTCTAATATGTGTACCTTTAAACTTCGAACTTTTTTAGTTAAAAAGCTAGACATATAAAATAAATGCGTGAAAAAAGAGGACCTGAATGGAAGCTCTCTAATACATTAAAAATAAGGGTGGGGCCCCCCATAAAATTAAAAAAGAATTATAAAAATATGTCAAAATTAAAAAAGAGGCAGCGATCCCAAAATAGGATCGTCTCAGAAAATGATAAATATAAAGAAGAATATATTATAAAATTGATAAAAAAGAAATGATAATATACTATATATATAATAATAAATTTTCAGGTGGGGAAACATATCCTCACCTAAATATATTTAAAAAAATGATTAAGCTTTCTCTAATTCATATTCGTATTTATCATCAATCATACCCGAATACTTAAATATATATGTACCTTTATTAATTTTATTTATTGATACATCAGAAAGTTTTCCATGTTTATTCGCAAGGTAATACTCTTTTTTTTCAACTTCCACATCTAACTTTACGATTACTGAATCTCCATATTTAGTATTTATTTTTCTCAATGATATCAGATCATATTCCCCAGGATTTAAATCATTTAATTTAAACGTTTTGGGATAACCTCTCAGTCTATTGAACTCTTCCATTTATTAGTAAACATTTTTATAAATATAAATCCAACCTGCTAATCATAATAGAATAAGTTCTTTGAAATAACATATAAAACTCCTAATCATTACAATTTAATATCTTCAATTAATTCAGTCATCCTTTGAAAACTTTCTGATAATAGTTTTTTAGTATGATCATATTTATCATACAATTCTTTACAAAGATAAGTCAAATAGTATATTTCTTCAGAATTTGTAAAATTTAAAGCCCCACCTAAGCACTCATCCATTTATATAGAATTAACATTTTTATAATGTCCTAAAGCTCTAGTATTCATACCATCTTCTAATATAAATCTTTTATTATCTTTTGCTGATAAAGCTATCTTGTTCAGTTGAATTGAATACAATTCATGTTTCTTACTTCTAATTAAATTCTGTGTTCTATATTGATCTTTTTTATTTAATAAATAGTCTTTATAATCTTCAAATGATATTCTGTTTTTAACGGTACTAGTCTTAGTTCCTTTAGACTTCTTAGTCTCAAATTTTTTATGGTTTTCTTTATCTTCATTATTATTATATTCTTCAACACTCTGTTTTTCTAATCTTATTGAATACATTTTACTTCTTAAACCTAAAAATACTTCCATAATCACACCGCTATTTTCATCTTTCATTTTACCTAATACTTTTTTATTACATCTAGGTATATTATATGGATTATTTACTTAATAATCAGATGTATCGAAATAATCAATCATTGACTTCATATCTACATAAAAGTCATCTGTTTTAATATCATATATAAAACTATCTGTATCCATATATAACTTGATATTATCCTTATATCTCGGTTTCATAACATTGTAATGAAAATCATACATTAAATGTTTAGATAAATCTAATATACTTATTCCAACATAAATCGGTTTATTAAAATATAGTTTTTTTTTCATGTGAACAGCTACCAAATTTTCATCAAAAATAGTTCTACATTTGAAATTAGGTTTAGCAATTAATTTTTTAACTTGATCATAATTACAACATAATCTTACATCGATTCGTTTTCTTATATTTTCCATAGTTTTTCCAAATACTGAATTATTCATCAATTTATAAAAATCTTTCACAAAATCATCAGCAGTTTTTTTCTCATTTCAGTGTTTAAATCTATATATTTTTTCAACCAATTCGATTGTTTAAATTGTAATACTCTATGTACTCTTGCAACCTTTAAACCCATTTTCAAATATTGTTTTAAACTTCTATAATGAACTACATATTTCTCTTTATCGTATAAAGTTGTTAATAACTTACCTTGTTTCGAATTTTCAGGAATTCTATTTTCAGGACATAATGGTAAATCTGAATGATAATCATGTAACTCTTTTGGATATCTTAAACTAATTTCAAACATATATCCATTCTCTGAATCATCTTTTATTCTATGGTTATATACTTCACGTTTAACATAATTTTTTTCATAATCATTACACCATTTAAATTCTCCATATGGTAAATATTGACTCATAGCCCATCCATATAAATTATTAGCATCTAAATACATTAAATAATTGGATTCTTTACTATTATCATAATTTTTCATATATTTATTATTTGCTTTTCCATATCTATTACAACATTGTTGTTGTTGTTGAGACCCAGACCGTCCGACCTACCAGAAAGGTGTAAGGTAACTGTATGGACGGCCGGGAAGTGCCTCCCAATTTAGACCTGAACCCAGTGGGGGAGGCATCCACAGGGACCGTACCCTCCTTCCCCTACCACCAACCTCTCGGAAGGACTTACGGACCCACATGTTTAACGTGATCGTACTCCGCATGAACACGGCGGCATTTGTGGCAGCGTGCAAATCTAGCGCGCAAACCACGGGGATACCGCACCCGAGATGGCCAACAGCACGCGGCGTTCCGAGGTGGTCACCCACCAAGTACTAACCGCGCCCGATGCTGCTTCACTTCGGTGATCTAACGAGAACCGGTGTTTTCAGCACGGTACGGCCGTTGGCCCTATTACAACATTGTGAAACACCTCCTCTTAAACCTTTTTCTATCATGAGAATCATATCATAATTATTTAATAAATCTAATTTAACATTTGTTATTTTTAACATTGCATCCCAAGATAAACCAGGAGCAGTAAAATACCAATCTGGATCTAATTTATAAGTTTTTAAACAAACATCTCTAAAATTTTCAAATACATCTGTTAAAATTAATACATCTGTTTTGATATATAAATCTGTATATTCACCTAAATTTTTTATATAAAATTCTTTCCAAACACGTTGAGCATGTTTATATTCTTCATCAGTTATATTACATTCATTCAATTTATTATAAAATTTATCTTTTGAAGGTAATTCTGTTTCTTTGTATTTATCTATAGAATCCATATAATCATAGGGATATACACCTTTTCTTGTAATGAGATCTAATTTATCATCAGGAAAATGTAATGATGTCTCTCTAAATTTTGATTTTAAGTATTTAATATATTTCATTTTCCGTATTTTTGGAGGACATCTATTTATTTCATTCTCTGGTCTCAAGTTTTTTGATAAATTATCTAAACTGCAAGACATAAATTTAAATGAATCAATAAATCTCAATTTCATACCTCCTATTTTTTTTGCTGAAAGATATATATTTTTCTTCAGTATTAGGTATAGCATCTATTTTTGATTTATCAAATCCAAGTTCTTTTATAAACAAATGAGAATCATAACCTGTTAAATTATGGATTTTTACTGGAATAAATTTTGGAATTTGATCATTTAAATTACAAACATTATGAGCAGGACCCCTATATTTTTCAGTTATATGACAATGATCAATTACTTTTTCATCCTTTAAGATTTGTTTTTCACATATATGACAAATATTAGTTCTTTTATAATTATTTTCATCGAACTCTATCATTGATTTGATACTTTCATATTTTTTAGTTTTTTCTTCTATAAATTTTTCAATTTTAAGAGTATCCTCTTTTAACATAGATACAAACTTTTTGATTGTATCAGGTCCTCTATAAACAACAGGAGGTTTAAAGTATTCATTTTCATATTTGATATAATAACAAAATGCATCTGCTACATGTTTTTGATATTTCATAGTATATGATTTAGTTTGATCTTGCTCACGTGTATCAATTTTAGGTAAGAGAGATTCAAAATCAGCATATATAGTATATGGTACTCTCATTTTTCTTTCATGATTTTTAAATTGAATAACTTCATCTTTTTTAGGCATATTAAATGTGACAGCTTCTTTCTCTTTACAGTATTCCTCATGTATCTTTAATCTTTCCTCAGAATAAAAATGATTTAAACATCTATCACATAAAAATATACGATGATTAGTAATTTGTGATCTGAGCAAACTATTCATATTTTTAATCCAACAATAATGATAATTTTTTTTCATCTTTCATATAAAACAAGTTTACATGTTTTTTTAATTTATTGTTAGTTATTCTAAGTAGATAAATTGAACCATCATAACTATAAACATTTACAGATATATTATTTAGTTTTTCAAACTTCTTAATATTGTCTAATGAAACAGGAAAATCAATTCCTTTAAAATTTAATTCATCTTTATATTGTTCATATTTTGACACTCTTTGAGGATTTTTTACAGGATGAATTGCTGATAATATAGACCACATAAATCATTTATTATCTTTATTTTTTACATTTATTATAGCTTGTTTAGATTTAATGTTTTCAGGTAAATCAATATAACTTGATCCTCTCAAGGGTTGATACTTATTTATTCTCAATTCCAAAAATTTAATTTCTTCAAGACTCCAACCAAATCCTTTTGATATAAAATCATCAGATTCATTTATTAACTTGTCAATAACATAATCATAAAAAGTATGTAAATCATTAGATTTTAATATAATTTGATTCTCAGTTTTGAATGTAAATTCTTGAATTTCTTCATTCAATTTATACAAACAAAACAATTTAAAATTTACCTTTATACCATTATATTCTTCCAAAATTTGCTTTATTTTTTTTATTACAACCTTTCTTTTCTCTTCTAAAAATTCTAGAGGGATTTTAATATTATTACAATTATTAATTCTATATGATCTTAATCTAGATATATAACCAGTTTCATATTCCTTAATTTCTACATTACCTTCATCATTTAATAATGCTTTTTTATGTTTTCGACTTAATATGTGATTTTCTAAATGTTTATAATATATACCGCAAATAATACATTTTCTCTTTTGTTTTGATCTTTTAATCATTAAGTCTTTCTTTATATGTTTTTCTTTATCTTCAGTTTTGTAATATTTACCGCATATACGACATTTTCTATCTTCTGTAATTAACTTTTCAAGATTTTCTTCTAGTAACTTTTCTTCAGGAAAGAAAATTACAGATTTAAAATCATTACTATTTTTATCAAATCTTAAACTAAAAGAATCAAAAATCTTTTTAATTTTTTTACGTTTTTCAGGTTTATCAATAAATATTTTTTTCTTTTTTTCTAAGTATTTTGATATATCTAAATTTAATAATTCTACTAAAACAGGTTTATATTCATCTGCTTTTGTGATATATTTAATTAATAATCTAATTAAATTATCCTTCTTACAACCTTTAGATTGTTTAATATTCAATAGTTTTACTACTTTTCTAAGTTCATTAATAGTCTTTAACTTTAAGGTGAGCTCCATTTATTAGGAAACATTTTTTGAAATATTTTTTCCATGCTAACTGTGATAAATGCTTTTTAAATGTCTCTTTTTGTGTGTATAGGTATATTGCATACCACATTCACATTTAAATTTTTTATATTTGATTATGGAATCACTACATTTACAATGACTTTGGAAATAAATTTTTCCATTTCTATGATATATATAAAACTCATTTACTGATTTCATAGTCAAACAGTGTATACACTTTTTTGTTAGCTCCATTTATTAGGAAACATTTTTTGAAATTCATTCCAGATTTTTTCATATTTCTTTTTGGCTTTATAACAAAGTCTTTGGACCTTAATAGTATTTTCAATATTAAAAATATCACAAATCTTTTTCATAAAATAATAATAGTTAACTGATTTCTCACAATACATACATAAAATCTAAAAATCTTAAAAACATATCCTCAACTTCTTGAGAAATATTATACCTCCTTTTTAATTGATTAAAATAACAAACTCTACTATTATATCTTTGTTTTAAACTCTCATAGTCTATAACATAAAAATATTCTTCTTCTTCTGAAGAATCATAGATTAATTTCACCTTTTGATTATGTGCAACTGTATAATACAAATCCTCATTATCTGAAATATCAGTCGATGCAACGATTTCAACACCGTTGAAAAAGTCTGAGGTCATTTATTAACACCGGCAAGTGGGAATTTTTCCCGCAGCGTGGAACATAAATATTTTTCGACCCCGCGAAGTGAGACAAACACCACTTGGCGAGGTTGTGATGACTCATCTTCTGACTCATAAGAGAGAAGGAGCGATAAACAACCTCAAAGCAGAGATTTTAAAAAAGAGGCGTAATGATCAATAGAAGAAAGTGACTGTCGAAACTTTAAATCAAGCTAATGTGATATGAAAGATTTAACTATGGATTAATTTTATATGACCTTTGGGCTCAGGTTGAGAAAAGCAGAGAGGCTTTTATATTAAATCCTTCCAATCATTTAGAAATCTTTTAAAATCTTGATAGTAAATAAAGTATTTTTTATAAATCCATCCATTCTTCATAATCTGTAAAACCTCTTTCTTCCATCTCTTTTTTAAGTTTTTCTCTGTATTCTTCATCAGACTTTGACTCTAAATATTTTTTCAGCTATAATATTTTTTGTTCATTATCAGAAATTGTAATAGAAAATCAGGATCAAATTCATTTAGTACATTAATTATTCTAGTTACTTTCCCTACAAAACATTTATCCTCACCCTCTTTTAGTTCATCTTTTAACACTTTTATTATTTCATTTTTATTCTCATTTTTTAAAATTCTATTAAACACAACAACTAATATCTCTCTAAATTTAATATTATGGAATTCTTCCTCCAGTAAGTGTCTTTTAATTTTTATATCTAATTCTTTAATGCATTCATCTAAATCATATTTAATATCTGTATTTAATAATTTTATGATAGTCTCTCTCAAAGATTTTTGAATATATGTATTATGTACATTTTGAGAGTCATTATATACATTATTATGAAATAATCGTCTTTTTAAAATCGGGGGTAAATTTATTTTATCTTCATCATACCATACTTTATATATTCTAGGCAAAAATATTAATTCATTTAGAGATGTAATATCATTTTCTCTACAATCTAATAATACTATATTAAATTTTCTATTCCTTCAAGTGAAGTTAATTTATTTTCTCCACAATATAATTCTCCTAAATTTGTTAAATTTTCTATTCCTTCAAGTGAAGTTAATTTATTGTCTCCACAATATAGTTTTTTAAATTGATTAAATTTTTTATTCTTTCAAGTGAAGTTATTTTATTTCCTTCACAATATAATTCTTCTAAATTTATTAAATTTTCTATTCCTTCAAGTGAAGTTAATTTATTGTTTCCACAATATAATTTTTCTAAATTTATTAAATTTTTTATACCTTCAAGTGACGTTAATTTATCTCCTCCACAAGACAATATTTCTAAATTTATTAAATTTTCTATTCCTTCATGTGACGTTAATTTATATCCCTCACAATATAATTCTTTTAAATTAGTTAAATTTTCTATTCCTGACGTTAATTTTTCTATTCCATAATATAATAAAAAAATAGATTTCACTTCAGCAGGATTCTCTATATTTAAGAAAGAGATAAATGTTTTTTTATACCATTATTATATATAACATTCATTTATTTAGAAACATTATTATAAAATATTTATTTTTCATCTTTGTTAGTTAATTGTCTCAAAAAATAAACACATTCTCTCAAGACTTTTTTAACTTCACAAATCTCTTCAATAATTTTTTCTCTGTAGGGTTCTATTTCATGATGACCAAACTTTTTATTTAATTCACTCATCTGTATAGCTTGTATTTTTTTCCAATAAACATTAAAAATGTGATCAGGTAATAGATCAAATTTGTATTTAATCAAATAACAAAAATCTAATGTATGCATAAATTCTTCTATAAAATTTTCACTAAATGTTTGATATATAGTTATATACAACCAATTTATATCATCTTTTAATACTCTCATGGTATCTTCTGAAAGATTCTGAAACATTGATACTTTATATAAATCTAAATGATCAGAAAATTTTATGATAAATTCGTTACTTAAAGTTTGATAATGAGAAATGTTTTCCCAATCTACTATATCTTTACATTTTTCTATAAAATCTTCTGATAATTTTTGATATCTAGAAATTTTAGGCCAATCATCAGGTTGAGCAAATTCTTCAATAAAAGAATCAGACAGTGATGAATATTGAAAAATTAAATCCCAATTTACATGATCTTTAAGATTTTTAATTACATCTTCAGATAAATTATTTCTGGAAAATGCATTCCAATCGATATCCATTTTTATTGGTGAACGTATTTTAGAAAGGGAATTTTTCAATATGTATATAAGGTTTTAAAGTGCTAGATTTACCATGGGTTTTTATCCATAATGTGATGATATCATCACGTTTTCCATAAGCAAAACAGGTTACTGTATCTGTATGAGCTTCTAAAATTTCCTTACCATTGATTTCTAGTGATATATGTAGATCTTGACTTTTATCATATATATATTTACATTCTACATATATAACTAAATATATGGAAATTTTCATATACATATCTGTAGTTAATCGCATCTCTTGATCCAGTAATTTAGAACTCATCATGTTGAAATCTGCTTTTTGAAATCCAAAATGGTTAACAGTTTGAAAATCATCTTCTATGGTAATCCAGATATCTCTATTGTCTAAACATATTTTATTGACAGCATCATTATCATTTTCAGGTTCTGAAACATTCGTAATTATTTTATTTTCGGCATCAAATTTATCATTCTGTAATATTAATGTATTTTTTTCAAAATATCTTTTATTCACAACATTTTTTTCATCTTTAGAATCTGCTACATTTCCTATTCTTTTTCCTTTTGCATCGTAAGGTTTTCCTTCTGAAGAATGTAAAGTTGTTTCATCTAATTCTTTTATTCTCTTACCTGTTTCTTCAGTAAAGGATAAAAATCTTTATCATATTTGGTTTCTATAAGATCTCTCAATTCAAAATGATTATTCTCTATTTTATTCAAAACGAAACTTTTAGTGGTTAAATCTAAATCATCTATATGATTTTCACAATTTTTTAAAATTCTATTTTCCATATCATAATTTCCATCATCTATTAATTTAAAACCTAAACCAGGAGGTCCAATAGGCCCTTCTTTCATTTGATCATCATAAGGTGGATAATAAGCACTCATTTATTATAACATTAATTTTATGATTTTAAACTCTTAACCATTGTTATAGTTTTATTTTTCAAATTTATAAAACATCTCTTTCTTTCTTTAAAAATAATATAAAACTTATATTCTTTTTGGAGTATTCATTAATCTCTCCCAATTAAATTCAATATCTAAATTATTTAAATCGGTATAGTTTTCATGATTTGATAAGTCAAAATAAAAAATAGTATACATATCTCCAAAATTATTCTTATTTATCAAACATCCTGTTTCTGTATTAATATCATTTAATCCTGCATGTAAAAGAGTTTCATACACTCTATTATAATCTTTATTGGTAAAATTCATTTTGTAACGCATAAGAGGAATTTGCTTATTATTAATTATCAACCAGCATTCAGTCATATCTATATTATCAAATATCATATTATTTTTTTCATAATTATCATCTCTTTCAACATACTGAGGAATAACATAGACACCTAAAACTTCATCAGAAGCTGTTGTTGCTATGACCGATCCACTATTACTTTTATAAGGACCTACCATCTTAAATCTATATCGATCCCAATTTGCCTCTATATCTTTATCAGTTAAAAATGATTCCATAAACACGCTTTCTGCAGAATTTTTAAATTCTATATAAGGTAAATGCAAGGTTAAACCTTCAACTACTACCTTATAATTAACATTTTCAACATTAGTATATATCATATTCTTATTTTCATTTCTTTGAATTTCTATTTTCACTTTAAAACCAGAATTACCTTTTCATATTCTCTAAAGAAATCGATTATATCTTTTAAAGGTGTCCATATTTTAATGACATTGCTATCTTTCGTTAGTTCCCATCTCTTTGCGAATCCTTCGTTATAATCTTTATTGATTTTCAAATTATTAAAAAAATCAATTATTTTAGTAGTATCTTGTAAAGTACCCTCATACTTTAACTTTTTTCGGTCAGATGAATCAGCTGTATCTAGATAAAAAAATTCATCTTGAGCTTGTGATGTTACATAATCAGGAGTATAATGAGTTAATCTTAAAGCATGATTCATGATTGAAAAATATGACTGTGTATTTGATTCAATTTCGGTATCTCCTATATGTACTTTTAAAGTTTTGATAAAACCACCGCCATTTACCAGACAAACATTTTCGTTTGCAATGGATGTTTTATCATGTTTTGTAATTTTTAATTTTTGTCCAAGATATCCTCTAGAATATAAAATTTTTGCTTTAGTATCATTAATATGCCAAGCCAAGACGAATAATTCCGGGGTGCCTGCATCACCAGATGCGTAACCCCACATCTACCATAGCAATAGCAATCATTTAGTTTGAGCGATAGTTGGAGTCTTGCTCAGTGCACTCTGCTTCTTGGAGGGTGCTGGTATTGAAGATCACTTGCTATAGCAGTAGTTGAAGTTGAAAGATGGTCTTGGATGGCTGATCTGGTAAGTAAGAAGGTAGTAAAGGGAAGGGGGTGGGGCTAAGGCAAGGTCCAATTAGATTGGACGGGAACCAGTACACAACAGTATACAAGAAAAGTTAAATACAAATTTACAGGTTAATGTTTAAAGATTTTGCAGATTACATAATTAAAACAATAAAGTTTATGTTTATATACAATCAAGCATAGATTTCTCCGAAAAAGACCTAAATGAAAGCACAATTCGCTTTCACCTCAGCAAAAAGTACAATTTTTGTTACAGGATGCAAGTGCAGGAGCTGCATGAAATACATTATAATTAAATTTACAGTAGTAAATATACAAGTTTAGACGAACGTGGACTAATGGAATCGTGCACACGCAACGCGATTGGCAAAAGCTAGCCGTACTACTGGCCTGTGGCAAGGCCGTGAAGGAAGAGTCGAAAAACGCCAAGTCCTTAAATCGGAGTGGCGCCATCTATCTTCGATCAGAGAGGGTGAAAAACTAGGAGACACCTGTTTGAGGGACTAAGAACCGACGCTTTTTCCACTTGGTCTCGTTTGAGCCAAATAGAACGTGTCGGGGTCTTCGCTTCCTTAGATAGGAAGGGGCGATCGGACCGTAGCTCTGATCGACATCTCTCAAACAAGGTCTACTGGAGTTTTTTTTGTAAAAATTTTGTGTGAGTAGCCCAATACACTCTGTAATGCCAGAGATTTTTAAGTCGTGGTGGATAACTTCATTCTGGACATATCTAGGCGCATTAACAATGCAACGCAAGACTTTATTTTGGAAAACTTGCAATTTCTCAATATGACTTTTTGCTGCCGACCCCCAGATTTGGCAGGCATACAAAAAGCCAGGTGCAATGATCTGTTTGTAAATAAGCAACTTGTTCTCAAGGGAGAGGTGGGATTTTCTACCGAGAAGAGGGGAGAGGGCTCTGTAAACAGTATTAGATTTTTCAAGTTTGGTTTTAATATGCTCAAGGAAGGTCATGTGAGCATCAAGAGTAACTCCCAGATACTTTACGTAGTGGGAGAGAGGAATGACTTCGTCGAAGATCTTGAGAGTATAATTACGACTGTCTTCTCGGTAGTTAGGCTTGAAAATACACACTGCACTTTTGGAAGCATTAATTTTAATTCTCCAGATGGTGAACCAGTGCTCAAGGCTATTTTTAATGTAGCTTTGGAGAGTGTTGATTGCGTTGTGAGGTGAACGGCTACGAGCGATAAGCGCTGTGTCATCTGCAAAGATGGCCAGCTTAACTTGTGGTATGCTTGGAATATCGTTGATGAAGATATTATACAGCAGTGGACTGAGATTGCCTCCTTGAGGAACCCCTGCCCTGATTGGTCGAACAGTAGAGAGAGTTTTATCAACTCGTACTTGGAAAAATCTATTGGTGAGGTACGAGTTGATGATGGCCAAAAGTTGAGTCGAAACGCCAAGTCGCACCAACTTGGAAATAAGCCCAGGCAGATAAGTTTTATCAAATGCCTTTGCCACGTCGAAAAATACTATGGAAGTATACTGTCTGTTGTTAGCGTTTTGATGGATAATTTCAACAACACGCATAAGTTGGGACTGCGTTGAATGCTCAATTCGAAAATCGTGCTGGTCAGGAATCAAAATATTTTTCGAACGGCAGAAACTATCCAAACGTCTAAGCAACACCAATTCATAGATTTTCGAGAAACTGGACAGAAGGCTTATTGGTCTGAAGTTCTCGGCTAGCTAGAGATTTTGATTAGGTTTTGGAATAGGGAGGACGACAGCGGTTTTCCAACTTTGGGGAAAAAAGCGAAAGTCCAACATGTGGTTCAGAAGCATAGTAATCCAGCAGTAATACAAGTCAGGTAAATTCTTGAGGATGCGATTACTGATACGATCCAATCCATCCAGGGGCTTTCTTGACTTTCAATCCATCAACGATATGCAATATTTCAGCCAGAGAGATTCTCTCTAAGTCGTTTGGTGCATGTGCTTGAAGTGCGTTGTGATTGGTCTGTTGTAAATCTTGTTCAGTGGCAATGTATGTGTGGCTGAAATTGTGATCAAAGTGAGGTGAAAATTGGAGTTCCAAGCTATCTGCGAACAAATTAGCTTTTTGCTCCGCAATCTGGGCGAGTCCATTTGGGCCGTTAAGGGGCGGAATTGAAGTTTTAATGGTTCTCATATTTTTAGCTGTTCGCCAGAGACTGTGATTTGCAGGTGTAAGTCCCTCAAGGTGAGTTTTCCAGCGTTGCTGGGTGTGTTCTAATCATAACCTTGATTTCACCATGGAGTTTACGAAAGCATGCGCCGTAATATGGAAACCTAGTGCGCTGCCAAAGCTTTCGTAACCTGTTGCGCTGCTTAATTTTGTCTCTAATATCATCAGTTAGAATGTGATAGTTAGAGCGGGCTTTTTTGGGTATCGAGGCTGCAGCAAGTGCCCCGAGCAGTACATGATTCATATCAATGACACGCTGTTCAATGTCATCGGTGCCGGTAATTTTAAGGGGGGGGGGGCGCTTTAGAATTTTGAAGGATGAACCTGAAGTCATCCCAGTTTGTTTGTAGCTCATCCGGGTATTCCGAAGATAAATTGTCAAAGTAAAGGTCCAGCACTACAGGAAGGTGATCAGAAGTCAGATTTACATCAGTTCTGATCGTATAATCGTAAGGAATGTTCCGAAAAATAGCCAGATCAATCGTAGTAGGGGAGCTTCCTGTAGTGTAATGAGTAGGGGTGGGAGGAGCTATAATCCTGAAGTTGGCGCACTGAGCCAATCGTTTTAGAGTAACGCCATTGTGATTCGAAGCAAAGTCCCAGGAGCAATGGCGAGAATTTAGGTCACCAGCTATGATCATGTTACTGCTGAGTCTAATAAGTGCTTTAACATCCTTTTCAAGGGAACGTTTATTAATTAACGGAGGGATATACACTGAAGCAAATGTAATCGGGACCAAATTTGGAATAGTGACCGTAGCGAACACGGCTTCAAGCTTCGAGAATGCCGGGGCGCTCGTACGGTGGTGGGGAATATTGTTTTTGATGAAAAGTGCAGTGCCGCCAGAACGGATCACATAATTCGTAGCAGGGCCAATGGGTCGATGGTAGTAGTAAGCAGAATAATTACAAATTGCAGGAGCAGCAGGCGAAACAAGATGAGTTTCGTTAACAATAAAAATGTCAAAGTTGTTATTTACCACATAATCACGCATTTCGTCGAGCTTGGATTCCACGCCATTGGCATTCCAGAAGCCGACCTTGAGAGATTGCAAGATATGAGAGGTGGGCCGAAAATGAGAAGCCAGAAAAAAAACGGGAGGGGGGGGGATTACCCTAAGAGTGCGTCGTAACGCTGATAGATATGAAATATCATATCTATCTCCGTAGTACATTTTCTAAGGTCAGGCAGCGCTTGGCTAAATGCTTGCATAATTAAGTCCCTATTATGAGTATGCCTCATCGTCATAAGAGACGATAGAAATGAGGCATAGTCTATTTGCTTCTCCTCTTGAGGAGGAGGAGTCTTGCTAGGTCCAGGGGGAGTGGCCAAGGTTTGGCTCGATTTCGGATTGGGTACCATGTAATCCCTTTTGGTGTTTGCCGAAAAATCTAAGTCATGACCAGCAGAATCAGCTTTATTATTTAAATTTCTAAATTTAACAATTTCAGGGGGGTTTTGAGTGTCCTGAATATGTCCAGTTGCCACAGAAGCGTAAGAAAACCCTTGCTGCGTGTTGACTCTCTGGAATGGTCGTCCTTGGTTCCCAGTTCTGTATACTGGGGGGTAGCCTGATTTAGGAAAGTTATTCTGATGGGGATCCCTGCGTCTACTGGTGACAGACGAATTGCCCGGATTCCTCGGGCAACCGCGCCAGTTAGCTGTATGCTGACCTCCACAGTTGCAGCAGAGAACATAGTCAGCCTTACAGTTTTTGGCGGTATGGGGCCCAGCACAGCGCACGCATCTCAGCGGCAGTGAACATTGCATACTTGAATGAAAAAATCCAGAGCACGAATGGCACTGCGAAGCGTAGCCTCTTCTGCCTGTGTAGGGCTCCAAGATCACTTCTGTCCCCAGTATGTTGCTAATAGAAAATACATCCTCCGGGTTAGTCCCGGGCACTAGCTGAAGGTAATAGAGAGGGAGAGGCTGCTTGCTTCCTCTCCGGGTAAGCCTAACATTGCTTAATACTTTGAAGCCCATTGCGTCCATGACAGAAGATAAAACTTCAATGTCAGTAGCAACGGGGAGTCCTCTAATTACTACCCTGAGGGGTCTGTCCTCCTTACGGGAGAACGTCTTGAATTGGACACCCGACTTCTTAAGGAAGTCGGTACATTTCCTAAATTCATCTCCATTATCAGCGTACATCTTAAAGAAGCGCCCTTCCAATTTGGGGGAGATATTCTTCGCTATTTGCTTTAAAGAAAAGAGAATTGACGGCCAATCTGGCTGAGTAGCGCTGATAAGGAGCGGAGGCGTTGCGGGGGGGGGGGCTTCGGAGCAGAGTCCGAGGGAACTTCCATTCCAGAGCCAATTCCATCCGGCTGATTTCTAGTAAATGCTTCAAATTTATTTTTGATACTTATTGCCTCTCTATAAGCATGAACAGTAATTCTATTGCTGCTGTTTTTAGTTTTAACTTGGGTCCACTGCCCATCGTCAGAGTCTGAATGGTTTTCATCTTCCTGACGGCGTTTTTTTGCTTAGTTGAATAGTTTTCTCAGATTTCATATTGGTTAAGTCTCTATTAACAAGTTTTAATTTACTAACTCTATCTACAACGTCATTGGTTGCCAAGTCCACGTTCAACGGTTCAGAATCATCTTTAGAATTAGCATTATTGTCAAGTTTCCTATTAAGTTCAGATTTGGAGGCTTTAGGAGTCTCGGGTTCAGCAGGGGGGGATGCAGGAGGGAAATAATTATAAATCCCTACATTACATACCTCAGCCATCCTAAGCAGATCCAAAACAAGTCCTTCTCTGCGCAGGAGCATCTCGGCATAGTCGGCTTTTTCTGATGCAGTCTTTCCGGCTTTGGCGGAGGCAATCATGATTCTTTTATCCAAATCTTTAAGTACATCTCTACGATTGTTCACTTTCTCAAGTTCACTGGCCATATTAATGGTCTCATTAGAAGGTATAGCTTGTGACTCACTATTACTAGCGATATCCATGGCTTGCGCCGGCGCTACCGACACTTCAATCTCCATCACTCGGAGCGCTCAGAAACACGTCTTACTCGTTCGAAGGCAGAGCTCCGAATCTCCTCGTTGTGTTTTTTCTATCATTAATATGAAAAACATAGGTAGCATTCTCATCTGAACTATGTTCTTTTGGATGTATTTCTCTTAATTCATAACTTTTAATATGATCATTATGATAATAATGAGTATCACTCAAATCATATATCTTTTGCATTTATTTAGGAAGAATTTTGAAACCACCTCTTTTCTTTTTCATAGAAAATATTTCATTTAATTTATTCTGTACAAATGTTTGATCTTCAATAATAGGTTCAGTTTTCAACAAAACCTTTAAAAATCCTTGTAATTTTTTACTTTTTCTATATAATCTATGTTTATTCATTTATTTATGAAGAAAAACCTGACCTAACAATTGATATATTTTTTTAACGTAGTTATCCTTAAAAATAGGTATAAAATTAAATTCTACAGCTCCTTTATTTAAATCAATTAATTCACCTTTTTGATTAGTAATCCTCATTTTTATTCTTTCAACAGGATCCGTTCTAACAGGAAAATATATCCAATTATTAAATTCTTTTGAAATTATACTACTAGGAGGATTTTTATTAACGAAAGAATAAATGACTTCTGAATTAGATTGATTTATTAAAGATCCTTTTACAACATCACAGTTAATATAAATATTATCATTTCCATTGGATATATCAGCTATATGTTCACCTTCAACCTCTGTTTCTTCATCATAACTTCCATATGTCGGTTTTAAAAAGCCTATAATTTTATGAAAGTTACTTTTTGTAAAATCAATTACCCAATCTTTTTTCAGTTTAATAGCTATTTTTTGTCTTGCTTCAATAATACCAAATTTCACAGGTGGATCCTCACCGAATATTTTTATCATATACTCATTTAAACCTCTTATAGTATAATTACCATTTGAGATAACAATTGTTATATCTGTGCCTAATTTATATATTCTAAATATGTTATTTCCATAATTCTCACTTATATTAAACCATGAAACTTCCATAGAAAATGACTGTAAAGCTAATTTTTTTAATTTTAGAGGTGTAATAAAATTTACAGTAAATTCCTCTGATTTCTCACGACCTTCAGATTTTAATATTATCATTTATACATAACAAAATTTTCATTTCCTACACTAGGTTTTTGTGTAGGAAATGATTTGAGAACATTTTTAGGTAATATACCTTTATTCCTTTCTCTTATATATTTCATACAAAATAAACCACATTTCACAGATGTAGGTTTCTGTAAAAACTATCATTATGATCTATTTTTGGTTTTTTATTAGATGCAACAAGAAATGATTTAATATTTTTAAGAATATAGTCCTTCTTCATATTGTCATATTCACCAAACGGATCAAAATATTCCACATATTTATATTTAGGATCCTTATAATAACAAACCCAATGAGTTCCAGGACCTGTCGATACATCTAAATTAATGATTCCATTTTCAAATATTCCTATTGTTTTATGTAATAAATCAGAGGTAAATACATCTCTAAATCCTTTTTCATTTTTCATATTTTCTTCAAGCATTTTGTTACTAATTCCCATGGTTGATATATCCCCTTTCCACGTTTTTTTTTCCCAGATCCCTTTTTTGTACAGCTGGACTAGCTAATCCAGATAAAGCACCTGTTGCTAATGCTGGAACTGCAAATTTAGCAGCGGTTATTAAAGAGGGTATAAGTGCTGCTAGAAATGGTAAAAATCCTCCATTTTTAGCTAATTGAGTTTTACTGATTGTAATTCTTTTTCCATCATTAATATGATTAATTTGAGTTTTAGTTAAATACATCTCATGATTAGGAGTTTTAGATTTATCTATTTGTAATGTTAGTTCTTCTTTATTTCTAAAAGCTGATTTAAGTTTATTTTTCTGACCTTCACTCAAATAAACTTTATTTTTTATCATTTATTAACAGAGAAATTGTTTATGATATCGTTGTACATCATTATAAGTCATTTCTCCATTTTATAATAACATATCTAACAATAAAACTACTTGATTATACAATTTCTTTGATTTACTTCCATTACATATTTTTCTGTTAAATTTGATAATACATCCAATCCTTTACCAACCTTTATATCTTTACTACTTCCAATCAGATTTAATCTATTCATACAATTTTGCAACATATTTTCTTTATTTTTAATTTCTTCTATTTCGTACTTTTTCTGGTTTAATTCCTCCTCTGAAAAATTTTTAGCCCTAGAAATTGTACTTTTTAAGTTGCCTCTTTTCTTTGATAATCCTTCTTTTAGATGTTTAGCTTTTGCATACATCTCCTCTAATTTTTCTTGATCGATTAAAAATACTGAAGGTCTGTATAATTTTTCCTCTTTTAAATATTTTAAATTTAAATTTTGATCGATATCATAAGTAATAAATACTAATTCTTTCACAGCTTCAATAGGTTCTTCTATAGATGGAAATGAAATATTTTCTACAACATTTTGAATACTTTTTACAACCTCTTTATTTGATTTTTCATATTTTTCAATTTCTTGAGTGACTGGTTTATGAAATTCCTCTAAGGTTTTTTGAATACCTATTTTTCTTTTAGTTGATCTTCACTATTCTTTCTTATTTCTTTTTCTAATTTTACTAATTTAATTGAATCTCTTATTTGCTTTATAAGCTTTTGTTTTCGTTCTTTTTCTAATTTGTTCATTTATATAATATTAATTTTTTACTGCAGCTAATTTTATTTTTTACTACAGTAAATTTTACTGTTATATAAATGATAAAAATTAAAGATTACACAGAACCAGATGAGTTACCTGATCCTAATCAACATCCTTTGTTACCTAAACATCCTTTTAGATTGCTTATAACATGGCCTTCAGGTTCAGGTAAAACAAATTTACTGTTAAATATGATTTGTGATTTTTTAAATTTTGATGCATTATATATATGTGCAAAAGATTTATACGAACCTAAATATTCTAAATTACAAGAAATATATACATTGTTTGAAGATATAGAAAGAGAAGATATTTTGAAATGTAAGATTAAAAAAACATTATTAGAATTATATGATAAATACAAAAAAGTATTCTTTTCTTCAGATGATTTTATTACAGTAGATGATTTAAATCCTTCATTAAAGAATTTAGTTATTTTCGATGATTGTGTGACTGAGAAAGTTCAAAAAACCATTTAAGAATTATTTATCAGAGGTAGAAAGAAAAACGCATCTAATATTTATTTATCACAGTCAACTCCTATCAATATAAGAAAGAACTGTAATTACTTTATATTTTTCAATCTACAACCAAAAGAAATTCAACAGATTATAAGAGAGATAGATGGTAAATTAAGTACTGAAGAATTCAAACAAATATATAATAGTGTTCAAAAACAATACGATTTTTTAATGTTAGATTTAGTGAATCCAAAAATGAGATACAGAAAAAAATTTGATCCTATATAAATGAAATGGAAGAATATTTAGAAAAAAGATTGTATGTTTACAGAAAGAGTAGAAATTTATATCAAAAGATAAGTATTTCATGATCAGTAAGTAAGGTTATTCTAAGTGGAACGAGTTTATCAGCAATAGCCTTTCTACCGCTTGCTTTTTTAAGTTTATCAGTTGGAATAGTAGAAGCTATTGATCTAGCATTAAAAATAGCAGAAAGAAAGGAAGAATATAGACATTGTTATAATTTTTATAAAGAACCCATTAATTCGTTTAAAGCTAAGGATATGACAGAAGAAGAAATTTATATGCGTGAAAAGGATTTCATAAAAAGTTTAAAATTTAATCCAGTTGAAAAATATGTATTGAATGGATATAAATTTATTCATCCTAAATAAATGAAAGGTGGTGATATTGTTGGATGGTTACAAGATAAAATAAATCCTCCAGAAATGCATTTACCAGGATATCAATATTGTGGTCCATTTACAAAATTACAAAAAAGATTAAAACGAGGTGATCCTGGAATAAATAAAGTTGATAAAGCATGTAGAAAACATCATATTGAATACACTAAAACAAAAGATACAAAACAGAGACATGTTGCTGATCAAGAATTAATATATGATTTAAATGCAATACAAGATCCAACATTTCAAGAAAGATTAGATAGAGGAATTATTAAACCTATTATTAAAGCTAAAAAAACTTTTGGGTTAGGAATATCTCCTAATATGTATTGTGTCAAGTGTAAAAAGAAAACCGAAACTGAAAATTATTATGAAACTACTTCTAAAAATAATAAACCAGTTGGTAAAGGTATTTGTACAATTTGTGGAAGTAAAAAGAATACTTTTTTAGGAATTTAAAAGAGACATATAATCCAGAAACAGATTATTGTGGTATTCAAAAATTGAAAAAAAAAACAGGATTACCTAATGTTGAAGAATTTTTACATGAACAAGATGTATATACTAGATATAAACCTGTCATTCGTAAATTTAAAAGAAGAAGAGTTTATGTTCCAAACAGTAATAATCAATTTGACGCTGATTTGTTATTTATAAAAAATTATAGCAAATATAATGATGGAACTAATTATTTGTTAACAGTTATAGATGATTTTAATAAATATGCTTGGGCTTTCCCTATAAAAAGGAAAACATCTGAAGAAGTCGTACAAGGTTTCAAACAAGTTTTTAAAGAAAGAAAGCCAAAATTCATTTTGACAAATGAAGGTACTGAATTTACAGGAAAAGTTACACAAAAATTATTCAAAGATAATAATATACATTGGTTTACGACTTATAATAAAGAAATAAAATCATAATAAAGAAATAAAATCATAGTAAAGAAATAAAATCTGCAATAGCTGAGAGATTTAATAGAAGTATAAGAGAAAAAATTATAAAATATATGCATGCTAACAATACTAAAAGATATATTGATGTATTACCTAAATTACTTAAAAATTATAACAATTCATATCATAGATCTATAAAAATGACACCTGTTGAGGCTAGTCGAGACGATAATGAATGTCTAGTTTATAAAAATTTATATACTAAAAAGATCGTGAAAAAACCTAAATTTAAGATAGGGGATAGTGTTAGAATATCAACAATTAAAAAAACATTCAGGAAAGTAGATGATTCTACATTTACTGAAGAGATTTTTATAGTATTTGAAGTATTAAAAACAGATCCTATTACTTATCGATTAAAAGATTTAAACAGTAAAGAAATTGAAGGAACTTTTTATGAAAATGAAATGGTAAAATATAATAAAAAAGATGATGTATATAAAATTGAAAAAATCATAAAAAAGAAAGGAAATAAATATTTTGTAAAATATAATAATAGAATTTAATAGATTTATACGATACAGTGGAAGAAGACTGAGAGGTTATCCCAAAACGTTTAAATTAAATGATTTAAATCCTGGGGAATATGATCTGATATCATTGAGAAAAATTAATACTAAATATGGAGATTCAGTAATCGTAAAGTTAGATGTGGAAGTTGAAAAAAAAGAGTATTACCTTGCGAATAAACATGGAAAACTTTCTGATGTATCAATAAATAAAATTAATAAAGGTAGATATATATTTAAGTATTCGGGTATGATTGATGATAAATACGAATATGAATTAGAGAAAGCTTAATCATTTTTTTAAATATATTTAGGTGAGGATATGTTTCCCCACCTGAAAATTTATTATTATATATATAGTATATTATCATTTCTTTTTTATCAATTTTATAATATATTCTTCTTTATATTTATCATTTTCTGAGACGATCCTATTTTGGGATAGCTGCCTCTTTTTTAATTTTGACATATTTTTATAATTCTTTTTTAATTTTATGGGGGGCCCCACCCTTATTTTTAATGTATTAGAGAGCTTCCATTCAGGTCCTCTTTTTTCACGCATTTATTTTATATGTCTAGCTTTTTAACTAAAAAAGTTCGAAGTTTAAAGGTACACATATTAGAGGACTTCCATTCAGGTCCTCTTTTTTTTTCACGCATTTATTTTATATATCTAGCTTTTTAATTAAAAAAGTTCAGTAATTCACTGTTAAAATTTGGTCTTAATGTAAAAAAGGTATATATACACCTTTTTTAGCTATAAAAAATCATGTTTTTAATATTAAAATGGATCGAGACCTTTTTTTTCATAAAAAAAAGATAAAATAAGCTATAAAATCATGTTTTTTAGTGTAAAAAGAGTGTGCGCTCAGACATGCGTATGGATACTACTAACACCACTTATGTAAGGACATTCCTCCTATTTTAAGGAGCCGTATTAATTCTAATTGAATACTTTCAAATTCCTTCAAATCCGATGAACCAGAAAGACAGTCATTCATATAGAAGTCGCGAAAGATAACACTCGATGCTAATGCGAAGTCTTTGCTTTCATCTAAAGCAAGTTTATGCAAAATTTTCGTAGCTAAACAGGGCGCACTCGCAGTGCCGTAGGTAACCGTTTTTAACTGATATGCCTTGGTTGTTGCCGATTTATTGAATTTCCACAAAATCCTTTGAAGTTTTCTTTGTGACAGATCAATTTCAATCATTCTAAACATCTTTTCTATATCTGTGGTGAATGCATAGAGATGTTTTCTAAAAGTATTAATATCGAAAAAAGATCTTCCTGTATCACCCCTCCTTTGCATATTAAATCATTTAAAGAATTTTTGTTAGTAGTTTTTGCGCTCGCATCGAAAACGACGCGCAATTTGGTCGTTTGACTAGTTGGTCGCAAAACGCCATGGTGAGAGAGATAATAACCTTCTTCAGAATCTTCATCTTCTTTTATTTCCTCCATGTGGCCTAGAACTTCATATTCCCTAAGAAAATCTGAATATAGTAGTTCTTGCATGGTAGGATCGCGTTCTAAGCGTTTCCATAAATGTTCTAATCTTTTAGAAGCAATTTCTTTAGAACTCCCTAACATATTTTCAGAAAGCTCTGGTTTGAATGGCATTTTAACTACATATGTTCCATCTGCGTTCCGATAATGCGTGTTTTCAAAGTGTTCGTTGCAATATTTTAACTCTTCACTGATACAAGTTTCGTGACTTTCGATGTTTTATGTTTCCCAGAACGATGTAAGTGTTTTATTTAGAGTCTCCAAATTTTTAGACAAAAAACAATAGTTAGTTGACATATCAGAATTATCGTCCGAAACACTGCCCGAAACCAAATATCCGAAAACAGTTGATTGTAGGAATAAATTTTCTGTTAATCTAATTTTATCCGAGTTTAAGAAAGCGAAAAAATATTCAGCACCCAAAAGTAAATCAACCTTTTGAGGCAAAAAGAATTTAGGATCTGCGAGTTTTAAGTTCTTTGGAATTTTCAAATTAGAAATCTTAAATTTCTTCGAAGGCGTAACATCTGTTGTTTTAGGTACAATAAGTAACTCTATTTCCCATTTTGAATCATTACTTTCATTCGATATTTCAGCGGTGACCTTTGACCTGACATTTATAGTGTCATTCAAACTGCAAATTGGTATTTGTATTTTTTCTTTCTTTAATTTAAGTGCATCAGCCGCTTTGTACGATAAAAATGATGACTCAGATGCACAGTCCAAAATTGTTCTCGATGCAATTCTTTCACCACATGAATCTTTCACGTACACGATTGCTGTATTAACCAATACACTTTTCGAATTTCCATTTGTAAAAAAGGAAGAACGAGTGTGGTGCGAGTCAATAAATTGAGCGGAATTGTTTACTCTTTCTTGCTCCTTATAAGATGCCGAAGTGTCTGGCGATGACATCTGCGCTTTAGTTAAAGTGGGTGTATAATAATATACTTATGTAGCAGCGTATGGTGAGTCGATGCCTTACAAACGAAACAAGAACTTTTCGAATTGCAGTTTGATAAAATATGAAGATCGCTCAAATAATTAAAACATAGTTTGTGTTTTTTAACAATCTCTAATCTGTTATCTAGTTTCATGTCCTTGAATTTTCACAATGATAAATAGGATGATATTTGTATTTGCATGCAACACATAATTTCGAAGAATTATTGGATTTAACGATAAATGATTTTGATCGTTCCACATTGGGTTTAGCAATATTTCTGCTAATACTACTAAGAATTTGACATCTTTCTAAAAATTCCAAAAATTCATCGAAATCTGGAACTTCATTGTTAACTCATATTGCTTGCGTGTTTCGCGATCTAATTTGTTAAGTATTATATTTAATAATAATGCATTAGAAAATTTGTCGCGTTTAAATTCTAAAACATTTAAAGCTCCGAGATTCTTCTTTACAATGTCTAATAAGCTGCGAAGTTCCCTTTCAGATTCGTGTTTAATTGAATCCATATTAAGAATATTTTTCATATGCGTGTCAACAATAATTCTATGATTTTCATAGCGTTGTTCCAAAGCCTTAAAAAGAGAATTGTACGAATCATCGGAAGTTTCAATAATCTTAGCCTCACCCTTTAATGAACCGCGTAAATAATGGAGTTTTTCATTTTCGGATAAATCTTGATTTTCAGTTATTAAGGCATTAAATTGACCTTTAAACAGATTCCATTCCTCAAATTTACCACTGAATATAGGTAATGGAATTTTGGGTAGTTTGGTCGAAGCCTTTTTATGCTGATCTGTATGTAATGAACATATCTCTTGAGTAGAACTATTCCCAGTTGTTAAAGAATTATCTGAATTATCATTAATTTTATTAGTAGAGGTCTTAATTCTTCTATTTTTTGCATCTCTTCATCAATTAGCGAAAGGGCTGCTTCCGTTTCTTCGAACTCGTCATCCGGAACAGTAGCGTAATACTCTTCTTTTAGTGCATCAAACTTTACTTGAATTTTTGTAATTAATTCACTGTAGACATTCAGTTCATTGAATGTTGGTTCTTTTCCTTCGGTAAGACAGTTCGTAACTTTGGTCAATTGACCCTTAATATTACCACGCTTGCGATTTAGAACAGTAATTGTGTTACTGTCAGTCATGGCGCGCGATGAAACTAAAGTAAGATTAAATTAGTTATTTAATCAAATCCTTTACCATAGGAACTGGTAGTACCTCCGGCTCATCTGCCCATTAAATATGCGGAGGTAAGCGAAAGAATGCTGCGAATGGACTGTATATTGACAAATTTTTATTTTGCGTAAGACAAAAAAATATTCTTCTTGCTTTTTTCGTCTTTTTTGAAGGGTTACAATAAACCTAATTAGCGCCAAGGTGGAATGTTCAGTCGCCAAGTGGCGATCGCGTAACAGATACGGATCCTGGGTCAGCAAATCCGCCGCTCTGTCCTCGAGTAAATTTAACAAAATTGTCGCCCTGAATTCAAGCGGTACGCTCTCAGCGAATGCCCTCTCTAGACTTGAGAAAAAATACGGCCACTGGTTAGACCGTGTGGGTACTTCGACTGTTAGCAGTCTTATTATTCTGACCGTCTCCTCCATCGTCCGAAACCTCATCTGCGCCCCTGCCTCTACGCTTACAATCGGACTCTCTGTGCTATTGCGAATTTCCGCCCGAATTCTCTCTAACTCCAACCTTTCTTGGGATTCTAAGTTTAATTTAAACTGTTCCTGTTCTCGAATTTCCTCCCTTTCAGCTACAATAGACGTTAATATCCCTTCTGCTAGCTCTTCCTCATAATCCGCGCTTTCCAAAATTAACTTTCTTAATTCAACAATTTTTAAATTTTGCGGTACCGACTCTACGAGTTCGGTCGCTAATTTAGCCAAGTCTGCTTTTCGGGCCCTTGCCAGAAATGCCATTTTAAATTGAAAATGAAACTTATAACTATATATAAAAGTAATGCATTAACACTGTCTAAACCTGACTCTTCTCTATCTCAATACTGTATTTCCAGTATTCGAATTATAATTAAAACTCTATACCTTAAATATACATGAAAACAATACATTAAATATCTTTAAAATTCACACTATGCATTACTATCCCTATTTTGAGCTTTGATTAAAATTTTGCCTAGCCCTCTCTGAATTACAAAAGGATTCTGAGCAATATAAACCAAGAGTAAAAATTATCACTCACCCATCCGTAGATTCTTTGGGCTTTGTTAAACATCGGTGAGGGATCTGGTGCCTGGTTACTTTCTGGATGGTCGTGGATGGTCGGGGTTCCTCCGTCAGTAGCTGCTGGAACATTGGCTTTCGGTTTTCTCCGGGCGTTGAACTCTCCGGCGTCGTTGTTCTGCAGTTGCGTTCGAATGGCGCGTCATTTGAATCGAATTCTGATGGGTTTGACAGTCTGGCTTTTCATCACATCATCCTAGTTGCTGCCACCATTTGTCATAAATAATCATTCTCCTTTGCTGCTGGATACCATTTTGTAACGGATCCCGCCGCTGGATGTCATTTGTAATAATATTATTTACTGGATAAGGACACTCTGGACATCTGTGTTGACGTTACCATAGTACCGTTCTCTCCGGCGAAGTAGATTCTATTGAAATGCGCTGTCATTGAAGGAGTAGCGTGTCTCTCCAATGTAGTGACACTTTCGTATCAAAAGATGAAGATGAAAATAAACCGTTTCTCAAGCATGGAATAGATGAGGCATTGTTTGAAAAGATATAACAAACTTTTATTGTAGACTCGTGAGATATCTATATAGGTACAGAATAACATTCTATGGGGCAAGGGCATGTGAGTTAGCAGCACTAAAAAGGTGCGACCTGCTCATCCAAAAATCGTATCGCGTCTCCCAGATGCGCGTTTCTTTCGTGTATATATTCTGGTCCAAAATTGGAGGACCACCCAGAATAAGCTTTTTGGAATGTTTTTCAGGCTCTTCATATCAGAGACCACCTAACGCTCCCCTCTGGGATTAGTTCTCCCTTCTCTGATGACGGCTCAAAATGGGTGCATTTCTCTGAAATCAGATTGTGATGACAGAGCTTTGTAGCTTTGTTTTCCCAAAACTGCAATGCAGGTGGTCTTAAGGTGTATGAACTCTGAAACTGTTTTAGAAATGGCTGAAAATAGGCTCGAAAAAATGACGGGTTCCTCACAACTTCAACACATTTTGCCTTAGAATGCAAAAATAAAAATTGCATAGAAATATGGCACAAAAGATTTGGCCATAGAAATCATGATGCCATAAAGCAGTTAATTTCCGAAAAACTAACTAACGGTATACAGATTGATGAGTATCAACATGAGAATTTATGTGACAACTGTATGAAAGGAAAATTATCTCAATTGCCATACCCTAAATGTCTGCTCTAACCCTTCTTCTATCAATAAAATTAAAAACTGTGTTCTCATTGCAAGAGAAATCTCAAATAAAATTACATAATCAGCCTGGGGACTCTCTGCTTTTAATTTTTTCTGATCGGTGTCTCCTTTTTTGCCCTTTTGCTCGGTGGTGTCGTCCTTTTGTTTTGCCTGTTTCCCTGTTTGTGTTGTTCGCTTGTCGTTGTTGTACATCTTAGGTGTTGTACTTTACCTTATATTTCTACAAATGTTTCATATATTATTATAAATAATACCAACCTTTATCAAGATAACTCACCTGTAAACTAAAATCATCAATTACAACCCCATCTGTAACCTCAACTAAATATATCAACAAAATGTTATAAATCTTCATTATGTTAATCTATAGCAAAGCGCCTGTAAAATATATCATCTGTCATCAAGTCTTCAATATTGTATACAGCTACTATGTTATTATCAAGTTATCATCTGTAAACTTTTGTAAATTTTTTTAAAGATCTAATAAATGTTGCTATGGACCGTTGGACGTGGGCCGCGGGAGTTGGCTTCCGCCAACTCCTTTCCCGGCCGTCCAAATAGATGCTCAAGTCCTCAGGACGAGCCGGACGGTCTGGGTCTTCAACCCTAAATAAAGTAAACACAGAGCAAGCAAGCCCTTAGAATTAGTACACTCAGATGTTTGCGGCCCCATGCGCACTCCTACTTTTAGCGGGAAATGATATTTTTCCTACCTTTGTAGATGAGTACAGTCGTTTTACTATGATCTATCACATTTCAAAGAAAAGTGAAGTACGTACCAAACTTAAGGAATACATAGCAGCGACTAGAAATAAATTTGGAAGAGAAACAAACACACTAAGATCTGATAATGGGGGAGAATACATTAGTAAGGAAATTGAAGACTACCTAAAAGTTCACGTGATTCATCATCAGGTCACCGTACCTCACTCACCGTCACAAAACGGAATTTGTGAAAGAAAAAAACACAGTTTAGTAGAAATGACTAGATGCATGACATTGGAAGCAGGATTACCACATAAATATTGGGGCGAAGCAATTAACACTGCAAACTATTTACAGAATCGTTTGCCCACAAAACCGAAAAAGAAAACGCCACACGAACTGTGGACGGGTAGAAAATCCCATCTGTCCCTTATTAGAATATTTGTCTGTAAAGTATTCGCTTACATAGATAAAACGGAACGAAATCTTGATGACAAAGGTATCGAAGGAATCTTTGTTGAATATGACAATAGGTGTAAAGGTTACAGAATTAAAGTAGAGGAAAATAACATAATAATCAGCAGAACAGTAAGGTTCATTGAAGAAACAAAAGAAGAAAAGGTAGAAAATTCCTATTATACAAATTCATGAATCTGAAACTAAAGAACCAAGGAGATCAGAAAGAGTAAATAAAGGACAACCTCCAGAAAGATGCGGTTACTATACTGAAGGCACAAAAGTCATTGAACCAAAAGACTGGGAAGAAATGCAAACTTTGGAACTAGAAGAATAAAATGAATTGAAGCAAAAAAGAAAAAATAAATTCTAGAAGAAAATGACACATGAGAATTAGAGTCCGGCCACACAGAAAGCTACCATTAGCCTATGGGTTGGTCGTGTGGTCTGGGTTTTCTACATGAGAATTAGAAGATTTACCCAAAGGAAGGAAAACCATAGGATACAAGTGGACTTTCAAAGCGAAGCTGAATGCGGATGGAAAAATTGAAAGAAAGGTACAAAGCCAGACTAGTTGCAAAAGGCTTCAGTCAATAATTCGGTACAGATTATGACGAAACATTCGCACCAGTCGTAAAGCATACAACAATAAGAACATTCCTGGCAGCAGCAACAGATAAGGATATAAAAGTTCACCACATTGATATAAAAACTGCATTCCTCCATGATGATTTAGAACAAGAAATTTATATGGACCAACTAGTGGGTTACAAGAAATTACATGATAATAAAGTATGCAAACTAAGAAAAGCCATATATGGACTAAAACAAGGAGCAAGATCTTGGAACTTAAAAATTGGAGAAAACTTCAAGAAATTCACTCAAACAAAGCAGATCCTTGTCTGTTCATAAGAAATGTTGAACAACCAATATATATCATCTTATATGATGACATTCTTATATCAAGCAAAATTGAAAGAACAATTAAAAACTTGAAAAAGGAATTTAAAGTCAAAGACCTAAGAGAAGTTAGCTATTATCTCGGATTGAAAGATCATCTAATGGAGATTTCACGCTATCTCAAAAGAGCAAAATGGAATATATTGCAGAAAATTTCTCTCTACAAAATTCAAAACCAACCTACACACCAATGGACACAGACTACCCCAAAATGGATAATGCTGATGATGTTTTAGAAGATAATACCATATATAGAAAATTATTAGGGGCATTACTATATATAGCCACAATTACTAGACCAGGCATTGCAAATTCAGTCAACTTACTAAGCAGAAGAAGTGAAAAACCTAGACAAAAAGATTGGAAAGCCATAGAAAAACTAATAAGATATCTAATTAAGAACTACAAAAGATCAGAAACTCCTATCTCCAAAAACGAAGAATTAGTCCTTAAAGTAAACACTGACGCTGACTGGGGAAATGATAAGATAACAAGAAAATCAACAAGTGGCTACATATTCCAAATTGGAAATAATACAATATCGTGGAATTCAAGAAGGCAAAATTGCATTGCTTTATTTTCCACAGAAGCAGAATACGTTGCAGCGGCAAACGCAGCACAAGAAGCAAAATGATTAATTGGACTAGCGGAAGATCTCGGACTAAAACAAATTCTACCTATAACACTGTATGAAGACGATAAATACTGCATCATACTATCACAAATTAATGAAAACAGTTCAAGAATAAAACATATAGACATAAAACATCACTCCCTAAAGGATCTCCAGGAAAAGAAACAAATAGAGCTAGAGTATTGCAGAAGCGATGAAATTGTGGCACATATACTCACAAAACCACTTGGAAGACCAGAATTTCAGACACTTAGAAACCAAATTGGTCTCAATACGGCTCAAATCAAGTAGGGGTGTTGGATATTTGTAATGAATCGCCGTTTGAGAGATATAAGACAATTTGTGACTTTCACTTTCCACCAACCTCCTGTAACCCTTCATTTTCACACTTCACTCTTCTCACAGACTTCGCAGTTAACTGTCGAACTTTTGCAAGAACAGTTTTGTAAATACTATACTATCCTCTGTATATAATCTATTGTAACGTAATTATGTATAATTAAATTATAATTAAAATAATTATAGCAATAGTCATTCGTGCTACAAATCCTGTTGTTATCAATTAATTAAATCAAATGCTCCAGGAAACTGAGGCGCTATCGAGACAAGAGGTGTAATAAAGGTAAGTGACTTTTATTTCACTACCTTATATATTAGACAACTTTTTATATATATATATATATATACTGCTGGACAATTGCTAAGAACGGATGACACTGTCACCCATAGCAATCACAAAATGAAAGGAAGCAAAATGTGGAAAATTAAAATAAGTGCGGGATACAGTAAGAAGAGGTGTGCGTATGCAAATTTTTCATTCCCACGTCTGTTCGTCACTCATCAATATCTTATGTAAATTTTTAGACTTCAATAAACTACTGGTATATTTATGCAGCTCGGCGTTACTGTGGGGGTCGGTCTCTCCTATCCTAAACTTTTCCCGGCCGTTCATTAAGCTGCTCTATGTCAGAATAAGTTGCTCTGTCTCGGCTTTCGACACTGCACTTAGTGCTCACCGGGGCATTTTCATCGAGTGCCGTCGTGTTTTGTATTCCGGCGACTTTGATCCCTGGAAACGCGAATTCGCGTCGTAACGTGTTGTACTATATATCAAAATGTTCGTCTTAACCGGCGCATCACGTGGATATAAGTGGTTTGGTGATGGATGGAAAATTGCCCCTTTTGATTCAGCTTTTTATCGAATCGAGAAATATTTTGTATAGGGAGACTCCCAATAAATGTTGACAAGAAATTAACTTGCTTATTATGCAACCATGTAACACATGATATTTGTGTACTGTTAATGAGACCTACTTGTTCTATACTATATCCCCATTTTTCTTTTTTAATCTCAGATTCCAAAGGAAGCTTACAATTAGAAATTCTTTTGCGTCTCACTATGCCCAATGAAAGTATTCCTTTCTGTGATAAAAATTCAAGTAAGGGTAATGAACTGAAGCAGTTATCAAAAAACAACTTATGGTTTTGATTTCGTGGAATTGACCTACTGAGACGCACAACAACATTTGATGCAGACCCGCAATCTGACTCATTAGGCGGTCGTATGGCACTATTTTCCTGGCCACTATATAATTTAAAACCATAGGTAAAACCACTTATACCACATAAAAAAAAATTTTAAAGCCCCATTTATGTGATTTCTTAGCCATATATTGCTTCAAAATGCTTTGAGACTTTGTTGCGCAAATTTGTTCATCTATTGACAAACTCTCCTCCATAGCAACTTTCATAAAGCCTTTTCTGATATTCTCTACTAAAGGCCTTACTTTGAATAGTCTATCATGGCCATTCATGCCTCTACGAATTTCTTTAGTATTGTCATTAAAGTGTAAATATTGCCGGATTTTTTTAAATTGTTTGACAGACATTGTCTCTTTAATTGTTTGGTTACCTAAAATATTACTCCAGTAATCTCTCGCAGATGGTAAATGTATAAGTGACATTAGATAATAAATTCCAATATAACGTTCAACATCCGTAACGGAAACTTGTAAAGCTTGAGAAGGATCCTTTTGCATGCTGTATTTATGTGTCTCTTCTGAAATAAGATGCAAAAGTTCATCATTAAAAAAAAGAGAGAAAAATTGAAACTGAGTATCCAGAGCCATAATTTCAGCACTTAAGGAGTTACTTCCTCTATATTTTATTTGCTCTTCTGGACTTTTCATATCTTTATTCTTCCAAATTAGTTTTTTATACTCGTCTTTCCTTTTTGACATTTTCCAATCAACACTGGGTCCAGCAGGAATATCTGCAGCATCTGAAAGAATAAATCAATCTTTGCCTAAAGTGATGCTTCTCAATCTATATATTCAGTGTTGAATTCAGGGGATGACCCCGGGGGGTCATCCCTTTAATTTCGGGGGGGGGGGGACATTACCCGGGAACATTGAGATATCCTCCTCAGAGGATTTGAAAATATGTATAGTTTAGAAGTGCAATCCCCCCCCCCCCCCCGAAACACAATAACGTCCTTCCCGGCCAAAAAGTCTGAATTTAACAGTGTTGAATTTTATATATTATTTTTAGTAGAATTTAAAATCACTTTATTAACAAATATAAAAACTTACCTCCTGTTGCTGTTAAATCCATTTCTTAGTCACATTTGTTGTTGTGCAGTCAACGTCTTATTCAGATGAAGAAATAGCGTCTTCGCTTTTATTTTTAGCTGGGATATATGTTGAATCTTCTCAACTATCATCAGAAAGTCCAAGAGATTCATCAGCAGTATCAGATGCAAATAATATTGAATTGATTTCATCTTGCGTTAGCTCTTTGAGCGCCATTTTTCATTCGAATGTATTATGAATTCTATGCTCTTTGTTCCACATCTGGCACAAACACAAAAACAAGATTTCAAGCTGATGTACTGAACTATTTTAGTTTTCAAGTAGCCTAAATAACAAATATTTGATATATTTAAATGTCTAAAATTTTACCTTGCGATACTTTCAAGATTTTCTGGTGAAAAAGTTGAAGCAAACTCTACCATTGTGCACCACTATGCAGGCTCAACATTTTTTTGGAAAATGAAAATCTAACAGGTAGTGAGGTACTGCCATCTAGTGAGAAAAACAGGCACGGAATTCTTTGTTTAAATGTTCCAGATATGGTACAAAGCTCAGATCATCTATATTTAAGATCCATAGGAAAATAGAAGGGTTTTATTGGTATGTACCACATATGGCACACCGTGCAGTGAAGGGTTAAAATGGAGCCCTCACATCTTCTACCTCAAAGAGAAATGTTTTAAGCTGTCCTCAACCTTTGCACAAATCTCAGGTAATATCTGGGGAGTCAATAAATCTCTACTAAAAACTTGGTACCTTGTGGTCATAGAAAAGATCATTGTCTACGGTTCGGGGGTCTGGGGCAAAAATCTAACACGGGACCAAATTTTAAAACTTCTATCACTCCAGAGAATCTTCCTACTCCAAATTTCTGCGGCCTATCGGACAACTTAGAACATCTCCCTTTACTCACTTACTGGTAGCCCACCAATTCATCTAGTAATTAAAACCCTTTTCAACAAATACTACTTTTGGCTACAGAAAACAAATTTCTTCCCAGACACTTCCCTTCCCTCTGCTGACCAGTTTGACACACTTTGCCCTACTTTCTTTCCCTCCCTTCCCTCTGCTGACCAGTTTGACACACTTTGCCCTACTAAAGACGGTACTCTTGCCTGGTCCATTGACCATAACACTAGAGACAGAACCAAATGTTCATCCTTAAAAAGAGAACTGCTTCGCATCAAAGAACTTCAAAAAACTCTTTGAATTTCTTGTCACTCGCCTCAATGCATGCTTATATGCTCTTATATTATTTGTAAATTGTACATTGTGATCTGTGTTTTATTATGCGCTTTTTATTACATATTTTATTGTGTGCTTATTACTGTGTTCTTTGCCTCCCTGCTCCTGGGAAGTTCCCTCTGTTTGTGAGACTCCCCTCTTGTGCCCCCTTTTTCCTTTTGAAACTCATTGTTAATAGAACTTGGGTCTATTGTGATCAGAACTGATTATTACGAACATTTACAGAACTTATCTATTAGAACTGTTTATTACGAACATTTACAGTAAAACTAATACTATTGACTGTCTTGTTCTACACTGAGAACTATTGATCTTCATTCCCTCTTTTGTATAACACACCCTCCGTACTTTCGACACATATCTGGTTTCTACTTTTGAACGCCACGTGTTTCGTCGATAAAAATTATCTCTTATACCGGACGCACATTCTTCTTGATGAACCTGATTCTCTTCACATTAAGGAATGAAATTGATGTAGCTCATCTTGTTACTTCAGGGTACTACAATACGCTGTCGTTTATCATCCTTCACTTCTTTTACTATATTCTCTTGCTGAACTTGCTCTCCTACTTAAATCTGAGATGTCCTGCTGACTGTTCGATCTGGCTCACCTATGAAAACCATATACATTCCATATATAATCTTCTTTGTAAATATTATAAGTGTCCATCATAAACTGGAACTCTGTGGTCTGGCCGGTCTGAGCTTTACTCATCTTGGTGATATATTACATAAACTTTAATGTGATTTTCTCAATGCGCTGATGATTTGGGCCTACTCACTCTTGTACTTCGGAATTTCAACTTGCATACATCCCTCAACTTATTATCTACTTGACTGAGGGCTCATGCTATCTTAACCAAAAAACTAGAAGCCTCTTTAATAATCCATAACGCTTTTTATATCTTCATAACCATATCTTGTGACCATCTTTAGACTGAACACTGAGATCTAATCATCCCGATCACTAATCCTATGATATGTATTCTATACTAATTATTTAGAGTTTTTCACTTTGCGACGACAAGACGATCTGGAACTCTTTTGAATGGTCTTGCTCCTTTATGAACTTTACCGCTCAGCTTCAGCTTGCTCTTACATCTTTGAACTGAGGTTGACTCAACTTGTGATACTACTGAATTATTTCAACGTGCATTTAACCGATTTTTAGTACCTCCACTGTGTTATTTCAATGTGCATATAACGATTTTGGTACTTCGACGGTGTTACTTCAAAGTGCATTTAACCGATTCACCGGTGATGCTCCAATGTGCATATAACTGATAAATAGTGTTCCTAAGTGCATAATACATTTTGTGGTGATTCAGTGCTCTTATAACCGATATATAGTGCTCCAATGAGCATACAACTGAAAAATAGTGCTTCAATGTGCATACTACATTTGAGTGATGATTCTACTCGTGTTTCAACTTTTGCTCTTTTGTGAGCATACAACCACTTTAAAGTCCTCAACATCTGTTGTAAATATATTGTATCTAATTGTTATATACTGAACCTTCATCATATTAAACCTTGTTTTGATTTATTCAATTGTATATGCATTATACTGACCCTTTTTTTTGGAGATCTCACATTTTCCCTTTCTCACTTTGACTTTGAAATTCTGGCATTTTGTCTTTTTTTTTAAACTTTCTTTAAACTTAAACTTTCTTTTTTCTAAAATTTCTTAATTTATATAGTTTTTGATGGATATAATTTTTGATAACTGTTTAATTGAAAGATTCTGTTTATTACTTAGGGTTAATTATTAACTTTGAGACTTTGAGATTTCAAATTTTTTGGGATTTTGGGAAAACCTGCTTCGGATTTTTCTTCTTTTTTGGCTTTCGTTGGGGTTTTGTTGTCTTTAACTTTATCCTTTAAAAAAAATAATATATTAAAAATTTAATAATAATAAAATAAAAATTTATTTTATATAAACTCTTTACCTCGTTCGTCGATGCTAACCTTGTCTGACTCCATGCCTGTTGATTTCATGTGTCTTGTTTGTACTCCTGTTTGTGGCCTGTTTGTTATGTGTTTGAAAATTCCTGACCAGCTATGTTATGCTGCAGATTGTAAATAACTTTTGAGATTTTAAATAAACTACTGGCTGCTCTGACCGGGGACCGTGACTGCGGTAGTCGGACTCCGTTATCCAAAACTCTCCCGGCAATTCAATTTGCTGCTCTAAGTCCCTGGACGAGCCGAATGGCCTGGGCCTTTCACACTTTGCCCTACTGTATTACCTTACTACCTTATGTATCTCTTGTATTGTATTGTTTTTATGTTTTGTTTTGTCGTTGCCTTTCTTTTATTTGTCTTGTTGTAACTGTGTTGTGATTCATTTTTAACCTGTTTTGTAATGTTTTGGATCTAAAATAAAGTTCCCGGCCACACACTTAGCTACAGTAAACCTTCGGGTCTGTCGTGTGGTCTGGGTTTTCAACACTTCAACACTTTGCCCTACGGAGTCCGACTTTCGCTTTTGCCATGTTTTAACGTCTTTTTCTTCCTCCCTCATTTTCATGCAGTGGTAACGTGAATCCTGTGAGTTGTGTTTCGCATCTGCATATTTTTTGAAGCTCTTTTCCTCAGCTTTCTTCCGGTGCCCTTGATTTGTCTATACGATTATTATCTGATGAGCAATCTCAATTTTAAAAATGTAAATATTCTTCAAATCTGCCTATTCAATTGTTATGGGGAACGCTTCGTAAACAGACAAAATTGTCAGTTTATACATCTGTGAAAATCATTGTATATACTATTATTTTTATGTTTCAATTGCATATTTAACTAATTTAGAGTTTTGTCTTTGATAATTGAAAAGCTATTTTGATTTTGGTGCAATATTTCTATATGTAATCTGAGTTTTAAAATGTCTGCTCTTCATATTTTTACTTCTGGTTCTGGCCTTCCCCCCTTCTTGTAATTCACCTCTCCTGTGTAGCTGTTGGAACTGCTGCCCACCCCTTTTTTCTGGTTGTGAACTCTTCCCGGCTGCTCTCGTACCTCTGGTTCTCCTCTTCTTCCTTTTTCTCCATCTTTCATATTTTATCTTTTAATTTCCTCTCGTAATTCAGGCTATGTAAAAATTTAACATGGGATTCCCTATTGGAAAACTTTAAAATTTTATATAATTTATTCTTGATTAGATTTTATAATTCTTATTGATGATTGATTATAAATTATCTGGGATTATATACATTAATTAAAGCACTGGAAGTCTTAAACTAAATTTCTAAACCTCATTTGTGAATTTTCTTACATTTAATTATTCTTTTCCCTCTTTTGTGAGGTTTGTAACATTGCCTGACTCCACCTTTTGTTTTTGTTTCTTTCCATGTTGTTTTATTGTGATCTGTTTGTACTTTTTTGATCCTGTCTTTTGTTTGTTATGTGTCAAAAACATTTAATTCATTCCAGCTCTGTTCTGCTGATGATATGTAAAATGTATTTCTTTGAATTTTATAATAAACTACTGGCTGCTCTGACCGGGGCCGTGACTGTGGGGGTCGGACTCCGCTATTCTAATATTTTCCCGGCCATTCATTTTGCTGCTCTAAATCCTAGGACGAGTCGGGTGGCTTGGGCTTTCGGCACTTTGCCCTACTTCCGGCATCCCTCCCTCCCTTCGAGTTATAAACCTTCTCTCTTCGAACCCCTCTTCGTTCTTAAACATTAACATTTATACTGACGGCTCAAAACTAGATGACAATGTCGGTTTCTCTTTATGCGTCTTTGAACGTGATCGGCTCATCGAGTCATTTACCTACAAACTTAGAACGGGGAACACAGTTTTTCAAGCAGAACTTGAAGCCATCAACCAAGCCATCCTCTGGGCTGCTAAAAACAATTCTAAGTTAATATATTCTCTGACAGCCAGTCTTCTATTTCGGCATTAAAATCTATCAAAAATAAAGTTAATTCCTGTCCAACATCAAATCCTCAGCTCACTCTTCAAAACCTCTAATCAATCTCTCTTGGGTCAAAGTGCACGCTAAAATCCAGGGTAAAGAAGTCGCAGACCAAGCCGCCAAACAAGCAACTACTTCTGGCACCCCACTTCTTATTCCCTTCCCTTACTCTTTTCTAATCAACCACTGTAAATCTTTCCCTTTAAATAACTGGCAAACTTACCTTAACGATTATATCTCTCTCCGGACCCATGACCCTGCCAGAATTTTAAATTACCTCTCTAAAGTTAATCCCAACTTCCAAATTTTCAATAAATACCTTATATACCACTGAAGTAGAAGAACTGAAGAAGTACATGATACAGTTAAGTGAAGCAAGACTCAAAATTATCAATGATTTGGAAATTGCAGAAATTAAATATGAAAGGGATATATTTGAACATGATCTTGCATGTGCTGAAGTAGAAGAGCACATGCAGAACTTCCTTCTGCAAAACCGAAGATAGAAAATCAAGGCGTCACTGGTAAAGAAGATCCAGAAGAAATCATCCCCTATATCTCCGCCAACGAATTGGAAGTGAAGCGCCCTTTACAGACCACTTGAGGCAACAAGAGACTCAAGTTTTCTTTCATGAAATAGTTATGACACAGAATGAATTTTAACCTTCCACAGACTCATCATGCACTCGTATCATTTTCACGAAATTCTCAAGAACGCTAAGCTAAAAATTAAATTTAGGTATCCCCTTTCATGTTGTATAAAATAACTATTTTAACAATTTTTTTTTAAATATCGCCATCGCTTCTCGACTTCTTCTCGGCCTTTTGGCTATAGCGCAAAGTGTTCCCTCTTTTCCCTCTTTTGTGAGGTTTGTAACATTGCCTGACTCCACCTTTTGTTTTTGTTTCTTTCCATGTTGTTTTATTGTGATCTGTTTGTACTTTTTTGATCCTGTCTTTTGTTTGTTATGTGTCAAAAACATTTAATTCATTCCAGCTCTGTTTTGCTGATGATATGTAAAATGTATTTCTTTGAATTTTATAATAAACTACTGGCTGCTCTGACCGGGGGCCGTGACTGTGGGGGTCGGATTCCGCTATTCTAATCTTTTCCCGGCCATCCATTTTGCTGCTCTAAGTCCTAGGACGAGTCGGGTGGCTTGAGCTTTCGACACTTTGCCCTACTTCCGGCATCCCTCCCTCCCTTCGAGTTATAAACCTTCTCTCTTCGAACCCCTCTTCGTTCTTACACATTAACATTTATACTGACGGCTCAAAACTAGACGACAATGTCGGTTTCTCTTTATGCGTCTTTGAACGTGATCGGCTCATCGAGTCATTTACCTACAAACTTAGAACGGGGAACACAGTTTTTCAAGCAGAACTTGAATCCATCAACCAAGCCATCCTCTGGGCTGCTAAAAACAATTCTAAGTTAATATATTCTCTGACAGCCAGTCTTCTATTTCGGCATTAAAATCTATCAAAAATAAAGTTAATTCCTGTCCAACATCAAATCCTCAGCTCACTCTTCAAAACCTCTAATCAATCTCTCTTGGGTCAAAGTGCACGCTAACATCCAGGGTAAAGAAGTCGCAGACCAAGCCGCCAAACAAGCAACTACTTCTGGCACCCCACTTCTTATTCCCTTCCCTTACTCTTTTCTAATCAACCACTGTAAATCTTTCCCTTTAAATAACTGGCAAACTTACCTTAACGATTATATCTCTCTCCGGACCCATGACCCTGCCAGAATTTTAAATTACCTCTCTAAAGTTAATCCCAACTTCCAAATTTTCAATAAATACCTTATATACCACTGAAGTAGAAGAACTGAAGAAGTACATGATACAGTTAAGTGAAGCAAGACTCAAAGTTATCAATGATTTAGAAATTGCAGAAATTAAATATGAAAGGGATATATTTGAACATGATCTTGCATGTGCTGAAGTAGAAGAGCACATGCAGAACTTCTTTCTGCAAAACCGAAGATAGAAAATCAAGGCGTCACTGGTAAAGAAGATCCAGAAGAAATCATCCCCTATATCTCCGCCAACGAATTGGAAGTGAAGCGCCCTTTACAGACCACTTGAGGCAACAAGAGACTCAAGTTTTCTTTCATGAAATAGTTATGACACAGAATGAATTTTAACCTTCCACAGACTCATCATGCACTCGTATCATTTTCACGAAATTCTCAAGAACGCTAAGCTAAAAATTAAATTTAGGTATCCCCTTTCATGTTGTATAAAATAACTATTTTAACAATTTTTTTTTAAATATCGCCATCGCTTCTCGACTTCTTCTCGGCCTTTTGGCTATAGCGCAAAGTGTTCCCTCTTTTCCCTCTTTTGTGAGGTTTGTAACATTGCCTGACTCCACCTTTTGTTTTTGTTTCTTTCCATGTTGTTTTATTGTGATCTGTTTGTACTTTTTTGATCCTGTCTTTTGTTTATTATGTGTCAAAAACATTTAATTCATTCCAGCTCTGTTCTGCTGATGATATGTAAAATGTATTTCTTTGAATTTTATAATAAACTACTGGCTGCTCTGACCGGGGGCCGTGACTGTGGGGGTCGGACTCCGCTATTCTAATCTTTTCCCGGCCATCCATTTTGCTGCTCTAAGTCCTAGGACGAGTCGGGTGGCTTGGGCTTTCGACACTTTGCCCTACTTCCGGCATCCCTCCCTCCCTTCGAGTTATAAACCTTCTCTCTTCGAACCCCTCTTCGTTCTTACACATTAACATTTATACTGAAGGCTCAAAACTAGACGACAATGTCGGTTTCTCTTTATGCGTCTTTAAACGTGATCGGCTCATCGAGTCATTTACCTACAAACTTAGAACGGGGAACACAGTTTTTCAAGCAGAACTTGAAGCCATCAACCAAGCCATCCTCTGGGCTGCTAAAAACAATTCTAAGTTAATATATTCTCTGACAGCCAGTCTTCTATTTCGGCATTAAAATCTATCAAAAATAAAGTTAATTCCTGTCCAACATCAAATCATCAGCTCACTCTTCAAAACCTCTAATCAATCTCTCTTGGGTCAAAGTGCACGCTAACATCCAGGGTAAAGAAGTCGCAGACCAAGCCGCCAAACAAGCAACTACTTCTGGCACCCCACTTCTTATTCCCTTCCCTTACTCTTTTCTAATCAACCACTGTAAATCCTTCCCTTTAAATAACTGGCAGACTTACCTTAACGATTATATCTCTCTCCGGACCCATGAACCTGCCAGAATTTTAAATTACCTCTCTAAAGTTAATCCCAACTTCCAAATTTTCAATAAATACCTTATATACCACTGAAGTAGAAGAACTGAAGAAGTACATGATACAGTTAAGTGAAGCAAGACTCAAAATTATCAATGATTTGGAAATTGCAGAAATTAAATATGAAAGGGATATATTTGAACATGATCTTGCATGTGCTGAAGTAGAAGAGCACATGCAGAATTTCTTTCTGTAAAACGGAAGATAGAAAATCAAGGCGTCACTGGTAAAGAAGATCCAGAAGGAATCATCCCCTATATCTCCGCCAACGAATTGGAAGTGAAGCGCCCTTTACAGACCACTTGAGGCAACAAGAGACTCAAGTTTTCTTTCATGAAATAGTTATGACACAGAATGAATTTTAACCTTCCACAGACTCATCATGCACTCGTATCATTTTCACGGAATTCTCAAGAACGCTAAGCTAAAAATTAAATTTAGGTATCCCCTTTCATGTTGTATAAAATAACTATTTTAACAATTTTTCTTTAAATATCGCCATCGCTTCTCGACTTCTTCTCGGCCTTTTGGCTATAGCGCAAAGTGTTATTTTTTCCCCTCTTTTGTGAGGTTTGTAACATTGCCTGACTCCACCTTTTGTTTTTGTTTCTTTCCATGTTGTTTTATTGTGATCTGTTTGTACTTTTTTGATCCTGTCTTTTGTTTGTTATGTGTCAAAAACATTTAATTCATTCCAGCTCTGTTCTGCTGATGATATGTAAAATGTATTTCTTTGAATTTTATAATAAACTACTGGCTGCTCTGACCGGGGGCCGTGATGTTAATGTTGTTGTTGTTGTTACCCAGACCGTCCGACCTACCAGAAAGGTGTAAGGTAACGTCGAAAGCCCAGGCCAACCGGCTCGTCCGAGGACTTAGAGCAACAAAATGGGTGGCCGGGAGAAAATTAGAATAGCGGAGTCCGACCTCCACAGTCACGGTCCCCGGTCAGAGCAACCAGAAGTTTATTTAATTTCAAAAGAATTTACAGTTTACAGGATTCAGCATAGCAACAGCTGAAAAGTGGTTTTTCGCAAAACAGACGGGCGACACAACAAAACTTCAACAAAACATCAAAAAATCACACAAAAACACAGGGAGTCACAATTTGAAAGGAGTCATTCTCATAAGAGGCAAGTAAAAGGTTAAACATCCGAAGTAAAATAAAAAAGGAAAATCAGTGTAAGGGAAAGAAAAGAGAGCAGCAGTTAAAAAAAAAGGGAAGTCCGCCAAAGCCTGAGATAAAAAGGGTTGAGTATATCAAATTTACTAAAGTATTTTTAGTTTATTTTAATTTAATTTTATAATTTCTTATTAATTAATTTTTTTTTGTTATAAATCTAATTCAATTTTAAATTAAGCAATTAAAGAGTAAATCGAAAGTACCCTTCAAAGCCGGGAAGGAACCGAAGATGACTCGATTCAAGAAAATCAGGTCGTATGTGAGATCTCAAAAAAAAAAAAAAAAAAAAAAAAAAGCAGACATATTTACAAAACGAGAAACACATGTAATCTCATCAGAATAATAACATACTAAGTTTCAGAGGGTTATTTGTATGACGTTATATACAGGTTGTAAAGGGATGGAATCAAGTATTGTAAGTTCGAAGGTGTGACCAATGTATAGTTCACAATCAAACGGAGTCCGGCTTCGACCACGGTCGTGATAGGATGTCACGCTTTTGAGCTCTTGCTTCCCGACCTGCTTTGCCACCTTCTGACCTCGCTGCTCAGGCAGCCACTTTACGCTCACGATGACCAGACCTTTAGACTTAGCAATAGCTGAACTTATGTCTCTTGTTAACAACTTTGAGGAGCACATTAATCATGGAAGTGACTTAGATCAGGAACAGCTTAAATCAGTAAACCTGGCTACTGAACTCCATCAACTTGCAACGGCAGGAGTCCACTACACGCAGACTGTCAAGATGGACGCCGATGCAGAGATGCGCCAAACTCATCTGATCAGAGGTATGTGTGCTGATTTACATATTTTGAAGTGCACCCCCCCCCCACGTCTTAAGGAGAACTTAGACTTACTTCAGTATTCTTCACCTCAAAAACTCAAAGAATTAAAAAACTTTTTCGGAATTAAGGACATCCTAGATATTAATTGTACTGTCCCTGCATCACAGGTGACCACTCGTTCGAGAGCCAAAAAAACGGCAGTTGGTACTTCCACTGAAACAGTAATCACCCACCCCATTCAATCTGAGACAGTTGCAAATTTCCTCGCTCCTGAAGTCTCGGTAAATCCAAGTGATCCTTCAACTTCTAGCAATCAAACACAGATTAATAATGTTAAAGATAAAGAAATAGAAAAACCCTTCCCAAATTTCAACGTGGAACTTATTGACTCAAATTCAAATCAACTAAATGACGAAACCTCCAACAGCAGCTTAGAGAACGCCTCAACTGACCTAGATGTACAAGAATTAAATACAAACAATCCTACTAAAAATACACCCGCCTTAAATAATAACAGAAATGAAATAGAAAAAAACAACTTACATACCATTCCAAACCCATCCTCTGATGTTATTAATCCATCATCCAGCCAAAACCCTAGCAATAATTCGGAACTCCCCCCCCCCACCCAGTAAACCGTGAAAGGTACCCTGACCCATTCTTTGTAGAAATAACTGAAAACCCTAGAAACCTAATGGCTGAACTAAGTAAAATCACGGACAACCAGGTCAGGGCAAAGTTTACCGGTGAAATCCTCCGCATTTATACTAAAACAAATGATCACTATCGGGCAGTTCAAAAATACCTATTAAATAACAACTTCAAATTTCACTCCATCGATCTTAAAGTCGACCGTCCAAAGAAAGTCGTGATAAAAGGCCTCCCTCCTACCTACCCTACCGAAGAGATACAAGCTTATTTTGAAGGGATTGGCATCCAGCCAATGAAAATACATAACATGAAGAGCCTGCGAACGAAACTGCCCCTCCCTAATTTTCTCATGCACCTCCCACCCTCGACAGATTTAGAAGAAGTTTATAAAATTAGACATATTAATTATATTTTTGCAGAGATTACCCCTTTCATATCCAAAGGCTATCAACAATGATACCGTTGTCAGGGGTGGCAACATTCATCCAATAATTGTACACACGACTACAAATGTTTAAAATGCGCAGGCGAGCACCCCACCCACCTATGTACCAAACCTCGATCCTCACCTGCAACGTGCGTAAATTGTAACGGCCCACACCCTGCTAACTTCAGAGCATGCCCCGCCAACCCCGTAAACACTAGAAATAATGCATATGATAGAAATTATAATCAAACTCCATACAGCTCACACCCTGGCTCTAGAACAGCCTCTCCTAACAGACACCCTCAGAATTTCCGCAGTAGACCACACGCTCAAACTAGAACTTTCCCCCCCCCCCCTGTAAATGCATGGAATATGCCCTGCAGAAACATCCCTTCTGTTAGAGACTCGATGATAAATGATGAACAAAATGGATCCGGTGAAAACAGCTCCTCGGACGAGGCGCCCCCCCCCTCTTCAAACTCCCAAGCCTGGCCTTCTCTCCCGACTAGCAGTAACCAACCTCCGGAGACATCAACGCAAAATAATTTAACCAACAACCTGCCCACAAATGATAGCCCAAACAGCACCCTTCCCGCTACAAACAAAAACAGTCAGCTCCCTGTAATTATTAATAACATCCCCCCCCCTCGTCAACTGTTGTCACTGACCCTCGAATTAACGCAAGCCGTATCAGACAAGCAAAAATATCAACTAATGCAGTTCCTGTAATTCCACCCACGCAAGAAATCACAAGCGGAATTAGTGATATAATGATAATCATTAAAGAACTTAAAAATTTACTCAAACTCATCAACATCCAATCTCTCATAGCTTTTATTAAAGACACTGGCAATATTCTAAAGGAAAACACACCAATCGTCGACAAAGGGCTCCAAATATTGGTCCTGTTGGACCAACATTTCAATCAAAGTACTCCCAGCCCACAATGACCCCCCCCCAAACAGTTAACTATTCTATCCTGGAATGCAAACGGCCTTTGTAATAAAATTTCCGAGCTGAGGGACTTTGTTGAAGAACACAACCCACACCTTATTCTAATACAAGAAACTAAAATTAACGGACCCACAAATCACATACGAATACATAACTACACACTTTATCACACACCTCGGGCAAATGTCCACACCCAACAGGGCGGCACAGCCATATACATCCAAAACCACCTTGATCATACTCCGGTAAATCCAATCAACACACTTATCCTAGAACACACACTAATTAAAATTAAAATACCAAACTCACACTTTATCCTCATAGGATCCATCTATGCAAAACTCCAGTCAAACCACAACCTAGCCGACGACCTCTCTGACTTATTTGGTCTTCAGGATGGGGCGGTCCTGATGGGGGACTTTAATGCCCACCATCAGGACTGGGGCTGCCACGGAAGAAACAAATATGGCAGAGAGCTCAGAACTTACATCCGTAACAACAACATTAGGCACATACACCCAAACACAATCACCAGACCAAACAGCAATCATTCAATCATAGACTTCGCCCTAGCCAACAACATTCCATACGCACACAACATCACAACTCACAATGACCTCAGCTCGGACCACCTACCCATAATTCTAAACTTAAACCTAAAATACAATCTACCCATTCCCCCTTCCGTAAAATTCACAAACTGGAAAATTTTTAGCAAAACACTCGCAAACTCAAATCTATTATTCTCTAATTACAACGGGCCTGAAGACATTGAACATCAATCGATTCAACTTGAAAAAGAAATCTCCCACGCCATAGACATAGCCACTACCCTCAAAGCTCCTCCCCCCACCAATCAGAAACTTCCATTCCATATCAAAAACATCATCAGAAAAAGAAACCGTGCAAGGCAACTATGGCAAACTACAAGATTTCCCCACTTTAAAACCATACTCAACAGACTTAATAGTGAAATAAAACATAAAATTAAATTACATAAACAACATTCTTGGAGAAGATTAATTGAATCCCTATATCCAACCGACAACTCCATGTGGGAATTTGTAAAAAAACTGAAATCCTCTAAAGTCCACATTACTCACCTTAACACCCCTAACGGCACAGTAAATACTGATAAAGACATTGCAAACGCCTTAGCACAAAACTATGAGGAACAATTCACATTAAATAAGAACTTAAACTGTCCAAATACCGAAAATCTAGTCCAAAACACCCTTAATCATTTTTTCAACACTACCCCCTCTCATACTATCCCACCCGCCAACCCTTCGGAAATAATAACAGAAATTAAAAAACTCAAAAAAAACAAAGCCCCTGGAATAGATAAGATAAATAACAAGGCCATCAAATCTTTCCCCATAAACATCATCTATTTTATCACCTTGCTATTTAACGCAATGTTAAAATATCACTATTTCCCCACCAATTGGACCCCTCAGGGGTTCACTTCTTTAGTGAATACGGGTGTTGCAATCCCGAGGCACCTTAGCAAGGCTTTTCTTTCCTTTTTTCTTACTCTCTCTTTCTTTTTCCTTCTTATTTTTTGTCTATCCTCCTTTCCCCTTCTTTTTGTTTTGTTCTCCTTTTGTGTTTTGTGCTTCTTGTCCCTCTCAGCTGCTGGTGTCATCAATGCCGAGCCCTTAGTAAACATCACATCTGCTCTATGGGCCCTAGTACCACTCTTCGGCCTCTGCCGTAAGGTACACCGTTTGGGCTCGGGAATGGGTTCATGTGGGTGTGATGCGAAAGGGGTAGAGCTGCGTGCATCAGTAGTTTTGCTTTTAAGAAACGTTTGCAGTAAACGGTTCCAGAGGTGAGTCCCTTGGTTGCGTTGGTTAGATGGTGGAGAGTGTTTCATATCGAGAAATCCCCCATGGATCTTTGTTGGTCCTTGGGCCCTGTGCACCAGGTGCACGTTATGGCCCGCTCTCCATCATCTAGCTTTGCGAATGACTCCGGCGGTTACACTTGGCACGTTAGAAAAGTGTGGGGAGACGGAGCCTAGCGGGGGCTCCGATCGATCTGGAAGTAAACCGTGGTTTTTTTATAAGTGGTTACAAGCATGGAGAATTTGAGATTGCTTTCTGTCTCAGGTTCTTCATGCTCTTTTTCAGATGAGAACAATGCTGTTCTGCCTAATATATCACGCATGGATTGGGCTGAGAGGGTTGAGATTACTGAATCCTCAAAGCCAAAAGATGTGACTCCCAGAGGATTGGGACAAAGCTGTGTAACATCAGGTAATGCCTCAAAAGCTAGATATTTCATCATAAAGAAGTCTGAAGGAACTTTTGCAAATTGTTCACCTTTTTTGATTCAAAAAAGTATAGCTGCCTATGTAGGTGATGTAAAAAATGTTAAAAAACTAAGATCAGGTGACCTTTTGGTCGAAGTTACCACAAATGCTCAAGCAACAAACATAATGAAAATGACCCATATTGGAAATTTCAAGATCACAGTAAACTTACATATGTCACTTAATTATTCTAGAGGCGTAATTTCCGAATCAGATCTGATTTATGACAGTGAGGAAGAAATTTTGAACAATTTAATTGACCAGAATGTGTGCGCTGTAAGACGTATCAACATTCGTAGAGAAGGGAAAGTCTTACCAACTAAACACCTCATACTTACCTTTAACTCGCCAGATTTACCAAAAACCATTAAAGCAGCCTATCTGATGTGCAAAGTCCGTCCTTTCGTTCCAAATCCATTAAGGTGCTTTAAGTGCCAAAGATTTGGACACTCTAAAAATGCATGCAGAGGGAAATGTGAAACATGTGCCCGGTGTGCTGAGCCCGGACATGAATCTGAAAATTGTTCCAAAAAATTTCAGTGTGTTAATTGTAATGGTGAACACCCATCATATGCTCGATCATGCCCTAAATGGAAGATTGAAAAAGAAATACAAACTGTTAAAATCAATAATAATATTTCTTTCCCTGAAGCACGTAAAATAGTAACAGCACGTACACCTGAAGGTGTATCCTATGCCACAGTAGCCACTAAATCCTCAACTTCAGTTGCCACGCAATGTGACAAAAGATCAATTGCTACACAAACCGAACCTATCTCTGTGGCCGAAGACAGTCCAAATCCTACTAACCCATCAAGTACTCAATGTAAACCTAAATCTGCCATACCCTTAGCAACTTTTAGACCAGAGTTTTCACAGCCAAATAAACCAAGTACCAGTCGGGATACTGAAACATATGCTACAATAAACAAAAAAAAATCCAACCAAAAATCTAAATTAAAAAATGAAAAAGACGAACTTGCACCTAGAAAATCATTAAAAAGAGTAGATGCAAAAAATGATGCCAATATTGATGATGCAGTACAACTATGTGTTTCGGATGACGAAACAATGTTGACGGATTTGTTGCCACCTTCATCCAATAGGTCCAGGGTGAACAGTTCTCGTTCACCAAAAAAGAAAAAACCTACATAATGGGTTCTTTAGTTTCTTGGAACTGCCGTGGTTTGCAGACCAAGTTGTTTGAGGTTAAATCATTAATTAATACTTATCACCCCATTTGTGTCTGTCTTCAAGAAACATTTTTAAAAGTTAACAATAGTATAAATGTTAAACATTTTACTTGCATTCGCAAAGATTTTGATCAAAACAGTAGGGTTTCTGGGGGAGTAGCCTTGCTAATTTCCCATAACTATCCTACCTCCAATGTACAACTTACCACTAACTTACAAGCTGTTGCTGCTCGTATCCATATTAAGACATTGATTACAATATGCTGTATATATATTCCACCAAATGATAATATTGATCGCAAGGAACTTGATGATTTGATTGGTCAACTACCTCCGCCATTCGTAATATTGGGCGACTTTAATGGTCACAACCCTCTTTGGGGTAGTTGTGACATGAATCACAGAGGACAGCAAGTTGAACAGTGTATTAGTGATCACAGCCTGTGCCTATTAAATAGCAATGAACATACCTACTTTCATCAACCAAGCAAGACATTCCACACTATCGATCTTGCTTTCTGTTCCCCGTCAGTCCTTCCATACTGGTCCTTTTTAGTCGACAAAGATCTACACAGTAGCGACCATTTTCCCATTGTTCTCTTTAACAGTCAAATCAGATCACCTGTGAAACCATCGCGATATATCTTTTCGAAAGCTGATTGGTTAACATTTACTTCCCAAGCTGTGATAGCTGATGACGCAGTTCAGAGCTGTGACATTGATACAGCTGTAAACAATATTACAAATCTCTTGATTAAGGCTGCTGATAATACAATCCCTAAGAATTCTGGAAAAACATCCAAATATCACTTTCCTTGGTGGAATGAAGAATGTCGTGAGGCATACAAAAAACAAAAGAAAGCCTGGGCCAATTTTCGAAGGTATCCTACGACTGATAATCTTACTGTATTTAAATATACAAAAGCGGTTGCTCGTAGGATACGCAGACAAAGACAAAGAGAGTCATGGGAGGAGTATGTCAGTGGACTAAACTGTTCCATTTCCAGCAAGAAAGTATGGGAAAAGGTCAAAAAGTGTTCAGGTGTCTATAATGACCACCTTATATCTGCTATACATAGTAATGGCTCAATTATTAGCTCTCCCGCAGAAATAGCAAATGAAATAGCCAAAGCCTTTGCAGATGTTTCAAACTCAGCAAGTTATTCAGAACCATTCCTGTCACATAAAATCAGATCAGAAAAGAAACCAATTGTCTTCTCACAAGCCAAACACTTGCCATACAATTCTCCGTTTACAAAGTTTGAACTTCTTACAGCATTGTCACAGACTCAGGGAACCAGCAGTGGGCCAGATGGTGTCCATTATACTATGCTGAAACACCTTTCTGACGAGTCTTTATTGAACCTTTTATATCTGTACAACAGGATTTATATGGAACTTAAGTTTCCGACATCCTGGCAAAGAGCAATCACCATACCCATTATAAAACCAGGAAAAGACCCCAAAAGTCCTTCAAGTTACCGACCCATTGCCTTGACAAGCTGTATGTGCAAAATTATGGAAAAAATTGTAAATGCCCGACTTGTTTATTTCCTTGAAACAAATAAACTTTTGTCTCCACATCAAAGTGGTTTTAGACGAGGAAGATCTACCTCTGACAATATTATTGCTCTGGAATCCCAGATCAGGACTGCCTACCTTAGGCGAAATCATTTAGTGTCAATATTTTTTGATATTGACAAAGCCTATGATCGCACATGGCGCTATGGTATTATTAAGGACCTTTTTGATTTTAATTTAAAAGGAAATCTTCCCATTTTTATACAAAACTTTTTAGCACATAGGACATTCAAAGTTCGTATTGGTACTGTTCTTTCAAATCCTCACGTACAAGAGGAGGGAGTGCCACAAGGAAGTGTATTGAGTGTGACTCTATTTTCCATAAAAATCAATAGTATTTTAAACCATCTACCACCATCAGTTCATAAAAGCCTCTATGTGGATGATTTGCAAGTTTCATACCAAGCACATGATATGCGCACTGTTGAAAGACAGTGTCAAACTGCAGTAAATGGCATTCTGCAATGGGCTAATCTAAATGGATTCAGGTTTTCAATCCAAAAGACTTGTTGCGTTCACTTCACCAGAAAACGAGGTCTACACTTACCTCCAGAGATTTTCATGGAGAATACTAAAATTTCTGTTGTTGATGAAGTGAAATTTCTTGGAGTCTGGTTCGATAGAAAACTCACCTTCCTACCCCATGTTCAGAAATTGAGAAAGAAATGTGAGAGAGCCATTAACATTTTAAAAGTTCTGTCAAATACGAAATGGGGTGCAGATACAACTTCAATGCTACGTATATATAGGGCCATTATTCGTTCCAAGATCGATTATGGATGCAATGTTTATGGGAGTGCACGAACATCTGTTCTTCAGAAACTGGACACAGTACATAATAAGGCATTACGTATATGTTCAGGTGCCTTTAGAACATCTCCTGTTCAAAGCTTATATGTGTACTGCAATGAGCCGCCTCTAGAATTCAGGCGTGAACAGTTGATGCTGAATTATTACTATCGGGTCATGTCCTTACAGAACCACCCTCTGCAACGACTAATTCTAGATGAGCATTATGATCGACTCTACGACCACAGACCCTCATGCATTCCTTCATTTGGCAAGCGGATACGAAATATATTATCAATAACCCCACAAGTAGATGTAAATATAAGGAAAACAAAGTGTTTTGAAACACCTCCATGGCATGTTCCAGATTTTATATATCTCAACCCATTTAGTAATTTTACTAAGAGAAACACAGATCAGACTATTTATCTGCAACTGTTTGCTGAACATAGAAATCTCTACAACGAGTTTACTCCTATTTTCACAGATGGTTCAAAAGCTGGCAATTACGTAGGGTTGGCTTATGTATCTAAAAATACTATAAAATCTTTTAAACTGCATGCATCTTGCTCTATTTTTACTGCTGAGATTATGGCAATATACCAGAGTCTTATATTCATATCGCATCAAATTTCCAAAAAGCACATCATTTATACCGATTCATTGAGTTCGCTACAACTTTTATCATCTAGGACTGCTATGAATTACCCTATTGCCTCTGATATTCTTAAGTATGAACATCGTCTAAAGGTACAGGGATACCATACTGAATTTTGTTGGGTGCCAGGACATGTTGGTATCAGAGGAAATGAGTTGGCAGATATTGCTGCTAAATCAGCTACTCAAAATTTAAACCTGACAATCCCTTTAACTGACATCAAACCATTCATTTTGAAAAATATATATGACAAATGGCAGTATTCCTGGAACCAGCAGTCTCGTAATAAGTTGTATGAAGTAAAGCCCGTAATACAAAAGTGGACTAGTTTCCAATGTAGGAAACTTGAGGTACTTTTAACACGTTTGCGAATTGGTCATACTCGTTTTACCCACAGACACTTACTTTTAGGAGAAGTTGAACCCTTTTGTAATAGTTGTCAGACCTCAGCAAGTATCAAACATATTTTAATTGAGTGTACTAAATATAAACAGTTTCGTTTCAAGCATTTTAAGACTTATATATTAAATTTGGCAGAATTGATTGGAGAAAATCCTCATTTGGAGCTTTTCCCATTCCTATTGGACATTGGTTTTTTCCATCATTTTTAACATCACCTTTTATAATCTTTTAGCCATTTTTCATATCATTTGCATTGTTGCACATGTTCCATAGTATTTTCACTCATTATCACTATTTTAAATTATACACGTGTTATCAATACTATTTTATGTATCTCGGTACCATATGTCTGGCGCAGCATATCCTCTTTGGATCTTGTGCCATTAAACCATAATCAACCAACCAACCAACCCCACCAATTGGAAAACAGCAATCATCATAGCCATCCCGAAACCAGGCGAAGACCCCACCCTAGCCCAAAATTTTAGACCCATTAGCCTCTTAAATTCCATCAGTAAACTTGCGGAGCGAATAATTCACACTAGGATCAAAAATTTTATTGAACAACATGACATTATTAAACCAGAACAGTTTGGCTTTCGCCCACTACACTCAACCACTCACCAACTGTTGAGAGTAACTGAATTCATTTCTGAGGGAATGAATATCGGCCTCTCAACAGGTTTCCTACTGATTGATATTTCGAAGGCCTTTGATAAGGTGTGGTATGAAGCTTTAATTTACAAAATGATTCAGCTAAACATACCAGACTCACTCATCCACCTAGTACACTCTTTCCTTCGAAATAGATCCTTCACTGTCCGCTACAAACATACTTACTCCACTCACAAACCACTTCGGTCAGGGGTCCCACAAGGCTCCCAATTGGCCCCGACCCTTTTCAATATTTATATAAACGACATCCCGCGCGCCAAGAACACGTACATAGCCATGTATGCGGACGATACAGCACTATACACTAGCAGCTCTAAAAAATACGTTATTCGCTCCAGACTACAAAACCACATCAATATCTTAACAGACTGGTTTCGGGAATGGAAAATTAAAATAAACGATAAAAAGACAAAATGTATCATCTTCTCAAAAATCAGAAAGAAAACTAAGCAAAACACCATTAAAATTAATAAAAACTCGATCCAGTACGTAGACACCGCGAACTACCTCGGAGTAATATTTGACTCCAAGCTAACTTGGAAACCTCACATAAAAAAGGCCATATCAAAATTTTATGCTGCAAAAAAAATGTTATCATCAATATTACACTCCCAAGAAGCCAGCTATCAGAACAAGGTTCTTTTGTATAAAACGGTACTACAACCCATCCTCCTATACGCCGCCCCAGTGTGGGGATTTGCAGACCTGAAAATTCTAAAAAAACTTCAAACAACTCAAAATATAACCCTCAGGAACATTCGAAAAGCACCGAGACTTACGTTTACTTCTGAAAGAGCAACTGTGATATATCCGCCCACCAGAATCTGGTAGTTAATACAAACTGGTTTTTGCTACCATTTGGTTTTTCTTGGATGATGTGCTTTGAATGGAACTGTGCTGCCACTGCGCATTATCTGTAAATAACTTTCTATGCCTCTGTGACTCTATGGACTTTGTTGAAGTCTGACTTGTGTGCTCTTTTCTTCTGCATCCAGCCATAATGGATAATTTCGCTTGTAAATCTCCTTCATCGCCTTCTTCGGTTGACACACGTGTCCCAGTTTAAAAGAACTCTCCTATTTGGACACGTTCAGCCCTGATGAGTGATGATACCCTGAATGCTAAACTTTTTAGAGCAACTGTCCAACTTGCAAGAACTCCTTCGCATAATGTGCCATCATTGGTACCTAACAGCGAAACCACTGTGTTTGTGAGTGCTGCCTCGGTTCCTCTTGTCGCCTCATCAGTGCCTGTTGCCTCGCCCGCAATTGCGAACAAGACGAGATCGAAACTCGAGCTCACGAACAGAGTACTCACTGTCGATTGCAACTTGGTCACTCCGCCTACGAAACCTCCACATCACCATTTTGAGGAGGCGTGATGAGAAGGGTAGCGGTGACACCACCTCTGTTAAGTGGCCTGGAAAGAGCCTTGTGCCTGGAAAGAGCCTCCGCTGACCCTTCTGTGCTGAACAGGTCTCCACCGGTTCAGTGCCCCGTTGACAGCGGAGTGGCTGATATTGCAACCACACATGCACTTCCTGGCCTGCACAAGGGGTTCGGTCCAACCTTGGACCTTCCTGACAGCATTGCAACCTGCCAAGTGCTCTTACCTGACCTCACTGATGTAACGAGTGACAATGACTCGGTGTCTGGCACCCATGTTGACCATCGGAACCTGAAAAAACCCATTGCCTGTGGTCACATGGACATGGCTCCCATCATTAAAGTGATCGATGAGGCGAACAGTAAACAGAACCTTCTTGTCGCGGCAAATGCCTTGACCGCCTCTGTTTCTGCACCACCTCTCTACAACGTTGCTGGCTGCCTCAGCCCTTGCGGTTCTCCTTCCTCGCTGAAAAATGAGACCTCTGCTCCACTTTCTCCGTCTGTGCAGATTCTTGAAGCGCCCATCATGGACACCCCCTGCACGCCTGGACGGGAATCTGGAACGCTTCCACACGCCTCTAGTAGGCTGCTCACTCCTGGAACAACCTTTGCCTGCGTTACAGCCACTTCGCTGTCGGTCAACGTTCAATGCACCCATAATTCAATGCCTGCTTGGACGGTGACTTCTACTACCAGTGTTTTGACCGGTGGCAAGCCCACCTACTCACTGCCTTTGATTATTGATCATGTCAACAATCCTTCTGTGCCCGCGCAGGTGCACGCACGTGAGAACATCCAACCAGCGACGAATTCTGTGCGTGAGGAAGTCAACCGTAACATTCCTACCTCTGGTCCTACTGACAATCAGATAACGACCATTTCCAGATGTCCTGATCGGCTCACTTGGGACGGTAATGCTCTCCACATTGTCTTTCCCATCGCCGAAAAGATCACGTGCCCGTTGGATGGCTGAACTGCTTCCTACCAGTTTCGTGAGTGGGCCAAAAACATTAATTCACTACTATGGCATCTTAAAGGCGTGCACTTCCACACTGCCCAGCATGCTAGCACAGTCAGGTGGTGCTCCATCTGTGAACGTAAAATTGTTAGCAGAGTGTCGTGGCATATGTGCCTGAAGCACAATAACACTTACCGTAAAGACTGCGCCAGCCCTCAGCTGCCCATGTCAGCCAAAACCTCGTCTGCTCCAGCACTTGGTAATACGTCTTCACTTATTTCAATTGCTCCAGCACCAGCTATTACAACAACGGGTGTCTTGACTGCTCCAGCACCTGGCCATCAAACTGATAACTCTGTGGAAAGAGCTTCTTGCTTCTTTAGTCCTGGAACGCCTGCGTGTTCTGATTTTGTTGCTAGCTCGCCTTCTGTGGCTGCTCGGCCTGCCCAGGTTGACTTGCTTTCTTCACCTCTCTCTGAGGACGACTTCCCGCCCCTTCCAGGGCGCTTGTCTCTTAACGACCTGGCCTGCCTCTCATCTCCTGGACTTGAGGACTTCGCCACGATTACTGCCCGCACCACTGAAAAGGTGGTCACGCTGGTGTCTCCACCAGCTCAACCATCCATCACTCCTTTACCTCTGCTCCTGGACAGAGACTGCATCGTCACTAGATGCTCGGCTCAGTCAACCATCACAAATGACCGCCTCCACTATGTGTTCCCTGTCAGCGAGGTGATTTGCTGTCCATTCTCAAATTGCCAAACTCAATTGAAGAACAGGTCTTGGACTTGGAACAAGCAGTCCGTCGTGAGGCATGTGAACACCACTCATGGAATGTCTCTCTCTGACACCAGCACGGTCAGATGGTGTGCCTACTGCAAGTTGAGCATAAAGGCAAGAGTAAAGATCCACGCCTGCTTCAAACACAGAGAAGCCATGGTCCGCTCGACCCTCTCCTTGGCTCATAAATGCAGCAAGTGCCCTCGTACTCTCCCTTCCAGACGTGTGCTCACAAACCACTTGTTTACGCACAGACGGGAGGAGATGGCGAGGAAGCACAACCCGAAGCCTACTCTTGACACTAAGGGACCTTCTCTTCATCCAAGAGGTCCCTCGGGAAGAAGCACTCCTTCTGCCGACAGACTGACAGCTCTAGCGCTGCTAATAACGGTGGACCATCTTCTTCTTCTGCGAAGACTCCTGTCTGCTTCAGCAAGAGCGCCAGCAAGGTCAAGTCTGTCATCGTCGACGTTAGGGCCAAGACATCCTCTGCCCGGCCAAGCATGAAATCAAGCAACATACCGACTTCTGCGCACCTTAAGAAAAAAATTACTGATTCACACCTGAGTGACCCACCCATTCCTGGCTGTAGTCACCATCCTCCCACCATCCATGGGACGGTCGTCCCTGCTGCCACATTAAGTAGGAAACCCTTTGTGAATGCCAACAGTAGAGTGCTTATCGAGAAAAATCTTGAGAAGCATCTCTTACCCAGTGACGATCCTGATCTTCAGAAACGTGCCCGCACCTTCCCCATTGACTCCTGTCCTCAGAAGGAGCCTCAGGGAGAAGCACGTGACGACTCAGGCCAACAACCTACCGCGGAGAATAACTCTGCCATTGCCAACACCAACCGTGAGCATCCTCCCACAGCTGGGACATCTTTGAAAAGCTCTGAATCATCTGATATTGACGGCTGGAGACGTGCACGACCCCGCAGGCATTGCCGCTTGCCCAGGGCTGACGTCCCACCGTCGGACTCTTCAAATACTCATGTATATAATAGTTTTGCGCCGCTTGACGCACCGACTGAGTCTGCTCGTAGCTCTGCGACTTATGCTCAACCTGGATACAGCGAACCTCGCACGTCCGGCCCTTCAAAGTCTGGCCACAAAGACAATACGCAATCGAAACGCAAGCGTACTCGCCGCACTACATCTCCTCCGCGCACGCACTCGCGCCATGTCATCCTTGAGGAGGATGTCGAAGACTCCCCACCTGTCTCTTCTGCCAGGTCGGAGCCTGAGATGTTGACCCCCGCTGTGTTCGGATGCGATGGTGAAGATTTTCTCCACACGGAGTTCGAACAAGCTGAGCCTGTCGCATCTGTCGAACAAACTGAGGAAGACAGCCCTCTGCTTGAGTTTCTTCCCCGGCTTGATAACATTGCCGGAAACTGTGAAGAAATCAACTGGGTCACTTTTGAAGACTGCCTCGCTGAGATCATCAGCACAATTGCGACTCATGTCAAACTCCCACCTGAGGGAACACAGTCTGCTCCCCGCCAAAAAGACCAGCTCAGCCCGAAGTCCATTCAGTCTTTGTACAGAAGAAACAGAAGGCGAGCAATCCGCTACTTGACGGAGGAAAACTCAGGCTTTTGTGATTGGGAGCCGGAACATCTACACCAAGTCATGTCCGACCTACAGGACTCCTCGCTCGAAATTCACCTTGGTATTTTTGACCAAAACACGACTGTGGTTGCAAACGAGCTATTTACCATCAATGAATTCCTGCCCGAAGAAGTGCTGACGAAGCTGAATGCCTGTGAGAACTCTGGCCCGGGGCCGGACAGGTTGACCTACAACCACTGGAAGTCGGTCGACCCTGAGGCTAGAGTACTTACTTAAATTTTCAACATCTGCATTCAACACAAGAAAGTGCCTTCAGCTTGGAAGAAGTCGTGCACCATCCTCCTCCACAAGGGAGGTGATCGTGACTCGGCCTCGAGCTGGCGCCCAATTGCACTTGGGAGCACAATTTGCAAGCTCTTTGCTGGTTGCGTGTCGAAGCAGCTGCTTACCCGGGCTGCTTACCGAGAGACACCTGCCTGGCATCTCTTGACATCTCGAACGCCTTTGGTGCGCTCAGCCATGAGGTCCTCTTTGCTGCGCTACGTCTGGCCGGGATTGGAGGTGAAGCGGTTGAACTGATCACTCACATGTACAGCGACACCCTCACCGAATATTCTACTTCCAAAGGTGTAACGGAGCCTGTAACGATCAAACAAGGGGTGAAGCAGGGATGCCCCCTCAGCGGCCTGCTTTTTAACCTGTGTATTAATCCTCTTCTGGAGAAAGTTCAAGGAAGTACTGATGAGCACGTCATCCTTGCCTATGCGGATGACGTTGTCCTCCTTGCCAATTCACCTAGCGAACTTCAGGAGAGAATTAACCTCTTTAATGACGAAGCCTCGAAGATTGGCCTGAGTTTGAAACCATCTAAATGCTACTCGCTTCATGTTAGTGGCAGAGCTCCTGCCGGTACTCGACCAACTTGCTTCCTTGTTAATGGAACGCCCATTCGTCACCTGGAAGATGGGGAGCCTGCCCTCTTCCTGGGCAAGCCCATTGGCTACTGCCTAACCTCCAGTCACGCATCCTTAGAAAGCTTCAAGAGCGTTGCTGAAAAAATCTTGACCTCCAACCTCGCTCCAGGGCAGAGAATTGATGCCATCAAAACGTTCTTCTACCCGTCCTTAAATTATGCCATGAGGACGGGGCAGATTGCGAAGACTGCATGGACGAGGCTGGATAAATTTATCAAACTTTTTATAAAGAAGACGTTATACCTGCCCAATGACGCCTGTCCTGATTATCTATATGGTGATACTGCTAGAGGAATGTTTGGAATCCCGCTGGCAGCCGAAGACTCCGACATTGCTCACATTGACGGAGCCTTTAAGCTGCTGGCCTCTGCGGACCCCTTCGTTCGTAACCTTGCTTGGGACCATCTGACATCCGTCGTTGGCAATCGCATCAGGAAAGAAAACCCTGAGCACTCTGATATTCAGGACTATCTATCAGGCACTCCTTTGCCCTACTCAAATCGACACCGTACCATCTGGTCTCGTGCCAGGACGGCATCGGAACACCTCGGGGTCTCCTGGACCTTCAACACCGACGGCTCGTTCCTGATCTCCTACAATGGCCACACTGCGGACAAGAGGAGAACCATCTCCAAGTCCATCCGCAAATGGAAAAGATCGGACCGTAGTGGCCACCTTGCGACTCTGCCCAATCAAGGGAAATGCTTTCCTTTCATAGGGAAGTCTAAGGCGAGTTCCCATTTCTTGGTGGGGGGCGGAGCTTCACCCGGCTTGCCGACTGGAGGTTCATCCACAAGGCTAGACTGGGTGTGACTCCCCTGAATTCCCGTAAGAGGTGGGACCCGTCTGTGAACAAACTGTGCAGGAAATGCAACAGTGAGCTCGAGACCCTCCCGCACGTACTTTGCCACTGCAAATTCAGCGGGAGACTCATCACTAAGCGGCACAACGACCTGGTCGCTAGAGTCAAGGGGGCTGCTAAGAGAAGATGGACTCTCATTGCTGAAAACCAGTCGGTCGACGACTCCAGGAAACGTCCCGACTTGGTCATTAAGAAGGACAAATCTGTGTTGATTTTGGATATTACCTTCACCTTCGAAAATGGTGATGGAGTTTTCGAGAAAGCCCGTGCTGGCAAGGTGGAGAAATATTCATATCTCACAGAGATGTACAAAAACCTAGGATACTCTGACGCGAAAGTGGAGGCGATCGTCATGGGTCCTCTGGGCACTTGGGACAAGGCCAACGACCGTGTCTTGCTCCGTCTGTGTAACAGGAAGTACCTGACGCTTATGCGCAAACTCTGTGTTAGCGATGCGATCAGGACTTCCAGGGACATAAACACGGAGTTTTTGTCCGGTAAGCGACTTGTTCCGGGTGAAACCTGGAGGGCTGGTGGCAGGAACCAACACCTAGCTGAGGAGGATTCCAATGATGGTATGGAGGAGCCTCAAGACAACATCCTTGACTTGGCTCAACAGCATGAAGACCTGGGGCACCTGGTTGAATTGCTTGTATGTCCCGCCTCACCTGGTCTAACTGATGAACGTGTTGTACTTAGCCAACGTAACGTAACTGTCCGGAACGTTGGGGAAATGAGTGATGTTCAGGAGATGGATTCTGCCATCAAACAGCTTCTGTCCGAACACCGACTGACTTTCACCCCCACAACCTTGTTGTCACAGATGTGGAAGCGGAAAGCACACCTGTAAATATCTCTATCCCTGCTCCCACTTCTGAACCTGTGCTTGATTTTTCGTTGCCTGTGTCACAACCTTCCATCACTATTTCATCCGTACCAGACCGTTTAAACACTGATCCTGATATTGAGCCTCGCTCCACCTGCAGGGATCTCATTAACTTCGACACCGGGGACATCACCCCCAGCTCAAAAACCATTGCTCAAGCTGCTCTTCCAAATTTGGATCCATTTTCAAGTATACGTTTAAAAAAAATAAACACTTTAACGATATAAACCTTCAATTTTCAGATAATATTAACCTCAGTTACGGTGAAAAAGTTGAGCGCTTGATGGACCACTGCTTCAAAAACGATCCTGAATTCTCTTCATTTCCCTCGCTTTCACTTCCTCCCGGCGGGTTGGGCTCGGTTTCGGATGTTGAGCTCCTTCTCGTCTTCAACCATCTCCCCAATGGTAAAGCCCCTGGCGTTGATAACTTAGATTTCAACATCTGGAAAAATGTTTTCAAATCCTTTCCCTCACTTGTCTCCAAAATTATCAACAAAATTTTTTATCTTGGTCATTTTCCTAGCTCCTTAAAAATCTCAAAAATTATTTTCCTGAATAAACCTGGTAAAGACCCCGCTCTCTGTACTTCATACCGCCCCATTTGTTTACTCCCTACATTTGGCAAAGTCATTGAAAAATTTTTTATCAATAAATTAAATTTCTGGTTGAATTCAGAAGGTGCTCTCCATCCCCTCCAATTTGGGTTTCGGGAGCTTCACAGCTGTGAAGATGCTGCACTCAAGCTTGTTAAACATATTGAATCCCTTCGATCAGTCCATCATGTCTCCCTTACCACGGTAGACATCTGCGGGGCCTTTGACAGCTTAAATTGGAATGTTCTTCCCTCTACTTTTGAAAAAATTAACCTCCCTCTCCCTTTTCGTGCTTTTATTTATTCATATTTGTCCTCCCGTTCTATCACTTTTACCGGTAACAATTTGTCTCTCTCTAAATTACTTTCTATGGGTGCTCGCTCGACAGGGTTCGGTAATTTCTCCGATCCTGTGGAATATCTATTTCAATAGTATCTTAACCCTTAACAACGACCTCTTCTACCTGCAGGCCTTTGCGGATGATCTGGCCGTGGTCACGTCTGGTTCCTATATTAAATTTACCACCCAAAATACAAATCAAATTCTTGGTCTCATCTCGGATTCCCTCACTTCCTTGAAACTTTCAGTTTCCCACGAAAAATCAAAATGCATTATTATCAACAAATACAGATCCAAAAGAAAATATAATCGATGTATTAGACTTCAGAATAAACCCATCAAAATTTCCAAAACTCTTAACTACCTAGGTATTATAATTGACAATAACTTAAAATGGAGCGCTCACATATTCTACTTAAAAGAAAAATGTTTCAAGTTGTCCTCAACATTTGGAAAAATTTCTGGAAATAACTGGGGGGTTAATAAAGCTCTTTTAAAAATATGGTACTTGACTGTAATTGAAAAGGTTATTATTTACGGATCTGGGGTTTGAGGGGGTAATCTCACACGGGATCAAATTTCAAAACTTACTTCATTACAAAGAATCTTTTTATTAAAAATCTGCCCTGGTTTTCGGACAACTTCGAACATTTCTCTTTTTTCAATTACCGGTATTCCCCCTGTCCATTTAGTCATTAAAACTCTTTTTATTAAATATAACTTTTGGAAACATAAACTTAACTTATTTTCGGACCCCTCCATTCCCTCCCCTGATCAATTTGATTCCCTTTGTTCTCTTTCTAGCCTTCCTCCTCCCCTTCGTGTTTTAAATTTTTCTTCCTCGAACCCTTCCTCGTTTTCTAGATTTAATGTATTCACAGATGGGTCAAAACTGGATAATAATGTAGGTTTATCAATATGCATTTTCGAAAATGATCGACTGATCGAATCATTATCCTTTAAACTTAGAACTGGAAACACAGTTTTTCAAGCCGAACTTGAGGCCATCAACCAGGCCATCCTCTGGGCTGGCAAAAACAATTTAAAAATCAACATCTTTTCGGACAGTCAGTCATCTGTTTCGGCTTTTAAATCTATCAAGAATAAAACGAAATTTCTATATAAAATTAAAACTAATGCTCACCCCTACAAATCATTAATTAACTTATCCTGGGTCAAGGCCCATTCTAATATTCAGGGCAACGAAGTCGCCGATGAACTGGCCGAACAAGCTACGATCTCCGGCACCCCACTCCTTATACCTTTTCCCTACTCCTTTTTGATTAATAATTGTAAATCTTTCCTTCTTAAAAATTGGCAATCTCTTCTTAATGATTATATTTCCCCCCGGACTCATGACCCTGCCAGAATTCTAAGCTATTTACCCAAAGTCAACCCCAATTTTCAAATTTATAACAAATTCTTAATCTATTTTTTAACGGGTCATGGTCCTTTTCTTGACTATCTTCATTTTTTCAAACATAAACGTTCTTCAAATTGTCTTTGTAATTCATATGGTGACGTAGATCATTACGTCTTTAATTGCCCCCATACCTCAAAATTTCACTTAACCCGTCCTCCAGATAATCTTCGTGCGACTTGGTTCTCTGGTGTCAGAACCAATAAAATTCTTTTAAATAGGTTGAAAAATTGTGTTTTAATTGCGAGAGAAATCTCCAATCAGGTTCCTTAGCAAGCTTGGTGCCAACTGCTTTCAATTTTCTTCGGTCAATGTTGTCCTCCCTGTTCCAGGCGTTTGTCTCTTATTGTTTCTGTACTTACACTTTTTGGTGTCCGTCTTTTGTATATTTTGTTTCCTGTTTATATTTCTCTGTTGTATATATCTGTTTTCCCTGTGTTCCTCGGCTGTTCATATATTTGAAAGTCTTACCATGTACATGTAGTGCTATATTGCACTTAACTTTATCCGGTTACCTCAACTGATTGTAGCCTTTATTCAGCTATGTTCTTTTTGCTTTCTTTTGTTGGTTTTTACTGTATTGTCCCTTTTCCCGCGGTTGCTCGGATTCTTTTGGCCATACGTTTTACATAAATTTAATTTCATTTTAAGAAAATAATTTAATTTTTACCTCAAAATTCAAAATTTGTTAAAATCTACGTTTCTTTGCCTCCCTTCCCACTGTATTTTATGTAAAACTCTAAAACTGGCTGTATATATATTTACCATGTAACCACTTTATTGAATTTTAAATAATTGCAGACTGAAACTTGGTGACTGACTGGAGGACGGTTTCGGCTAACCTCCTCTCCCGGCCACACATTAAACTGCCGTAAGCCCTAGGGTTGGCTGAGTGGTCTGGGCCTTCGACATCGACATCACCCCCAGCTCCTGACAATTTGACATCTCCTTCGGACTCGATCCCAGTGACATCAAAACCCCATTCTGCCCTACGTCACCAGGACCTGTTCAGCATGCGGATGCCTCTTCACCACAAATCAACCTGGACCTCGACTCCTGTCAGCGAGAAACAGTTACCATGCCTGACCTTATGCCGGAGCCTGACTGGGCTCTTTTCAGCCAGGAGAACATCCACCAAGATAACCTAGATATGGCTGAAGAAGAATTGCTGTAAATACATGTGTATGGCCTCTCTCATCTGTAAATTTCATTCTTGTAAATATTGTATTTTTTGTATATATCTGTCTGTTGTTAGTCCCGGGTACCCTGCTCCTTTGTACATACTATGTAATCACACTTCTTTGGTACCCGGTAGACGAACTTGTATGTATTCTTACACGGAATACAGTTAAAATGCTCCTGGATGGTTACAGATACCTATACTAGTCTCCTCTTTTAGATTCTATAAATTGGGTACCAGGCTTACAGTAAGATCTAAAACAAAAGCATGTTTATGATCCTGTAAAAAATCTGTTCTTGTAAGGTTAACATTTAGTTAATTAGTTATTGTTCGCGTGCCCCCGCCTCATTAACTAATTGGCAACGATATTGGGAACATTTACAAAAACGGTATTGGAAAAGGAGAAATGTCAGCTGTGAATTAAGATTATAAATCAGATGAATCACAAGCATTACCATCATTCATTTCCGCCTTCACCAAATCGCTCCTTTTTTTTATATTTATTTATTTCACAGATACATACATGCCATTACATCAAATAGAAGAATACATAACAAGGAATATGCAGTATATACAAGAAACAATACATCCAAGGGACAGAAATATACATTATATACAAGGGATGTGAGACATCAGCAGCAGTGTCGACAGCAAACCTGCAGCAGTTTAACAGAGTTAAAGTGAATTTATGGAATCAAGTTGCTCCTGGGAAAGGCTCTTGGCTGAAAAGAGTCCAGACCGGATCAGGCATGGTGACTGTGTCACGGTTGCAGCTGTCAATGCTCATGTTAATAGGTGTCAAGGGCGAGTTTGGTTGAGAGACAAAGATTTCTGACATGCGCCAGTTGTTGTCCTCGTCAGGAGTATGACCAGGACCAAAGGCAATGTCGAATTCACACGATTGTAGAGGAGTACAGACTTCCAAGGAAGGTGAGGTACGATCAAGAGTAGGAGCCGGGGCACAGGTTGCTGTGTCCAAGGTGAAAGGGGATGTAGCACTTGCATCCAATGATGTGCTGTTGATATGAACCGAGGGGCCAGCAAATTCTGTGAGTTGTAAGTCGCTGATAATATTTTTGTTGAGGTTCTCCGTATCAACCTGGGTTGAGGTAGCATCACCAACCGGATGGAAATTTCGGCGATGGTCTGCCAGAAGTCGTTGAATCTCGTCGTTCATGTTTGCAACCTCAGCGACTGGGTCAGCGGAGCCGGCGTGGGTGTCAAGTAGCAGGTCACTGCCTTCCCTGAGCTCATCAGTGAACGGGATGTCGAAGTCTATCAGCGGGGATTGGGCAGAGGAGTCCTCATTCATCCTTGCAAGGTCAGCGTCAGGTATGATGAAGTCGTCGTCAAGCTCAATCTCCGGGGCGATGGTTCTGCCCGTTTCCTTCGACCAATGATTGCCACCTGGGATTTGCATCTTACCGGTCAGGAACTCCGTGTATATGTCCCTGCTAGTCCTGATCGCGTCGCTAACTGAAAGTTTACGCATCAGCGTCAGGTACTTGCGGTTACATAACCGGAGCATGACACGGTCATTGGCTCTGTCCCAAGTGCTCAAAGGTCCCATCACAATGGCTTCCACCCTGGCGTCGGTGAAGCCCTGGTCAGTATATAGCTGCGTGAGGTAGCCATACTTCTCCATCTTCAGCGCTCTGGCTTTTTCAAATACATCCTTGCTACTCTCGAAAGTGAAGGTGATGTCAAGGATGAGCACTGACTTCCCTTTCTTGATGACAAGGTCTGGCCTGTTAAGTGTATCATCGACCGACTGGTTCTCTGCAAGAACTTTCCACCTGTTGCCAGCCGCTCCTTTTACTCTCGCAACCAGGTCGTTGTGCCGCTTAACAATTAGTTTTCCGCTGTAACGACAATGACACAGGACGTGCGGAAGTGTCTCCAATTCCTTGTTGCATTTCCTGCCCATTCTGCTCACCGACGGGTTCCACCTCTTACGGGCATTCAGGGGCGTCACTCCCAGTCTTGCCTTGTGGACGAACCTCCAGTCGGCAAACCGGGTGTAACTCCACTCCACAAAGAAGTGGGAACTCGCCTTTGAGCGTCCTATGCAGGGAAAGCACTTCCCTTGGTTAGGAAGACCCATTAGTTGGCCACTCCTCTCTTCTCTCATCCATTTCCTAATGGATTTAAAAATCTTTTTTCTTTTATTCATTGTGTCACCTTTATATGCGATGTTAAAGGACCCATCAGAGTAAAAGTTCCACTCTACCTTTAGATGCCTGGAGGCCAGCCTAGCACAAGACCAGATTGTCCTGTACTTGTTAGTGGAGCGTAGGTTCACACCTGAGAGGAAGTTTTTAAGGTCATTCAGGTCTGGGTTTTCTTTCTTGAGTCGATTGGACACAGCATCTCTAAGATCCTTCCACGCCAGGTCTCTGACGAAGGGGTCAGGCGAGTCGAGCAGTTTAAACGCCCCATCTATATAAGCGATGTCAGAGTCCTCAGCTGCCAGTGGGACTCCGAACATCCCTTTCGCTGTATCTCCGTAGATGTACGCATTGCTTGCGTCATTCGGCAGGTACAACGTCTTCTTCATAAGAGGTCTTATGTGTTTGTCGAGTCTCGCCCATGCAGTTTTAGACAGCTGACCCGTCCTCATGGCATAGTTGAGGGACGGGTAGAAGAACGTCTTCATAGCATTTATTCTCTGCCATGGCGCGAGATTCGAGTGCATGATTTGGTCAGCAAGATGAGTGAAGCCATCAATGGTAGTATTGCAGGATGAAAGGCAGTAGCCTATGGGTTTACCAAGGAAGTTTTCGGGCTCACCATCTTCGAGGCAACGAATTTCTTCATCCCCAACTCTGAATTTAGTGAGCCGAGTGCCGACAGGAGTTTTTCCAGTGAGGTGGAGCGAAAAGCATTTTGTTGGTTTCAGATGGAGGCCGATCTTTGTGGCCTCAGAATTGAACAAGTCAATTCGATCCTGGAGTTCCACCGGAGAGTTAGCGATGAGAACGACGTCATCGGCGTAGGCGAGTATGACGTGCTCTTACGTAGATCCCTGTATCTTCTCCAGAAGTGGGTTGATGCACAGGTTGAAAAGAAGCCCACTGAGGGGGCAGCCTTGCTTTACCCCTTTCCTGATGATGACTGGCTCTGTTACTCCACTGGATGTGGAGTATTCAGTGGACGTTCCATCATACATGTGCATCACCAACTCGGACATTCCTTCGCCAATGCCAGCTGCACGAAGTGCCGCAAACAAGACCTCATGGCTGAGTGCCCCAAAAGCATTAGAAATGTCTAGGGACGCAAGACACACGTCCCTCTTATTTCCTCGGGCGTACGATAAGCGCTGCTCAATAACAAAGTTATTTTCGAAACAGCCATCAAAAGGCAGAAATCCCTTTTGGCATTTGGAAAATACCTCAAAGGACTCCGCCCAGGTTACCAGCCGTTTCGACAAACAACCCGCAAAGAGTTTGCAAATCGTACTTCCGAGGGCTATGGGGCGCCAATTGGACGTTTGCTTGCGGTCACCACCCTTGTACAGGAGGATTGTCCTCGATTTCTTCCAGTCAACTGGGATCCTCTTGTGGAGTAGGCAGATGTTGAAGATCTTGGTTAGTGCAATTGCTTCCGGATCCGCACCTTTCCAGTGGTTGTAAGTCAACCTGTCCGGACCCGGGGCTGAGTTCTCGCAGTCTCTCTCTAAGTTTGCCAAGCACCTCTTCTGGGATGAACTCGTCAAGCTCCATTCTCTGCAGTTGACTATTGTGGAGTACTTCTTCAAATATACCAAGGTCGAGGTCAGCGCAACCCTCTTGGAGTTCCGACATAGCCTTCTGTAACCTTTCTGGTTCCCAGTCGCAAAATCCGGAGTTTTCATAAGTGATGTGTCTAATTGCACGTCTCCGGTTCCTGCGATAGAGGCTTTGAATAGTTTTAGGGCTTAGAAGGTCGCTGTGCCTCGGAGAAGTTGGGGTGTTTTCAGGAGGGAGCTTGACAAATTCTGCTACAGTGCTAATGATTTCCTGCAGGCAGTCTTCGAAAGCTGGCCAGTTCAGACCATTGGGGTTTGATAACAGTTCATCAAGCCTGTGGTGGAACGTGACCAGGGGGCTCTCCTCTTCCACTTGAGCTATGGGTGAAATTGGTTCTTGTTGCGTAAATTCTTCGTGGATCACTTCATCACCGTCAGCCCCCAAAGACATCAGCGGTGTGGGCTGAGACTGAGAGGAGGGTGAGGAGCCAGAAGCGACGCTGTCATCCAGAATTTCTTCAATTATTACCCCAACACTCCCTGCTTGGTCAGGTGTTGGACTGGGTGAGGAGAACCTATTACTTCTAAGGGTGCTTCCTTTCCTGTAATCAGCACGATTGTTGTCATGTGCAGTAGTGTTATTTACATGTGAGGTTTTCCTATTTACACGAGAATTAAAATTATTTACATGTGGAGCTTTACTATTTACATCAGCTTTTGCCCCAGAGGCTCCGACACACTTGTCACATTCCGCACCTTTTCGTGTCAGGTGCTCATCAAGGTCCTCATCAAGCAGTGCGAACCTGTTGTGTTTAGGAACAGGATCCAGGTTAGAGGTAGGATGCACAGTGCGAGAAAAATCAGCTTTACTGTGTGGCCTATCGGCAATTGCAGGGGTGCGAGGTGCACCAATGGGCATCCGTTTATTCGGTGGTTCGAGAGCTTTGTACGTGGAGGAAGATTGCTTGGCCTGAGCATTTCTCATCTTTCTATCCTCCTTCTGCTTGTTTGCGAACCTGTATTCCTTCCTGAGAGTTTTTGCACGAAATTGAATCTCGGACTCATTTTTGGGTAGCTTATGATCCCTGAGGCTCTTCTTGACGAAGACTCTCCCAGAGCCTTCCACATTGATCGATCTACTTGCCGAGGCACTGGGAACTTCAGTGCCATGGATAGTGGGCGGATTGGGGACTGGAGTCTTTGTTTTCCGAAAGCTCCCAAAGATGCCCGGAGCAGGGCGAGAGACCGGATCAGCAGGCCTGGATTTGTCACATGCCAAGCGTTCCACTTGAGTCTGCAGAGTCACAGGGACCACGGCCGATCTGAGGCGTATTGGAGAGGCAGGTGGCAATTGGTTGGATGAGGTACGGTCCGAGGCAGCGGTGTTGGGCTGAGAGGCAGGATCCGACGAGCTGGAAACATTCCGAGCAGGACAGTTTTGTTTTTGGTTGGGATCCACGGGCCTATTCCTGTTGGACGCAGGGTTGAATTTCTTAGTCATGTCATCCTTCCTATGTGAAAACTTGTGATTTGCAAGTGCGTGAATGGAAGGTAACGTGCGAGGGCACTTGTCACATTTGAAAGGAAGGGAAGCATTCGAACGAATCATGGCATCCTTGGTCTTGAAGCAGCTATGGTTTTTGACCCTTTCTTCAATGGCCAGCTTGCAGAAGGAACACCATCGAATTGTGCTGTTATCATTTAAATCCATCAGATGAACCTTGTTGGCGTGCCGTATGAGGGACTGCTTGTTCCACGTCCACGATCTGTTCTTGAACGTGGCGTGGCAGTGCGGCAAAGGGCATGTGACGACCTCATTCACCGGGAAGACGTAGTGTTACCTCCCGTCGATGAATGAAGTAGCCTCCGGGCACCTCAGGTCATTGTCAGATTCAGCAGGAGGCCGATGAGCAACAGGATCGGGAACTGGTGTGTCAGTTGCATTTTCAACAGCAGCAGCCCGCCGAGGACGAGCAGCAACTGTCGCAAAGTCCTCAAGACCAGGGGACGAGAGGCAGGCATCGAGGTCTTCTTGGTCAGCACACAGGTTGATGGCTGAGTCCCTCTCCACGCTCCGCTTGGGCAGCGGCGGACAGTCCTCTTCCAATAGTGGGGAAAGAGGAGGCGCAGCGTCAGGTTGTGTCACCGGATGTGGCAGAGTGCCTGACCCACGAGCGGAGTGACGAGGAACAGGAGCAGGTTCGTGACTGAGGAAGCGCATAACACCTGAAAGCTTTAGGCACTGATGGGTCCCGACCTTAACGATTCTCATTTCACAGATGGTGCACCACATGGACGTTTGCTTGACTCCAATCTGCAGACAATGGTCGCCGCTCAAATGTTTTCGGAGGGCAGATAGATTTTTCCTCCAGCTTTGGCTAGAGACTTTGAAGGGGCAGGCCATAGTGGGGCAGGAAAAGGTTTCTTCGGCCGGGAAGACGGCATTGAGGTGCTCCCCAGTGAGCGAGAGACGGTTTGGGCATCTAGGTTCAGGCGCAGATCCGCAGTGGCGTCCTAGGCAGTTGGGGGCCAGGTGGGAACGGCCTTTCAAGGTCAGAGGCGCTAGGTTTCTGAGCAGTCCTCCAAATCGGCGAGTCTTCATAAGTTGGAATACTTCCTTCGTTGTTGCTAGACTCATCAGTGCTTTTGTCTTTCGGGTTTTCCATTTTATCAAGAGTTTAATTACACATGAGATTGCAAAAAAAAAAATAATAATAATAATAATAATAAATAAATAAGATATAAAAGTTTGCAACTAAGAGTTCCCCGTAGTAAAACAGTACGAAAATCTCCTTACTCAGGCCAACTTACTCTCCTCTCTTAAACCTTATTACTCTCCTCTCTTAAAACTCACCAAAGTATATTTTTTTATAAATTCAGTTTCCATAATTTTAATTTGTCACCCGGCACACGAAACACTACAAAAAAAACTCTCTTTTTTTTTCTCAAACTCATTTAAATTTGTTAACATTCTCAAAATTACCCCATTAAAATTCCTACCATTTATCTCCTTTAAATCCTTCCGCATAATATATACATTTTTTATTTAAATTTGATACTCTCTTCAAACTTAAATTCTTCAAATTCCTACAATTTGTCTATTTTACATTCCTCTGCCTTATATATATATTTTTTTTTTACATTATATATATATATATATATACTTCTTATTTAGCATCCTATCCATTTATCTACTTTAAATCCTTCCACATAATATATACATTTTTTATTTAAATTTGATACTCTCTTCAAACTTAAATTCTTCAAATTCCTACCATTTATCTATTTTACATTCCTCTGCCTTATATATATATATATATATATATTTACATTATATATATACACTTCTTATTTAACATCCTATCCATTTATGTTTGATATCTTATTCAAACTTAAAATATTCAAATTCTTACAATTTCTATACATTAAACTTCAGCACTCTTATCAATTTATATTTTCCTGACCTCATCATGTGTTCTCAACCGAACATGCCATAAATATAACTCCTGTACATACTTCTAATAATAATACTTAAACAATTCCACTGTTCTCTGAAATACTACCACAATAAAACTTATACAACTTCAAAAATTTCCGCAAAATACTTTAAAATTTTCCTACAATCTCTGAGATGACAGAAAAACCCATGTAATCATTTAATTACCATCCTACTGCAATTCTTATAAATCCCCTGCGATTCTATATTACAATATCCATAATTATACATTTTCTTTCACATATCACCTGATTTAATCCAAATCTTATAACGGAATTTCCCGAATTCATTAAATTATTCACTTTCCCACTTAATGAAACCGTATTTAAATTTTCCCGTAATTCTTATAACTCACTGAAATTCTATCATTGCATACATAATTACAAATTTTCTCTCAAATATCATCTAACTCAATTCAAATCCCATACTTGAATATCCAAATGTACATTTTATTTTCTTATATCCCTTGTAACCATATTGAAATCCCATTATATAAAATCTATCGAATTCATCCACCTCTCCTTTTCTCTTTTCAAATTCCAAATTTTGTAAATCATTTATTCTAGCCTCTAAATTCCCTGTTCAAACTGAAAATCTAGTCCCAGGACACAAGGTCGCACTGTCCTTGACTTACTGTGTCATCCTTCTGGACGCGGTCCCTTTTGACCCGCGGCTAAATCCGGGCACTACTTCGTGTGAGGTCCTCTCCCAATTAGTCGTACATGGCTCGTACATGTCGCCTTTTTGAAAATGGCAAACTCTCCATCCGCTATGTTGGTCATAGTGTTCAGGACATTCAGTTGGCTTTGTGTTACGTGTGTGTACTTGTCTGTGTTTCGCGACTCCCATGGATTAAGCATTTCCCAGGATTACGCATGGATTAAGCATTTACCAAAGGATTAATTAAAATGCGGTTAGTGTCCTTTTGTTCTAACATTCTATTTTCTTTATATATCCAAAAACTCCGTCGTCTAGCGTTCCCTTCGAAAGTTCGTTTTTCCAAAAAAAAAAAATATATATATCCCTTATCTAAATACCCATTAAAACTCTTATTATTTTTTTCAAATACTTTTTATTTAACCTACAATTCGCGTATGTTTATTAAAATTATCTATTCATTTTAAATTATAATTTGCGTATATTTTTCATTACAATTATCTATTTTCTTTGAACTGCCATTTTGATTTTTAATTAAAATTCTCTATCCATTCTAAACTCTAATTTTTATTTTTAATTACCCATTATTTATTTATTTAAATTACAATTTTTATTTTGAATTACCAATTATTTATTTATTTAAATTACAATTTTTATTTCTTCTCGCGTATTCATCTAACAAGGGTTGATCAGTCCGTTCATTAGATCAAGGACGCGAAGAAAAAGTTTATTTTTGTTATAAGGTTTCAGTGCTCTTTGAAAAGAGTTTTTTTTTAGAAATTCAAAATATCCCTTTATTTAATATTCCTAATTATCTTACCCAATTAAATTTTTACTGCCTGGAAATCAAAATTCTCTAAAAAAAAATCTTCTTTTTATAGAGTTATAACGACTTTTTATAGAATTCTAACGATGTCCCCCCCCCCTTTTTTTTTTTTTTCAATTGTTTACAATTTCGTACTTAATGTAATATTTATTTAAACTTCCTTAATTTATAATTCAATGTTTATTTAAAATTTCCTTTACTTATAATCCAATATTTATAAAAAATTTGCGTTCCATCTTTCGCGTTACATTTTGTGAATGCCGTGTGTTTTCTTTGTTACTATTTTTCAAACATTTGTATTACGGTTTGTCCGCGCTCTTACCTATGTTTAAATTTCTTTCGTGCTTTAATTGAATCAATTTAAATTTAAATTCTTTAAAGATCTCAACGCATAGTTGTGTTTAGACCTAACCGGTGTTGGAAGTAGCACTGTGCGTGAACCAATTGTACTGTTTATACCGTCCCCTTGTAAATTTTCTGCTGATTCATCCTTCCCTTGCGTGTTTCCCCGCTCCATTTGTATACAACCCCCATCTACTTGTGTTGGTCCCTCTTGTGCATCTCGTTCCATTTCTCCCGCCTCTTTATCCGTGTTTCCTTCAATTTGTGTACAGTCCCCCTGTTCTGTAAGTTCCAAATTCTCCTGCGTTTCTGTCTGAGTCCCCCCCTGCTGAAAGAATGTTTGCGTTCGGAGAGTCTTTTGGAGGGATGATTACGTTCTCGGTTGAGCTATGAGTTGTTTCGTTTTGCACTTCTCCGGTAACCGGTTTCGCGGATTTAAGAGTAAGAGTGTTTTCGTGAGGATGTGGCTTCGCGCTGTGTGAACTGGTTTGACTATTCCGTGTTATCTCTTCATCCCAAATGAAAAGCGGAAAATTCTCATCTTGGGCGCGGTCTTTTACTTCTTGTTTCGGTTTGGTGTACTGTTGCGCAGTTGTAGGAGTTGGAAGGAGAGGTGACTTGTATTTGTTTATGCACGGTATTTTTAGATGGGGCTTGCGGTCGGGTAACGTCCTCAATCTGTTTATGTGGGCTTTTATGATTTTAGAATTAGGTTTGTCACATAGTTTTATTTCATATACAAATCTATTTATTTTATTAATTACGCGATAAGGTCCCGTGTGGTTCCCAGTCTTAAACTTATTATTATTGTTTTCCATGAACACCCTCGACCCGATTTCCAAATCCCTGAATTTAGCTCTTTGGAGTTGTTGACTTTCTTGGCGTTCATTCGCGAGAATTAAATTTTTATTTGCCTCCTTGAATGCGTTGTTCATCACTGTGATTTTTTTTTATATGTAATCCTGATATGTTGTTTCTGTATTGTTTTCTGTTACATTAGTTTCAAAAAAAGTTGGAAGGTCTCTTCCAAAAAAAAGAAAGTTTGATGTTTCTTTAGTGCTTGAATGTACTGTCGCGTTGTAAACAGCTACGTGGCATTGTACTGCAGTATCCCAGTATGGAGAATTCTCCGCTAATGTCGCTAAGGTGTGTTTTAATTGTTTGTTTGTTACCTCCACTATACCGTTAACCCATGGCGAACGTACCGATGCTATTCTAGAAACTATTCCGAGTTTTTTTGTCATAATTTGATGTATATTAGATGTAAATTGAGAGCCTGCGTCCGATAACACTGTCCTAGGACATCCCCAATTCATAAAGTAATTTAAGAGTCTATCAGCAACCGTAGTGGCCGTTATATCCGGGATTGGAAACATTTGTATGTGTTTGGAGAAATGGTCTACTACCGATAATACATATTTGTTATTTTGTGTGCTAGTTTGGAACGGTCCGCAAATATCTGTCGACAAAATTTGCACGGGCCCATCAGGTATAGGATTTCTTCCCAGGGGAACGGCCTGATTTTTTCCCTTTTTCTTTCTACACTGTTCGCAAGATATAATAAAATTTTGTGTGTCACTGTACATACCATTCCAATAATACCTATCCGATAATAATTTGTAAGTTTTATCAACCCCTGCATGTGTTACGTGTGTAATTGCTAAAATTTCTCTCTGTAAATTTCTGGGTATAACTATAGTTTTGTTCAAATTGTCTCTCCAAGGTCTGTCCTTCCAGTTTCCTACGTGCATTAAAAAATTAGTTTCCTCGTCAATATATAATGTGTCATAATGTTTACCCTCTTTAAAATTCCGATTTTGTAAATTTTCTCTGGTTATTTTTAATTTTGGATCTTTAATTTGTTCATCTAAAATTCTATCTAACGCCGGGATTTCTGTTATTGTGTTTATGTGTGCAATATAGACACTATCCTCATTCACATATCCATTTCTTTTCACCGTGTTTTCTCCCTTAATTTGTTCTATCAGGTTAATCTCTCCCCTTGGATTCTCAATGTTTTGTTTTCCCTCATTCTGCTCTGTCTGTTTACTTTCAAAATCATCTCTACTTAAAAAATCCGCTAATAAATTATCTTTACCCGGAACGTGAATAAATTCATAATCGTATTCAGATATCTCTAAAAGCCACCTTTGTAATACGCTGGGTGGGTTTTGTATTTTTAAATGCTGTCCCAAAGGTAAATGATCCGAAAGCACGAAAAACTTTCGTCCGAAAAGAAAATTTCTAAAAAATTTCATTCCCTGATGCATAGCTAGTAATTCAATTTTCATGGCCGGATACTTTTGCTCTTGTATCGATAATTTCCTGCTAAAATATGCAATCGGTTTTAAAATTCCATCTCTGTATTGTAAAAGAGCGCCTCCTATGGGCTGAATGCTGCCATCGATATTCAGATAAAAGTCTTTGTCAAAATCTGGCTGTATAAGTAATGGTTTCTTGAAAAAACATTCTTGGAGTGCCTGAAATGCCTCTTCACATTTATTATCCCATTTAAATTTATTATCCTTTCTTGTTAAGTCTGATAAAACCGCGGTTAATTGAGCATAATTTTTTATTGAATTTCTGTAAAAATTACAAATGCCTAAAAATCTTTTTAATTTTCTTAAAGTTTTTGGTACTGGAAATGAAGTGATTTTGTTTATATTTTCATCTGTTGGAGTAATGCCTTTTTGACAAATTTCAAACCCTAAATATGCTACTTTCTCTACAAAAAATTTACATTTGCTGGGTGTCAGAGTTAGGTTGTATTTTCTTAATTTATCAAATACTAATTTTAATTTATGTATTAATTCTGATTAAGAGTTAGCCGGGATTATTATGTCGTCGATGTAAGCTTGTATGTTTTCCTCTCTTAAGTCCGCTAAAATGATGTCCATAATCTGTTGAAAAATTGGCGCAGAGCTTACATGTCCAAAAACAAGTCTTTCAAATTGATAATTGCCATAGGGTGTTGTAAATGCAAATAATTCTTTTGTGTCTTCTGGTAAAACCACTTGATTGAAAGCAGAATGAAAATCCAGTTTTGAAAAGTACTTGTGTCCCGCTAATTTAGTTATGATTTCATTCACACGGGGAATTTTGTAAAGAAACAGTGTGGATATGTTATTAATTAATCTCAGATCTAAACATAAGCGGTACTCTCCACTTGTTTTACGCACTAAAATCATCGGCGATGCAAAATTAGATTTAGTTCTGGCAATTATCCCTGCTTCTTCTAACTCTTTTAATTGACTTTTTGCGGTATCCTGCAGTGCGTACGGAACGTCGTATGGCCTGGAACGTATTGCGTGGTCATGTGCAAGCTTTATCACTGGTTTTACGATGTCAGTGGCTCCTAAAGTTTTTAATGATTTTGAAAAAACGTCCGAATATTGCATTATAAATTTAAGGAAATCTTGTTTAATGTTTGGGTCCATGTGGTCAGCATTAAAATCCTCTGTTTTCAAATCTTTTTTTCTTTCTGCAATTATCTCCGGTTTAGCCTCTATTAAATTTATAATTTCTTCGTATTTCGGTGTCCGTTCACTCATTTCTGGTTCTTTAATGTCCTGTTGTTGTATTGTAAAATCTGTTGTAATATTTCCTAAAGCCATGTTTTTATTTAATGTAATTGTCGCATTCGTGTTATTCATAACTTCAATTTTAATTTTGTTCTCATTCATGTGGTATATTCCATAATTCATTACAATGTATGATTTTTCTTTGGGTTCGAACAAAACCTCTGTTCCATTTTCTAAACTTTCTTCACTATATACAAGAATATTCTCCCTCGAATTAGGTTTAATTTGTACTTTTCTTAAAATTTTGGCTAGATTCGGTTTTTCTTGTGTTATCTCATTTATTTGTCTATCAATTTGCCTATCAGAATTTAAAATTATTTCCATGTCGCCTATCTTCAGAATATTTTTCTGTGTATTTAAAATGGATTTTTCTGTAAAAAGTCAAAACCCCATACACCCTTGAATTTTTGTGTAAATTTTGCTGTTGTGACAACAAAAATGTGTTTGAACTGTTTTCCCTGAATTTTGAATGGAATTTCCACAGTCTTTATATATTCAATACTATGTCCTGTTAAAGTTGATATTGTAACACTCCTTGACACATATTTAATTTTGACGTTATCTTTAATTTTATTGAACAATTCTAATGATATTACACTAACGCTCGCTCCAGAGTCTATCATGAATTCGCTTTGTATATTTTTAAATTGAGCTATTATTGTTGGCAATTCTGTTTTTTCAATTTGTTCTCCTACAGATGCAATTGTTTCCTCAAATTTTTCCTTAATTATGTATTTTTGAATCTCCAATTCTTTACTTTCTGTTTGTACAGGAATTTCAATTTTTCTCGGGAACTTTACCCTGTAATTTTTCTCTGTTTTTTTTTATATTATTTAAAGCTCCCACAATTGGTTTAAATTATCTCTTCTATTAGGGAAATTTCTGTATCCAAATCTTGTATTCATCTCTCTTCCATCGTTCCTTTGCACACCCGTCTCTCTGTTTCTGTTTTGGTTTAACTCGTCCCTATTATATCGTTGTTCCCTAGAAAATCTACTTTGTGTAGGGGGTGTTGCATAGTAATTTCTGCTCTGGTGATAGTTTCCAAAGGCGTGGTTTGGCCTATAATCGTATGTGTCCGGCTGGGAGGAGTAAGTTCTGTGGTCATCATACGGCTGGGTTTGAAATGAGTGGGGAGGAGACTGTATTTAATTATGCCAATGTGTTCTCGCGTTGTTTATGTTTTGATTCTGGGTTTGCTTAAAATGATCAGCTTGTATATTCGGCATTCTCTCATGAAATGTCTCTGTTTATTACAGTAATGGCATGTTACGAGTTTTTTTGTTTGTGTCGTGGGAATTTGTACTTTTTCTTGGATTTTTAATGTGTTTATCTCTTGGGTAATTGAATTTAAAATATGTGCGTTAAATTCCTGTTGCTCTTTGCGAAGCGTCTCAATTTCTTGTCTATATGTAGCACTATTTACATTTGCCGTTTTCGCTGCTAAATTTGCCTGTTCCAAGTTTGTGGCTATTTTTACCGCTTCATCAAAATTTTGTGCATTAGTTTTAATTATTTCTTTCTGGAATTCAGGTGTTACTGCCTCTAAAAATTTACTTAACCTTAATTTATCCATAATCTGTTGTGTCGCTTCACTGTGCTCTGTGTCGCCAATATAATTTAAAGTTAATGTTGTTATTCTGTGTGCCAGCTGCTTAATCGTTTCTCCCTGTGTCTGTTTTGCGGTCGTGAAAAGGATCTGATTCGTTGTAATGTTCGGTTTTTCTGTAAAGAACTCTAATAATCTATCCCTAAATTTTTCGAAAGATGTTTCCCTTCTTAATTCTTGTGACCCTATATAAAATTTTCTTGCATTCCCTCTTAACCGAGATTTCACAATTGCTAACTTTTCCTCCTCTGACCAATCCCCCAAGCTGCTTAAAGATTTGATCTGGTCAAAAAAAATTTCTACATCATTCTCTATGCCATTGCATTCCCCTAATAAGTGCATAAGTCCGGGAAACCTACTCCTCGTTGTTGGAGGACTTTCTCCGCTTTCCGCCATTCTAAATTTCATTTTCTCGCAAAAATTCTATATCTAAAATTATTTCCTGTTCTTACACCTCAAAATGTTCCCCCAAAATATTTAAATACAATATCACATAAATTCAAAAACATAATTCTAATCATTTCACTATCTACGCATGCAAATACTTCAATCCTCATAATAAACTTCTCAAATATTACACAAATATTTACATAATCTAAAAAATTCCTTAAAAGTTTCAAGTTCCCTAATAAATATTTTTTCAAATACAATATGGCATGTTACATTAAGAACACATAATGATTCACTATTTTGCTTGCTTCTCATACTGTGAAATAACTTTTCTTAAGTTTACTTATATTTATTTTAATTTTAAAATTCTTTCTTTAATTTAATCCTTATTTTACACGGAAAAAAAATTTTTATTCAATATTTTCATTTTTTATTAATTCCAAATATATTTATTCTCTTCATTAAAATTTAAATTCTGGCATATAACTGGTCTAAAACAGCAAAGTTGCCAGAAGGGTGAAATAATTTTGAATCCAGGTTTGATTGGTCACGAGCACCAAAATGGTATGGGTGCAATAATTTTGAGTCCAGGTTCGAAACTGGTTCAAACGGCACCAAAATGATATGTGGATCACCACACGTCTGGAAAAGACGCTGAATAGGCCGATTTCGTAAAGGGAAGTAAATTAAAATACATCTTATAAGAAACTAAAAATGAAGAGACAAATTTTAAACAGAAGTAAATAAACATTTATTTATGCGATAACCATTATTAATATTTGATAAAGTCAACAATTCCACAATGAAAGATTAATAATTCCAGAACTCGTAATAACTCATTTAATTTTACAATCATGCAACAAAACCATTATAATTAACACACCGTGTTATTCCTACTTTACCTATAGGATAAAATGTCTCACATACAATATTTCAATTCATATACTGAAAAATCTCCGTTATCAATATCTGCCTTACGTGTGACACACATTTCACACTTGCATAATTAAATTCAATAAAACCTTTTATCACTCCTAAAAAGCTATCCTTAATCAATAGAGAGAGCGGGAGAGAGCATACTGAACAATTGACCTTCGTGCAAAAATACATGTAAAGAAATTGCCTACCTCGGACATCGCTGTCGACCCGAACTTGTCATCGGCAGGAGGAAACGGACTTCTCCGATGGGCTCCGTGTCTTATCGTCGCGTTCTTGCGACCACCTTTTAGCACCGTACAAATTCAACAACTCTCTCTCGATTTTCAAATTTTAAAAGTTTAAGTCTCTCTTCATCTCTCCCCTCTCTCTTAGGCCCCCAGACTCTCATTGGTTCCGTAAATATATAACTCCGCCTTCCGGCTATCTAACTGGCCGAAGCCCCCCTTGAAATATCATATCTTCGAGTATTGTCTTTTTGGTGCAGAAAGTTCTCACGTACATTTTCCCATGTCCATCAGGAAATTAATTGACCTCTCGGGTCAGGAAGTTCAACCCCTTCCGTCTGATATAGCACCAAGTGCTGACGTGAATACGAGAAGCACCCTTTTTCATTCTCGAACTACGTCCGGTCCAGCTGTGTCCAAGGGAACGTTATATAAATTGTCTCGCTGTATGAGGGACCATCTTCTTAGGTCCACTTCCACTTTCAAAATAGCAATGTTATATTGGGAATTGAAAATTACAATATAACAGTAAGATCAATTCAGTAATGCCTTTGAATTACAAAAGTCCTATTTACAATATTGTTTAACCTTTTAAAAATGATTTTGCATCATTTTGCTTTTGGAGCATCATTTTGCCTTTGGCGCGTCATTTTGCTTTTTCTTGTCGTGCCCATCTCATATTTTCATTAGTATTATTCAAAGTAATGTTAAAAATTATTATTTAAAATATGATACTGTTCATAATTTGTGTTTATATTATTGCAAATGTATTGTTATTTTTATCCATGGCGACACCTCCGGCTTCAGTTAAGGTAACCTATGGTCTTTATATTTTTGTATATATATAAATATTTGATATTACAGATATTATGGATCCACCTATGTATTCCCCTTCTGCCGAAGACTTTCCTCCCCTTCAACATTCCGTAGTACTTACCCCGTTATCCCTGGACACTGAAAGAGCTGCAACTTCTGAATCCTTTTCTCTTGTGTGCACTCCTCCTGATCAAACCTCATTGGATGTTACACCCACTACTGGAAATCCAGGCATCCGGTTCTCAAATTTTAAAAGTGTGCCACGAACATATGATTCTGCTCTGTTTTCTCACACCATTGTGCCTCCTCGTCAGCTTTCTACAACACAACCTTCAAATGCAACCCAGGTACTCACACCTTTTGGATCCTCAAAATCTTCCAAACCAACCATCATCCCAGCGACAACTTCGACATCAAAACCAACTTTTACTCCTTCTACAAAATCAATGATTGCTGCCTCTACAAAACCAATGATTGCTGCCTCTACAAAACCTATGTCTTCTTCTCCCTCTGGTTCTGCATCTTCAACCTCAACCTACAAACTTCCATATTCTTCTTTGCCTGTCCTTCCCTCCCAACCTGATTATCCTCCTCCTTCTTTCGCTGGCTCTGACTCTTCACCTTCACATGCTTCTCCGCCTTTTATTCCTTCTGTCAGCGCTTTTCCTGCTCCGTCAACCTCCTTCAAACCTGATGACCAGTCTTTCACTCGTGCTCCTTCTGCTGCTTCCAATCCTGGCTCGACTCTCACAGATATAGATATTCCTCCTTTCAACGTCAACAACGAGCATGTTGCAAGAATTTTACTAAACATCTCAAGGCTCGAGAAATACATTGCCAAAAATATCAAGCTTAATGCAACCCAGAAATCATACACAGAGGAGAAATTTAAAGATATAAAGATTTCCTGTCACACTCTTGAAAGTAATGTCTCTCCTCCGTCTCCACGTTCTCGCCGTGCAAATACTGATGCTATCTCTGCACTCTCCAAAACAATCAACGATAATCTTTCTACTCTACAAAATAAATTGGATACTGGCCTGAAAGCTCTTTCATCTTCCATAACCAAAGAAATTCCCCTTCTTGTCAAGAATACGGTGCAACAAACTCTGAAAGGATCTGTTCCTCCTGGTGCTTCTGCCTCAACCTCCTCCTCTGCTCATCCTTTGACTGACCCAGCCGGGAACAGACTTTATTCAAGTATCCTCCTCCACGGGAAGGACAGGACAAAAGACAACGTTCAACTTAAAAAGGATCTATTTTCACTACCTTGCCCTCGGGGCATCAACATAAAAAACATTTCGACTCTTCCGAACGGTACCCTAAAGGTAACCTGTAAAAAGCAGAATCCAGGAAACCTGTTGCCGATCTTCCAAAACTCAGCAATTAAAGATAAATTTACCATTAAACTCCAGGAAGATCGAAAACTAGCTCTTATCATCTTCGGCGTTCCTTCAGACTTTTCAGAAGAAAACGTTAATGCACTTATTTGTCTAAACCATCCTACACTAAAACCTGGAGACATTCGAATCATAAAAAATTTCAACACCAGATCTGGTAGCCTGAACTGGGTGTTCCTAGTCGACCTCTCTACAGCTAACCGAATATTGGACTCGAAAAAACTGTTTCACCATTTCAAGTCCTACCTGGTGAAAAAATACATATCCCTAAAAATGTGTCATAAATGCCAGGGATACGGGCACGTCGCAAATTTTTGCCATTACTCCTAAGGCAACTGCAGCCACTGTACTCGCAGCGGCCATACTTTTAGAGACTGCAAAGCACGAACTCCAACATGTGTCAATTGCACAACCTCGAACGATCTGAACCCAAACCTACATTATGAAACTGATCATAACACGCACGATCGAAAAAACTGTAGAATTTATATGGCCGAAATGGCAAAAATTCGCTCCCTCCAGAGGGAGGCGTGAAAACTTTTATACAGATTTAGCTTTTTCATCTGTTTTCTTGTTCTATTTTAATATGTTTGTATTGCCTCTGTATATATGTTTTATTTATTTATTTATTTTTTAAAGCTTTGCCTTGGGGTTTCTTCCCCCCATCCGAGCCTTTTCCCTTTTTTATACTTCCTTTCTTGCCATGACTATTACCGGCATCCAGATTAACTTAAACCACTCTCTTTCCGCCCATTCAAATCTCTTTAAATTTGCAATAGACAACTCAATAGACTACGTATGTCTTCAAGAAACCTATATAAATCATAATTTAATTCTCTCCCCCCTCCTGGTGTTCGCCAATTTGTCTCCGTCTCCCAGAAGGCGGCTATTTTAATCTTTAATCCACTCTTAACAGTAAACTTTAAATTTAAATCATCTTCATCAATCTTTATAGAAATATTACTTCCCCAGCATCCCATCATTAATCTAGCTAGCATATATTTGCCGCCCCATGATAACTTTTTAACCCTTTTATCAGAAATAGATATCTTTGACTACCTGAACTCTAACTTTCTCCTTCTGGGAGATTTTAATGCCCGTGCTCGGATGTGGGGATATGGGTTCACCGACCAGAGGGGGTTGGACATGATTGACTTTTGCCTCAAAAACAATCTCATAATCTGTAACGATAAAAATTGTGGTCCAACTTTCGCTTCACACTCCGGAAATGGATTCCCCGACCTTTCTCTCATGAACTTTTCACTCTTCGATTCTCTTTTTAGCTGGGAGGTCCTCTCGAGTGATACTCTTAGCGACCATAAATATATTAAAATTACACTTAACCTTGACCCCCCCCCCCCTCTAATGATACTTTCTTTTTCAAAACTCAATACGGAATCGGTAAATTTATATATAACTTTAGAGCAAACTTAAATTTTCTCAATCCCCTTTTAGATAATATTCAAGACACTAACTCCCTAGATTCTTTTTTTAAAACTCTTATTGATATAACCCAAAATTGTGCCTTAAAATTTATTAGAAAGGAAAAATCAAAAACAATTAAAAATTTTTCCTGGTGGAATCCCACCCTCACAAAACATAGAAACTTCGTTACCGCCCTTTATAAGAGAGTCAAATCACTCGAGAGGAATTTTGCCCCTCCCGCCGAAATCTCTGCGGCCTTAATTCTTTATAAACAAAATAGAGCCAAATACAAATTACTGATTAAGAAAACAAGACTTGACTCCTGGAAATCTTTCTGCACAGGATGCAGCAAAACTTTCGGCTCTCAATTCAAATTTACTTTCCAGAAACACAAAAAATTTAATAACATTAATCTCCACTTCCCTGACTCCCCTTCCCTCAACCTTGGTGATACCCAACTGAAACGCTTGTTGGACCACCATTTTAAAGAAGATAAGGATTTTATAAACTTTCCTTCATTTACTTTCCTTCTGAGGGACTGGGGGTAGTTTCGGATGAAGAGCTTCTCATTGTCTTTAAAAATTTAAAAAATGGTAAGGCCCCAGGCCTTGACAATTTAGATTTCACAATTTGGAAGCAACTTTATAAATTTTTCCCTTCTTTCCTATCAAAAACTATAAATCTATGTTTTAAATTCTACCACTTTCCCTCTTGTCTCAAAAATGGCAACATTCTCTTCTTTAATAAACCTGGAAAGGACCCGTCTCAATGTTCTTCGTATAGACCCATTTGCCTCCTCCCGACCCTTGGTAAAATATTGGAAAAAAATTTCATAAATAAACTCAATTTTTGGCTTTCTTCTGAGGATGCTCTCCATCCCCTCCAATATGGCTTTAAGGAATTAACGAGTTGTGAGGACGCTGCTCTTGGGCTAATTCAAACCATTTCCTCCCACAAGTCAATACATTTTGTTTCTTTGACCACCGTGGACATCTGCGGAGCATTTGACAGTCTCAACTGGAACGTCGTGCCTCTTTCATTTTCAAAAATCAACCTCCCTCAGCCTTTTCAAAATTTCATTTTTTCATATCTTTTTAACAGAGAAATTTCACTCAACATAGGTAAATCACATATTACAAAACACATTTCTGTGGGCGCTCCACAGGGATCGGTTATATCCCCTTGCCTGGAGTATCTACTTTAATGACATTCTAAAACTCAACAACGATCTTTTTCACCTTCAGGCCTTCGCGGATGATCTTGCGGTGGTCACCTATTCATCCAACTTAAAAACACTACAACTTAATACCAATAACCTTTTAAACCTTATCTCATCCACTCTCACTGTTTTAAAACTTTCCATAGCTCCAGAAAAATGTAAATCAATTATCTTCAATAAAAAACCGCTCAAAAATCAGACAACGCCCTTCCTTCAAAATTCAAAACCATAAAATACCTACAACTAGACAACTCACCTTTCTTGGAATCACTATCGACGTTAATTTAAAATGGAGCTCCCACATTTTCAATCTTAGAGAGAAATGTTTTAAGTTCGCCAGCACCTTTGGGAGGGTGTCTGGCAATAACTGGGGTATAGATAAATCCTTTTTAAAAATCTGGTATCTTTCGGTCATCGAAAAGATAATCATTTTCGGCCCAGGAATTTGGGGACAAGCTTTGACTGGGGCTCAGGTCAAAAAACTTTTGTCTTTGCAAAGGATTTTTCTTCTCAAAATCTCTTCTGGTTTTCGGACTACTTCCAACATTTCTCTTTACTCTATAACTGGTATTCCCCCCATTCATTTTGTCATTAATACACAATTTAAAAAATATGCCTTCTGGAAACTCAGAACAAATCATTTTACCAACCCGTCTCTTCCCTCTCCCCCTAACTTTGACTTCAATCGCCCTTCCTCTTCTATCCCCCCTTCCCTTCGTATCGCTATCTGGCTCCCTTCGACCCCTCACTTTTTTCAGACATAAATATTTACACTGATGGCTCTACCATTGACGACAAAGTGGGTTACGCCATTTGCATATACAGGGGGGATAAACTTCAAAACATATATACTTTCAAACTCAACCTTGGGAACACAGTTTTTCAAGCTGAAATAGCAGCAATACACTTTGCTATCAACTGGGATTCTACAAATAATTTAAAAATAAATATTTTTTCAGATAGTCAATCCTCCATTTCGGCCCTTAACTCCATTAGAAACAAATCTGACTATCTTTCCAAAATTAAACTAGATGCAAATTTAAACAAACATTTAATAAACCTCTGTTGGGTTAAAGCCCATTCTGACATCTCGGGCAACGAGGCCGCCGATGAAAATGCAAAACTTGCTACCTCTTCAGGTACCCCATCTCCTTTACCTTTTCCCTACTCTCTGTTAAAAAAGCATTGTAAACTAGATATCTTAAACGCCTGGCATTCTTATCTAAACAACTACATTTCCCCTCGCACCCATGACCCAGCCAGAATTTTAAACTTTCTTCCCCCCCACGTAAACTTTAATTTCCTTTTAATGAACAAATATCTTATTTATTTCATCACGGGCCACGGCCCATTTTTGGATTACCATTATTTTTTTAAATTTAAATCAACCTCTTGCTGTTCCTGCGGTTCCTTTGGAGATGCAGACCACTACGTCTTTGCTTGCCCCCACTCTAAACCTTTGCATCTTTCTAAACCTTCCCCCGCTAATTCCGCGGCCTGGTTCTCGAGTGTCTGCTCGAATAAAACTTCAATTAACAAAATTAAAAACTGTGTTCTCATAGCGAGAGAAATATCCAACAAAATCATTTGAATAGCCTGAGAGCCATTGCTGCTTTTAACTTTTTCTCTGGTTGTTGATCCCCTTGGTTTTTACTTGCTCCTCCCCGGTGGTGCCGCTTTCCCTTTTATTTTGGTTTGCTGTGTTGTTTTGGTGTTGTGTTTTGTTTTTGATTACTGCTTTGTTTGTTTGCTGTTTTGTTTAGTTGTGTTTATTCTGGTGTTGTCGCCGGTTCTCTTCCCGGCCGTCCAATTAGATACTCAAGTCCTCTGGATGAGTCGGACGGTCTGGGTCTTCACACTCACACACACTCATCTGCTCTCAGAGGACACCTGGCCTATTACCAGAACATTGAAATTAAAAGTGAACTTATTGTAAAGTGGTGCAGCTTTTGCGAACTACAAATCGGGCCAAATGCTGGATCACATGGGTGCCTAAAGGTCAAAACAAAGAACACTGATGGAAGCAAGACAAACAATGAGAATGTCGTGCGAAAAAGTCATACAGACAGACCTAGAATCTGTTCCCAAATTGCTGGACCCTCGCACAGGAATGATGATGTGCAACATGAAACTGAAATTGATGATGAGTACATTGCCTGAACCTTTAAGGATGGATGGAAAAAACACTGCGACATGTCAAAGCATAAACTCAGTTCGTGTGCAACCGTCCAAAGTCTTAATGCACACATTGAACGTAACATCCAATGGCATGAATCAGACTATAACAGTGAATTCCCTGTGCTCCCACCGTCCCCCAACATACCAAAATCATCAAATTGCAACACCCTTTATCATACTGTCGAGAAAAGTAAAGTCCGCAACAGTAATTGTAGGGATGAAAGTATGTCTATTGTGGATGCCACTCATCTTGCTCCTGCTCCAGTTAGCAAGGAAGGTGAATCGAAACTCCTTCATTCATGCACACGTCCTTCGAGTGTTCCGAAAAAGAAAGTTTCATTCAAATCGGGGCCACTCCGCCCTGAAAATGCCACCACACGGACTCTGAGTGTGGGACGTCAAGAATCCGTCCAGTCCAAGACTACTGGCAATAAAACCATTAACACTTGCAAACCAAGCATTCCGACTAGTCGCACAGGACGAATCGATAAGCCTGCACAGAAACCCGTCGACAGGTCAGAACCTTACTGCCCAAATCAAAACCGACTCTCGGGAAATACACTTCACTTGGTGTTCCCAATAAATGAGGTCCTGTGCTGCACTCAAGCCGGCTGTGGTACCAGATTCCGTCTCAAGAATTGGTACACCAGTAAAAGTTCGCTTGTCCGCCATCTTAAGAGATCTCACAACCTACAAATTGAAAACATTAAGAGATGGTGTTCGTTATGCACATCGGAAAGCGGGCCGAGAATTAAAGCCCATGGCTGCCTTAGGAATGTGGATGCTGTGGTCTCCCATAACGAGGACCTAGGTTAACAGTGCACAAAGTGCCCCCGCACACTCCCAAGTAAGATGGCACTAAATGGCCACCGATTTCAACACAAAAAGGACGAGCTGAATGGAAAATTCAACCCGGATCATACGAATAAGAAGAAGATCTTAGTCGCTAACACGAATATAAATAATATAAATAATGTCAACAGCTTTGGAAATAATGTAATCACTGTAAATAATGAAAAAAGAATCATTAATGACACTTATTATGTCTGCACCTGGGAATAACTCCGAATCTGAACAGACAATCCATGGATTTGGGGATACACTGGCAGCCGAGTCGCGGACAGTGGCCGCTGACAAATCTGGTCGCGTGCTTGTCGAGAAAGACCTCGCCAAGCACATGATCCCTCTGGATACCAATGAACTTGCGAATTGGGCCAAATCCATCGAAAAAAGAACGAAGATAAACCGGAAAAGGAGAATCGAACTCCAATGCTTTTATTCCCAAAACAGAGACTTGGAGGATAGCGTGGATTTGCTACAACAAATGGAGTACTCTTCGTCTGGATCGGACTTCCTTTCGCACAAAAAGGTGCCGAAAAATAGGAAGGTGACCTACGAACCTTGTCCTGTGTCTCAACCGCCAACGTGACCTGCACACGGTGACAATGCTCGACTTCATGTCACTGAAAACAGTCTTCGGCAATGGAATAATGTGTCATTCGTCCACAAAAACCCGTTCTTGAAAATTACTTGAAAATTATATTGACAATGGAATCCATTGCTCTATGAACAACAACGTTGACTATAACGAGCCAGCTGTGCCGAATTCGTCACAAGATAAAAAGAAGAACAAACTAAGGGTAAAGCAAAAAGACAAAAGAGGAAACCGTGTCAAAGCTGGCACTGCGAATAGATCGCAGAACTCAGATGTATACACGGAGGGGGAATCAGCAAGCCAAATTTCGATTAATGACTTCGACCTCCTGCCAACTGAAGGACCTCCCGAACTGACTGACTTTGTTGAGAGCCTAGTTGAAAGCACGAGGATACGGTCCCCTAATGCGCCCGGACCTTTAGATGGATTTCTTACCCGCCTTGAACCTTTCTCTAACTCTGAAGTAGCAAATGACTGGACCCAACTCGAGTCCCTTGTCGATGAAATAATCACTGCTGCCGCTACACATGTCAAATTACCTGAACCTCTGGCATCTGCAACACAGGTTAAACCCAATGGCCAACTCAGTCACAAATCACTTCAAGCTCTCTACAGGAGAAATCGTAAACGTGCAATACGTTATATTATGAAAGAGCAGTCTGCATTTTGTGACTGGGAGCCCGCTGAGCTACAAGAGCACATGCAAAGGATTCAAAACACCGAATCAAGTACGTGCCTGGATATCTACATCAATAGATGCTTCAATGAATCCCAAAGAAGTGGCATCTGCATGGACCCCTTCACTTGTGAAGAGGTCCTTGTCAAATTAAAATCGTGCGAAAACTCTGCCCCGGGCCCCGACCGACTAACCTACAATCATTGGAAGTCGGCGGACCCTGAGGCGAAAGTGATAACACGAATATTCAATGCCTGCCTTACATCTAGGAAGATTCTGACCAAGTGGAAGATATCAAGAACCATCCTCCTCCACAAGGGTGGAGATAGAGACATCATCTCCAACTGGCGGCCCATTGCCCTCGGGTGCACGCTATCGAAACTCTTTGCGGGTTGTCTCGCGAAGCGGTTCGTCGGCTGGGCGGAGACCTTTGAGGCCTTTTCGAAGTGCCAAAAGGGTTTCCTGCCCTTCGACGGATGCTTCGAGAACAACTTCGTTATCGAGCAGAGACTGGCCCATGCCCGAGGAACCCAATCCGAAGTTTGCATTGCGTCCCTGGACATATCAAACGCGTTTGGGACAGTGGGCCACGATGTCCTTCTTGCCGCACTCCGTGCGATGGGAACAGGCGAAAAGTTTGTGGCGCTCGTGGGGGAAATGTACAAGGCCACAAAAACTGAGTACACGACTGACAAGGGTATTACTGAACCCGTTGAGATAGTCCGTGGGGTGAAGCACTTAGCGGGCTTTTATTCAACGCTTGTCTTGACCCGATACTTAACAAAATCCAAGGTAACATCGATGAGCACGTTGCATTAGCGTACGCTGATGATGTGATACTCATCGCCGAGAGCCCAGATGAACTACAGCAGCGCATTGACAACTTTACCTTTGAAAGCGGAAGAATTGGGCTTAAGCTAAATCCCAAAAATGCTTTTCCCTTCACCTCTCAGGGAAAACTCCCGTTGGAATACGAGACACTAAATTCAATGTATTGGGAACGACAATCAAGGCCCTGGAAGACGGCGAACCTGCTCGCTTTCTGGGTAAGCCAATCGGCTACTGTCTATCTGCATCCAACAAAACTGTTGAGCAGTTCAAGGACGACGCAACAAAAATTATGCAGTCTAACCTCGCCCCCTGGCAACGGATAGATGCGGTGAAGACTTTCTTGTACCCATCTTTTCTATATGCCATGAGGACGGGGCAGCTGACGAAATCAGCATGGAGCAAAGTTGATCGACCCCAATTAAACAAAAGCTGCAAATTCACGCGCACACGGCATAAGAAAGCGAGAGCATAAAAACAAGCGTGCAATCACCATGGACGCAGAGAACGAAGGCCCATCGGTTTAATGTGGAATGCCCCCCCTTCTACATTAAACCGATGGGCCTTCGTTCTCTGCGTCCATGGTGATTGCACGCTTGTTTTTATGCTCTCGCTTTCTTATGCCGTGTGCGCGTGAATTTGCAGCTTTTGTTTAATTGTTTAGTATCTTAATATTGTGCTCCTTGTAGGCTTTCCGCCGATACTTGTGGTTTTTGGCTACGACGTCTCGTTGGTGAGAAATCGTTTTTTATAAATTTAAAACATTCCATTTCATTGTTCTTCAACGGCTATGCAATTGTAATGAGAGAATCTTCTAAAGTGCTCAAATTGAGCACTTTATACACCTGTTAATCCTTTAATGTTTGTATTATTTTGTTATTCTAAGTATATATATATGTTATATAATGTCTTGTGATTGTATATTGATCATCATTCCCCCCCCCCCAAAAGTTAAATTTGGTTGTGTATTTTACATTTTAAAAACTGTCAGTTTTCATGTTTTTTACTTTCGGTTCTCCGCTTCCCCCCTTTTTCTATGTTGGACTCTGTCCTGGCCCTGTACTTCGTTTTTCCCGTCCCCTTTTTTGGTAGTGTATCCTCCCGGTTGTCATCTTTTTCCCCTGGGTTCCTCTTCTTCTGTCATTGCAGTTGGTAAATAATTTTATATTCAAATCTTTGGTTCCTTATTAACTTCAAGCATTTGTATCTTAACATGGGATTTCCCATTTAAAAACTTTACAATTTTTTAAAATCTTCATTTTTTATTTTATTTTGTTCCGTCCCAGCATTCTTCCATCCTGGCTCCTTTTCTTTTTGGATTTTTTTTTCAGACCGGTTTCGACCTTTTTTTGTCATTTCTTAGTCATTTCTGTCACGAAACTGTTATCTGAATCTCAGTAACGCTACTCATCCAATGCTTCCTTGTGACATCCTCTTTCAAGTTTGACGCATCATTTTGCTTCTTCGAACTGACATCCAGTTTCAAGATATTCCCTTGCACTTCATTATGCCCTTCAATTTTGTTTGTTTCTGATTCTTGTGTATTTCTTAACTATGGCTGCTCTCCTATATTATAATCTTCAACTTTTAGAATATATTACATATGGTGCATTTAAGATGTATTTTTTGACATCTCCGATAAATGAGAAATGCTATCTTGGATTTTAAACAAATTTTCCCTCTACATAATATTGCATATAAAGTGTAGCTTAATATTGTATTATAAGTGTTTATTTTATACTGTATACTTGATATAACCCCAAAATGGATGCAAATGAATATTCTCCCTCCCCTGCGGACTTTCCCCCATTGCTTCCTAAAATTGTACTTACGCCTCTCTCTTTGAACTTGGAAAGAACTGAACCTACAGAAACTATTTCAATAATCAGTCCATCAAATCCTATTGAGAATACACCGACTTCCGGTGGTTCTGGAATCAGACTTTCTAACTTTAAAAGTGTACCTCGTACCTCTCAAGTGTATGATTCTCCACTGTTCTCCTCTACTATCCTGCCTCCTCGCCTACCTCGACACTCTACATCTTCTACATCCTCCTCTTCAAGTTCTGCCCGTACTCCCTTGGACCCATGCAAATCTACAAAAACCTCTTCAAAACCTATTTCTACTTCTACACTCAGACCAGCATGGACATCTACAACTAAAACCTTTTCTACACCCTCTTCAAAGCCATCTGCTCCTGCCTCTACAACCTCCCCTGCAATTACAAGATCTGCTCTAGCTTCAACCTGCTTCTAAGCTCAATTTTCTCTTCCCACCCTTCCGGCCAGTTCTTCGGATTCTTCTCCCGTTCCGGCTTCTCCTGCTTCCTCCGCCGTCCAGGATTCTTCTTCGACGGTTCCTGCTCCTGCACCTCCTGTTGTCCTGGTTTCCTCTTCTTCGGTTGCTCCTGCTTCTCCATCGGCCTTACCAGGCTCTTCAAAATTTTCTGATCCTCCTTAAACTCCAGCTCCTTCAAACTTTTCTAGTCCTGGCTCTAACATTACAGACAATGATATCTCACACTTTAATCTTAACAACGAACATGTGGCCAAGATACTTCAAAACATTATCAGACTGGAGAAGTACTTCGCTAAAAACATTAAACTGAATGCTACCCACAAAGCCTATACGGAGGATAAATTTAAAGAAATCAAAATCTCATGTCATACCCTTGAAAGCAACGTGGGATCTGTTCCTTCTCCTCGCTCCCGCCCATTGCGTGTGGATGCTGAAGCATTTTCTAACTTATCCAAGAAACTCCGGGAAGATTTTTCTACACTTCAACATAAAATCGACAATGATTTAAAATCTTTTACATCTACTATCCTTAACCATTTCGCGACGAGTGGCACGCCCACGCGCCAGCTGTGAAGTTGCATTCAAGGACGAACGGCACTCCCGCGGGCCGGAGGAAATTTTACCCTAAAGGACGACTGGCACGTATGGGTGTTTCTATGTGGAACGTTTTAGTTTGAATGTATTTGTCTCCTAGATGGCGCTAAATGCCCGTGGAAGCAACTTAAATGTATTTTGTAGATGTTTGACCTTGGCACAAGGAGAATCCAATGAATTATTTCTCCATTTGGAGCGGTGAAACACATGGTTCTGTAAAGTAAACATAGCACTTCTCATAGCATCAACAATTTTATAATTGAGTTCCGGGTCTCGTTCTGATTTTGTCTTTTATTGATTTGGTTGTTGAATTAGAGGAATATAAGAGAGGTTTTTTTTTTGAGTGGGTAGGGGTGAGGGGGGGGAGGGTAAAGGAATGTGCGGCAATGAAATGATTAGGTTATTTATGTTCTCATGGAAAGGAAGGCTGGGATTTCGTTAATATATCCCATCGAAAAGGTCCAGATATGGAATAAAAATATATAAATCGTCAGAATCGGAATGAGGCCATAAATGGAATTTCCTTGTGTATACTGGAAAGGACACGGGATTATCAAGCTCTGATGGTGGGTATGGAGAACGCGTTGTGAAAACACTTCTAAGTGAACTTTCAGGAAAAGGATATACTTTGTATTTGGATAAATTTTTTACCTCTCCTGTACTTGCAAAGTATTTGTTGTCTAAGAATACACATATATGTGGTACAGTTTTAAAAAATCGGAAGGACATGCCAAAGAATTATCCATCTGTACCTAAAACTAAAATTTTTAATATTTTGATAAAAGAAAATTTGAATAAAAAATATACATCAAATAGAAAATAAGTATTTCCTTTCTTCCTGAAAAAAGTAGAATGCTGTGTTGAACGGGTGATTTTTAGTGAATTTTTTTCGAGAGTAAGGCTTAGCGCAAAAGAGTAGCCGTCTTTTACGCACATTTCGGAAACGAAGCGCTTCGTCCTTTGGGCCACGGTAGTTTCGGAATGCCGCCGTCCCGAAAGGGTTAAAGAAATTCCTTCTCAGGTTAAAAACTCTCTGCAACAGTCTATCAAAAGAAGTGGATCATCTTTTGCTCCTTCTTCGGGCTCTTCTGCTCATCCTACTACTCTACCTGGTCCCTCCTCCCGCCAATTCTCTAGTGTTCTTCTTCAGGGATTGGACCGCACCAAAGATAATCTCCAACTTAAGAAAGACCTCTGCTCTCTTCCTTGTCCGGAAGGTGTCAATATTAAAAACATTTCAGCGTTGCCAAACGGAACTCTCAGGGTTGTCTGTAAAGAAGATAACCCTGAAAAATTGCTCCCGATCTTTCAAAACTCTGCTATCAAGAGTAAATTTACTATCCGGGTCCAAGAGGAGAGAAAGAAAGCGCTAATGATCTTCAATCTGCCTTCTACATATAGTGAGGAAAATGTGAAAGCTCTGCTGGTCATTAACCACCCTTCATTAAAGGAAGATGACATTAGAATCCTTAAAAACTTTTCCACCAGAACCGGAAACACTAACTGGGTGATTCTCATTAATACAACTATAGCTAATCAAATACTCGAAACAAAGAAACTCTTCCATCACTTTAGGTCTTTTCAGGTCAAAAACTATATTGCCCTTAAGATTTGCCATAAATGTAAAGGCTATGGACATGTAGCAAACTCTTGTCATCATGTCACTGGAAATTGTAGCCATTGCACCCGCAGTGGCCACACGTTTAAAGAGTGCAAATCACGTACTATTACTTGTGTCAACTGCACTACTGCAAACGATGATAATCCTAGCTTGAGATATAGAACTAACCATTCAACATATGACAAAAAGAATTGTCAAACTTACATAGCTGAAATGGCTAGGATAAGAAAGCTACAAAATGAGGCTTGACCCTCCTCTTCCTTTTGATTTCTTTTTCTTATGTTATAATTGTATCTTTACATTTTGTTTTTGTATTTTGTGCACTGTATTATATGTTTTATGTTGCTTCCCACTCCGAGCTTCCCCCCTTTTTTTTTTCTTTTTTTTTAAATTTTTTACTCTTTTATGAGTTTTTCCAGCATTCAAACTAACGTAAATCACTCACTCTCTGCTCACTCTTCTCTCTTTAAATTTGCCATAGATAATTCAATCGATTTTGTATGCTTGCAAGAACCATACGTTAACCATAATTTAATTCTTTCTCCCCCTCCTGGGGTTCGCCAATACTCTTCCACTTCACAAAAGGCGATTATCCTAATTTTCAATTCTCAACTTACAGTAAACTTTAAATATAAGTCACTATCTACAATATTTATAGAAATCTTATTACCACAACTTCCACCACTCAACCTTGCAAGCATATATTTCCCCCCTCATGATGACTTTACCACTATGCTCTCAGAAATCGAAAATTTTAATTATTTTAGTGATAATTTTCTCCTCCTTGGAGATTTTAACGCCCGTGCCCGGATGTGGGGATACGGATTCACCGATCAGAGGGGACTTGACATGATCGATTTTTGTCTTAGAAACAACCTTGTCATCTGTAATGATGTGAAATGTGGTCCAACTTTTGTTTCACATTCAGGAAACGGTTTCCCTGATTTATCACTCATTAACTTTTTACTTTTTGATTCCATTCAGAGCTGGGAGATTCTCTCAAGTGACACTTTGAGCGACCACAAATACATTAAAATTACCTTTAACCTTGACCCTCCCTCTGATAATACTTTCTTTCTAAAAACTCAATACGGCATCGGTAGATTTATCTACAACTTTAAAAATCATCTTTGTTCTCTTAACTCTCAATTAGACAAAATTCACGACATAACTTCCCTAGACACATTTTTTAAAACTTTAATTGAATCAATTCAAAACTGCGCTTTTAAATATATCAGAAAGAAGAGATCCAAAACTATTAAAAATTTCACTTGGTGGAACTCAACCCTCTCAAAACAAAGAAACTACGTTACTGCCCTTTACAAAAGAATACGATCACCTGAGAGAAACTCTGCCTCTCCCGAAATCATCTTAACTGCAAAAATTCTTTATAAACAAAATAAAGCCAAATATAAAATACTTCTCAAAAAAACCAGATTGGAATCCTGGAAGGCTTACTGCACAAAATGCAGCGAATCTTTCGGCTCTCACTTCAAATTTGCCTTCCAGAAACATAAAAAGTTCAATAACTGTTGCGCCTACGAACTCCAGGCGAGCTACTATAGGTGACTCTAAAGTGGACTGTATAAACTCTCAAAGCTGAAAACTTAACAACTTTTATTTACAGCATTTTTACAGAGTGACGGAAAGGCCGTCGTACATACATGCATCTATGATTACATCTCAAGAACTTATAATGCTTCCGGCGCTTGCGCATTGAATACTGTCAGTCGCTACGCCATCTAGCGATGTACGGGTTACGTAACACTCCCCGCCGATTGAAATTACATAATTTCAATATAATGCACACAAGAATTTCATAATACACTACAATTTATATGAATATGCAATAAATAATCACTCAACAGGAATAATACAAACATTTCTTACACTTCTTTTCAAAATTCTACCGTTAGGCAGGCGCAAATTCACTATTCTTACTTTTCCGTCTGCACCATGCAAAACTTGAGTAATTCTACCCGTCATCCATCTTGTGCTCGGTAGATTCTCCTCTTTAATTAATACTAGTGTACCTTCTTTTACATTGTCTTTACTAAACTTCCATTTATTACGCTCTTGTAAATTATTTAGATAATCGCGTTTCCATAACTTCCAAATTCCCTGCGTAAACTTAGTTACTCTTTGCCATTTTGAAAGTCTATTTTCGCTAATCTCAATAAGTTGAGGTTCAGCAATAGACGTAATAGATCTACCTATTAAAAAATGACCTGGTGTCAAGATTTCAAAATTGTCAAATTCCGAAGATAAGGGTGTAAGGGGTCTTGAATTCAGTACACCTTCTATTTCTGAAATTACTGTTAGAAATTCTTCAAGGGTGAGATTTGCGTTACTGATTACGCGCTTTAAGTGAAATTTAAAACTCTTTACTCCGGCCTCCCAGAGACCACCGAAATTCGGGGATTTTGGGGGAATAAAATTCCAGTCTATACCTTCATCAGTGAAGTAATTTGCCAAAGTTTCATCTGGTGATTTTACCAGTTGATATAATCTTTTTAATTCTGTACTAGCCCCTACAAAATTTTTAGCATTGTCCGTAATTATTTTAGCACATTTGCCTCTTCTACCAAAGAACCTTTTTAAACTAGCAATGAAGGAATTTGAAGTTAGATCCGTAACAAAGTCCAGGTGTACAGCTCTTGTGCACAGACAAACAAATATGGAAACATAAACTTTGTTGAGCACACCCTTTCTTTGGTTTTTGAATTTTAGGTAAAATGGACCACAGAAATCGATCCCAGTAACGTTAAAGGGGTAAGTAGGTACGACACGTTCTCTTGGCAGATTGTCCATAATTTGATTAGCTAAAACAGGTTTGTTCTTGAAACAAATTACACATTCATGTATTACTTTCCTACAAAGATTTCTTCCATTAATTGGCCAGAATTTTTGTCGAACATGATACAAAAGTGATTGTGGACCAACATGTAAGTACTTTAAATGAAAATATTTCAAAATAATTAAGGTAAATGGACCTTTGCTTGGTAAAATTATGGGAAATTTGGAATTGACACTTAAATCTGAATGCGACAATCGACCGCCTACTCTTAACACATGGTTTTCGTCTGAAAAACAGTTTAAAGTACTTAATTTACTGTTACCTAGGGCAGGCTTACCCTTTTCGATCTGCTTGATCTCTTCTACAAACTCACTTTGTTGGATCAATTTCATCAAGAAGATCTCTGCAGCAGCTGCCTCTTTAAGCGTAAGATGACCTCTCAGCTTAGCTGCCTTTCTTGAATTATTTATAAATCTAAATACATAGCTCAAAATACGAAGAATTGTTATATAATTATTGCTAGCATTAAGAATACAATCTAAAATGGATTTTTGATTAGAATGAATTAAAGTTATTAAAGAGTCATTGTTACAATCTGAATGTTTTTGTAGTTCTTTAGAATACTCCCCTTCAGGAACAATTGTCTCCTCATCACTTTTTGGAAAGTCAGCTTTCACTAAAAAGGTAGGTCCGTGCCACCACATTGCACTTGTTAGAAGAGACGAAGCACTAATTCCTCTAGTCACTAAATCTGATGGATTGTCCTTGCTAGAGCAATAGGACCAGGAATTTTTGTCTGTTAGCGATTGTATTTCGTTTACACGATTGGCAACAAAAGATTTCCACTTTCTGCTTGAACCCTTGATCCAGAATAATGTGATCTGGGAATCTGTCCAAAAGAATGTAGTTAACGGTTTTTTCCTATCTATAATTTTCTTGACTTCACTTGTCAATCGTGCAGAAAGCAAAGCACCGAGCAATTCCATTCTCGGTATGGAAATTTTCTTTAGAGGTGCGACTCGACTTTTAGAGGCAACAAGATTCACAACAACACGGTCCTTGTATTTGAATCTTAAGTAGACTACTGCACCGTATGCCTTTAAGCTGGCGTCACTGAAGCTATGTATTTCAACTTCACAAAAGTTCGAAGAATGGAGAATTACTCTTGGGATCTGAAGCTCAGATAGTTGTGATATTTCTAAATACCAGTGTATCCATTTTTCCTTGATATCGATTGGAAGTTCAGCATCCCATGCAATTTTCCTAAACCACAATTCCTGAAACAGGCACTTTAATCTGATAGTGTATGGTGTCAAAAGTCCGATTGGATCAAATATTCTTCCCGCAGTTTGTAACAGGAAACGCTTGGTACACTTTTTCTGAGTTAAGAATTCTAATAAATTATTTACGTCCATCGTAAGGTAATCTTGTTGAGGGTTCCATGACATTCCTAGGACTTTATGCGAATTGGTTCCCGAACTATCTGATGAATGAAGGGGATGGATGTTGAATCCTTCTTCTTTCCACTTATGCATTAGGCATGGTTCATTACTGATCCATTTTCTTAAAGACATTCCGGCAGAATCCATGATCATTTCTGCCTCACGAGAAACTTCAAATGCCTTAGTGACGTTGTCCACGCCTGCTACCAGGTCGTCTACGTAGAAACAAGTGTCAAGGATTTGGGTGGTAACTGGATAGTTCTCGCGAAACTTTTTGATATGTTCCTTGATCGTGGCGGCTAGCAAGAATGGGCTAGCATTCACCCCAAAAAGTACTCTGTTGAATCTATATATTTGTATATTCACGTTGTCACTCTTAATCAATTTATCATTGGTAAACAGGAATCTAACCGCGTCTCTGTCTTTTTCAGCTAGGGAAATCTGTAGAAATGCCTTTTCGATGTCAGCTACAAAAGCAATTTCGTTTAACCGAAAATAAATTAGTAAATTGAATATGTTGGGATGTAAGTTCGTGCCTGACCACAAACAATCATTAAGAGACAAGTGTCCAAGCTCATGTGAACTTGCATCAAAAACGATTCTAGTTTTGGTTGTAAGACTATCCTTTCTAAAAACTGCTTGATGCGGTAGGTAGAACACTGGTTTGTTAACCGGTTTAGTTGTATCTTGCACTTTTTCGATGATTCCCTGACTTAAATATTCTTCTAAAATTTCATGATACTGCTTAAGTAAAGCTTTATCACGTTGTAATCGTTTTGTAAGATTTTTAAATCTCCTTTCTGCGACACTCAAGTTATCACTTAACTGTTTCCAATCTTTCTTCCAGGGGAAGGAAACCTCATAACGTCCTTTCTTGAAGCTCACTGAATCTTTGAATATCTCTAAAGCTTTGTCTTCATCATTGCATTTAGGATCATCTTTTATTCCTATTGACTCAAGTTCCCAAAATTTTCTTAACTCTATCTCCACTGGATCTCGCGCGAAGTGGCAATGAAAATTGTTTAAAGTCCCCACATCTTTAAGTGTTCCCGTCACGATCCACCCGATCTCTGAGTTTTGTAGAATTATCGATTCATTTTTTAACTTAATCTGATTGCTCATTAATAACTCATAAAACAGCTCTGCTCCTAACAAGGCGTCAATTTTCCCTGGTTTGTGAAAATGGGGATCAGCATAAGTTAAGTTACGCGGGAAACTAATCTTAGATATATCAAGAGGTTTTGAAGGAACTAAATCTGTAACTTTTGGAACTATGAGTAAATCAACATTTCTTTTAAAGCTTCCATTTTCGTTAGAGATTAACGCAGAAACTTTTCTTTTTACTGTCAAAATAGCGCCATTCAACCCCGATACGGGTGCGTTTATTACTTCCTTTTTCAATCCCAATAAATCAGCTACTTCACAACAAATAAAGGATATTCGAGAACCTGCATCCAAAAGAACGCGAATTGGTCTTAATGAGCCATTTTGATCTTTAATATAAACTACTGCAGTGGATAATAATATATATCCCTTTCCAGTGCTCGAATACAAACAATTTCTACTCGCGAAGGAAGTGCCAGCGTCGGTTTCACTTTTAATGGCGTCAGTTGAGGCTATAAGCTCCGCTTGTCTGGGAATGTATAATGACTCTCTGGAAGTTGAAAGGTTCGATTTTGGGCTTTCTGGTTTCACAAAATTATCTATATGAATCAAGGAGTGATGACGTTTCCCACAGAATTTACATTTTTTCTCATTTGTGCATTGGGCTACTTTATGAGGTTCAAGGCAATTATAACATAATTGTTTCCGTTTAATTTCATTAGTTCTCTCTGGCACAGATAATCCGTGAAACGTTTTGCATTTATAAATTGGATGGTTATCCTTACATATTGGACAGTTAAATTTAATGTTTGCTTTTATCATTAAGCTTTTATGTCTGGGAGAGAATTCAACTTTTGATTTTGTAGCAAAAGGAATACGTTGGATGTTTTCTAACACTTGACTTCTTTTTTGCAAAAGATGTATAAATTCTTCCCAATCTGGGAACTCTGTTGTTTTTAACGACATCTCGTATTGTTTACGAGTTTCGCGATCTAGCTTCGAAGTAATGACGTTAATTAACATTATCTCAGTTAATTTGTTTATTTCAAGGTTGAGAAGATTTAGCCCTCGTAAATGATTCAATATCATATCAACGAACTTGTGCAGTTCTTTTCCCGATTCATGAGTAATTATCTCTAAATTCAAAATTGCATTTATATGAGTGTCTGCGATAAATCGCTTATTTTCATATCGTTGCTCCAATTCTTTGAACAGTGATTCAAACGTTTCGTCTGTTGTCTGTATTTGTTTCGCTTCTCCTTTAAGCGACGCTTGAAGATAGTGAAGTTTTCGTTGCTCATTTAAATGTTCATTTGTTGTAATTAAACTATTAAACTGCTTTTTGAAGTTACTCCAATCTTCATAACTGCCCGCAAAATTAGGCAATAGTATCTCTGGCAGCTTAATCAAAGAATTTGATTTATTTACCTTCGCTTCCGATTTGACAGGAACTTTCGAAAGTAAATAGTTTACACGTACCTCTAAAATATCCAGTGAGGATTCCAGTTCTTGTAGCTGCTCGAGCGCATCCCCGAGCTCCACATCGTCAGGTAAAGTGCAGTATCCCGTTTCTAATTCTTCTATCGAAGATTTAATAGAACGAATCTTTGTAAATTGATTATCTAAGACAAACTTCGCATCCTCTCTATCCGAATCGTAACTGGTGAGGAAGCCTTGTACTCTCGTAACTCTTGCTTTAAAGTACCGCGTGTGCGGTTTAGTGCTACGAGGTTCATTTCGATTTCAATTTATTATCCTCCGTCTCGTTACGACCAAACTGTTGCGCCTACGAACTCCAGGCGAGCTACTATAGGTGACTCTAAAGTGGACTGTATAAACTCTCAAAGCTGAAAACTTAACAACTTTTATTTACAGCATTTTTACAGAGTGACGGAAAGGCCGTCGTACATACATGCATCTATGATTACATCTCAAGAACTTATAATGCTTCCGGCGCTTGCGCATTGAATACTGTCAGTCGCTACGCCATCTGGCGATGTACGGGTTACGTAACAATAACATTAATCTTTATTTCCCTGACTCTCCCTCCCTCAACTATGAAAACAAGCTGAAACGATTGTTGGACCACCACTTTAAATTTGATACGGACTTTAACGATTTTCCAAGCTTTGATTTACCTTCTGTTGGGTTGGGGGCTGTCTCGGATGAAGAGCTTTCTGTAATTATTAAAAACTTAAAAAATGGAAAAGCTCCAGGTCTTGACAACCTGGATTTCACGATCTGGAAACAACTTTTTAAATCTTTCCCTTCCTTTTTTTCTAAAACTATTAATCTATGCTTTAAATTTTGTGATTTCCCCACCTGTCTCACAAACGCTAATATCATCTTTTTTAATAAACCCGGTAAAGATCCCACCCTTTGTTCTTCCTATCGCCCAATTTGTCTCCTGCCCACCCTCGGTAAAATCCTAGAAAAATTTTTCATTAATAAACTAAATTTTTGGCTATCCTCTGCAGGAGCTCTTCATCCTTTGCAATTCGGCTTTAGGGAACTTTCTAGTTGCGAAGATGCAACCCTCAGGCTGATTGACAACATATTAACACATAAATCAAAACACTTTGTATCTCTGACCACCGTGGACATCTGCGGAGCCTTTGACAACCTCAATTGGAACATACTACCACAAAAATTATCTAATATTCAACTTCCACCAATATATCAAAACTTTATATTTTCCTATCTTTATAACAGACAGATCACATTTATTAATGGTTCTTCTCATATTACTAAATGTATTTCTTCCGGTGCTCCGCAGGGTTCGGTCCTATCGCCCACTTTGTGGAGCATTTATTTTAACGATATTTTAAAACTCAACAACGAACTTTATTACCTTCAGGCCTTCGCAGATGATCTTGCGGTGGTCACTTACTCTACAAATTTAAAAACACTTCGCCTTAACACTAATAATCTACTTAATCTAATTTCGTCCTCCCTTACTGCCCTTAAACTTTCCATAACCCCAGAGAAATGTAAATCAATCGTGTTTAATAAAAACAGGTCCAAAATTAGACAACGCCCATCATTCAAAATCCAAAACGTTAGAATCCAAACTACCAGACAATTAAACTATCTAGGCATCACGATTGATGACAATTTAAAATGGAGTTCACATATCTTTAATCTCAGAGAGAAATGCTTCAAGTATGCCAGCACTTTTGGGAGAGTGACTGTCAATAACTGGGGTGTTGATAAATCCTTTTTAAAAATTTGGTATCTTTCGGTCATCGAAAAGATAATCACTTTCGGCGCGGGAGTTTGGGGAAAAGCATTGACTGGGGCCCAGTTCAAAAAACTTATCTCTCTTCAAAGGATTTTTCTTTTAAAAATTTGTTCTGGTTTTAGGACTACTTCCAACATTTCTCTCTTCTCTTTAACTGGTATCCCCCCTATTCACTTAGTTATAAATTCCCTTTACAAAAAATATACCTTTTGGAAACTTCGCGTTAACCTTTTTTCAAATCCTGCTCCCCCCCCCCCTCTCCTGAAAGATTTGACCATAATTGCCTCTCTTCTAGCATTCCTCCTTCGCAGCGAACCATAAACTTTTCTCCCCTTAACCCTCTTAACTTTTCAAACATAAATGTTTACACAGATGGTTCGTCAATTGAAGACAACACAGGCTACGCCATTTGCATTTTTAAAGAAAACACTCTAGATGAAATTTTTACCTTTAAACTTGACCATGGGAACACAGTTTTCCAAGCAGAAATTGCTGCCATCCATTTCGCTATAAATTGGGCATCTTCCAAAAACATAAAAATAAACATTTTCACTGATAGCCAATCTTCAATTTCGGCCTTTAATTCCATCAAGAATAAATCCTTTTATCTTTCCAAAATTAAAACTAATGCCAATCTTAACAAACACTTAATTAACCTTTGCTGGGTTAAAGCTCATTCCGACATCTCGGGTAACGAGATCGCAGACAAAAATGCAAAACTTGCTACAACTTCAGACTCTCCTACTATCTTACCCTTCCCTTATTCTCTTCTCAAAAAACATTACAAACTTCATATACTTAATAATTGGCGATCCTACTTAAACGACTACATCTCCCCCCGTACTCACGATCCCGCTAGAATTATAAATTTTCTCCCTTTAGTAAACTTTAACACACATATTACCAATAAATATTTAATTTACTTTATTACGGGCCACGGCCCATTTCTTGATTATTTATTTTCCTTCAAATGCAAATCTACTTCCTGCTGCCCTTGCGGTGCTTTCGGCGATGCCGACCATTATATTTTTTCTTGTCCGTCAACTAAAGCTTTTCACCTTCGTAAACCTTCCCCTTCAAATTCTGCGATCTGGTTCTCGAGTGTCTGCTCTAACCCTTCTTCCATTAATAAAATAAAAAACTGTGTTCTCATTGCGAGAGAAATCTCAAACAAAATTACATAATCAGCCTGGGGACTCTCTGCTTTTAATATTTTCTGATCGGTGTCTCCCGGTGTTTTGTGTCCTTTTGCTCGGTGGTATCGCCCTTTTGTCTCGGTGGTGTCGTCTTTTTGTATTACTTGTCCTGTTACCCTGTTTGTGTTGTTTGTTTGTCTTGGTTACTTGTAGTACTTGTTAAGTGTGGTTTTTTAGGTGTTGTGTTTTTGGTGTTGTATTTTACCTTTGATACTTTCAAATGTTCCTTATTATTTTAAATAATCACAACATCTGTCATGAAGATTTATCTAATAGCTAATGTCTCATCCTTGTCATCCTCATCTGTGATTTCTTCTATATATATCATCAAAATGTTTTAAATTTCCACCATGTGAACCTTTGCTAGACACCTGTAAAATATACCATCATCTGTTTTCAAGTCACCAACCTTGTATACAACTTTTGTGTTAATATCATCTGTAAATTCCTGTAAAAATTTTTTAATGATTAATAAATGTTGCTATGGACCGTTGGACGAGGGCCATTGCTGAAGTTAGTTTCCGCTAACTCCTTTCCCGGCCGTCCAAATAGATGCTCAAGTCCTCAGGACGAGCCGGACGGTCTGGGTCTTCAACATTAAACCGATGTTAAAATCCACACTTTACCTCCCAACCTCTGCCTCAAATGAATATCTATACGGCGATAGGTCAATGGGCCTGATCGGAGTACCGATAGCCGCTGAAGACTCCGACATTGCCTATGTTGACGGAGCCTTCAAGCTGTTGGACTTTGATGATCAGGCCGTAAGGGAGCTTGCCTGGACAGAACTGCGAGAAGTCGTCATGATCAGAACGGGAAAAAATGAGCCAGACTTCACTGACCTTGAGGCGTACCTCTCAGGCGAGAACATGCCTCACGAGGGGAGAACCAAGAGCATTTGTTCAAGCGCTCGAATGGCCTCAAGAAGACTGGGCATCGAATGGGCCTTTTTTACAGATGGGACGGTTCAAATTCTTTACGAAAACGAAGTCATCAAGAAAAAGCGTACCATCTTTAAAAAATTACAAATGCTGTCCAGAAAAAAGAAGGGGAGAAAACTGCAAAAACTCCCTCATCAAGGAAGAAGTATACACTGTGTGGCTGCGGCTAAAGCAAGCGCACACTTTCTGACAGGGGGGAGCTACACCAGGTTCGCCGACTGGAGATTTATCCACAAGGCGAGACTGGGGTTAACCCCCCTAAATGCATACAAGAGGGATGTCCCGGAATTCGCGAAGCTTTGCAGGAAGTGTCACGAGTATCCGGAATCTCTGGCCCACGTGCTCTGCCACTGCAAAACCAATATGCCGACCATCACAAGAAGACATAATGACCTCCTTAATAGAGTGATACTGGCGGCACGTGGGAGATGGCAGATTCTGTCCATCAACCAGAGAGCGGATAGCTCGCTGATGCGACCTGACCTTGTCCTTAGGAAAGGAAACGCAATTCAAGTCATTGACGTAACTTTCACTGCAGAAAGTGGACCTGACTCCTTCAAAAATGCCGGGTACGAAAAGCGGAAAAGTACCAGCGCGTGGTTGAATACTATAAGGAAAGAGGATTCTCCGACACGCGAATTGATGGCATCGTGATGGGACCACTGGGTACCTGGGACCCTGCCAATGACCGTGTGATGCTCAGGGTGTGCTCCCGAAAGTACCTGAAACTGCTTAGACAGCTTGCTGTTAGTGATGCAATCAGGTCCAGTCGGGACATGTACATCGAGTTCATCACTGGCTGGAGGCAGATACCAGGTATCGGTGGCAAGGATTATAGAGCCATCAATGCTGAACTCGTTGCAGAACACAGCAGTGGAGACAACTTTAATTCCGCCCCACTTGATGAAACTGGATTGAACGAAGACGAAACAGAATATGATCTAGTTGATGAAGAAGAGATCGCAAATACCTGGGGTGAAACTGACTGTCTTGAGGACTTAACTCATAGAATGGAATTCCACAATGAACTGAACGCTCTACTACTAAATGGCAGACTCTGTAATGAAATAGAGGAAAATGAAAGTGGAAAAGATGATCATACGCCCACACCCTCTAATGAATGCCTGTTAGTTAACCCTCGGCACTCAAAAAGTGACCTCTCCATAACTGGAAATAACTGTACAAATATACAAGGCAGAAACAGTCAATATGAGGATATACAACCATGTACAAATGTAAATAACATATATAATATTCCGAATGTTCAGTGTAATAGTAATGATCATAATCCAAATGGTGCTACCATTATAAATAGTATACATAGGGAGCTAACACTTGAAAATAAGGCTGACAGCCCACACCCTGGTTATGAAACTACACCCGGAAGCTCTGCTCAGTGCACTGGCAACAACGATAATCGACAATGCACTGTGGCTGCCGAAAACTGTCTTGCCACAAACAGCGAGATGAAAAGCGTTGAACATAAATCACGGCAACAAGTGATCAAGGAATACCTCGGGAAGAAAACGGAGAATGGCTGGAGTTCAACATTCAATTTGGGAACACCCCACCTTCTCAGTACCCCAGGCATAAAAACATGGAAAACAGCGGAAGCAACAATGAGGATAACGTGAGACCACTCAACTTTTCTGGACTTTTTAGACAACAGAACCAAAGTATGGCAACCCATACTAGCACACCACACGCCGAAGATTCACTACCAACAAATGGCATCAGCAAACAAGAATGCGCCAGCGTAAAATAGTTTTGTGAACCAATACTTGACTTTGAACCGGAATCCGAAGGTGGATACGTGAGCCATAGGGCTAATGCTACCACTGTTAACTCCGACGACAATGCCGTGTTCCACCGAAACCACCATGCGGATGCTCTACATGACTGTTCGGGGAACCTGCACCCATCTGTTGCAGGTGAAGACTAATGTTGCAAGACCTAAGCTATGTAATACCAATATGTAACCTTATCTCACCACATGCCCCACACACAGATGAAGAATTGTTGTTAGCCTTGCATGGCCCATTTTTATAGCATGTAATTTACTCTTTGTGTTGGGGGGGAATAAAAAAAGGATTTGGTAGAGATAGATTTGAATGATGGCAATTTATGAATTTTCTGGCTTATATCTTGAATCACAGCTGACATTTCCCCTTTACCAAATCTGTTCTTGTAAGGTTAACAATTAGCTAATTAGTTATTGTTCGCGTGCCCCCGCTTCTTTAATTAATTAGCAACGATATTGGAAACATTTACAAAAACGGTATACTCATCTGGCACATTGTCCAAACCGAGATTGAGATTTAAGCCATTTTTACTTGCTCTTTCTCACACTAGAGGGCGCTGCCCTTAAGTGTCTCTCCTTACTGTTTTAAGAACGAAGCCCACAGCCTGTGCTGTAGGACATCATACTCGAGATTGTATGCATCCCAGGGATTCCCCTGCGGTATGCTGCAATTGCCGGGGTGAGCACCCTGCAAACTACAGGCTCTGCCCGGCGAATCTTGCAAACAGACCTTCCTTCAACCGTAAAAACACTGAGATCAAGCAACCTGCTGCCCCCCCCCCCCCCCCACTAAAAACAAGACTCTCGCGCCATCGGATTTCCCGGAGCTGCATCCTACTGGCAAAATCAACAACCCTAACTATGAGACCAACAATCTTCCCAATCAGCAAAAAACGAAATCCACTTATGCTAAAATAACTAAATCTTTACCCTTACAGGCTCCCCCCCTCCCTCCCACTCTGGAGGAGGACAGAGATAGAATCCAATCTGGAACTAATGACTTCATCACCCTTTTTAATGAAATCAAAAGCTTGCTTACAGACCTGAACATTGCTAACGTCATTTATTTTGTTAAACAATTGAAATCCATCATGTCCAAAAACATCGGGCCCTTGGACAAATTCTCCTTAATTCTCAACGACATTCACACCCTCTTCTAGCTTAACCCCGCCCTCCTCTGCTGACCTAGTCTGATTGGAGGTCCTGTAATCCTGAGATCTTTTTTTGCTTTCCCCCTTTTTTCTCCGACTCATGGTACTACCAACGTAAGCACTTGCCTCTAAGATCTTGCACTTGGACTTACCACATATAATGTAAAAATTCAGCTGCTACTTCATCCTGGAGATACAGGCTCTTTGCCTAGGCGCTCCGATAATCCACCCAGAGCTCGGCTATGCTGTAGGACTTGGGATCCCTTTCTTTCGCTGTTCCACTAGTGTCAGCTGCACCAAGCACTTGTCTCTGTGGGTTTCTCCGGCGTGGGAAGCTCCTGGACACCCCCAGTGTCGTTGATATCGGCGGCTATTACTGGGGCTCCCCAAACCGTGTATAACACGAAGACTCACTCCAAATCTTGATTGGAGTGAGTGCCCGTTAGGCTTTCTAGGTTTTCTTCTTCGTAATGTGTTCGATTGACTTTGATCGAAGCCCTTCTCGTCCTTTACTCCGTTTTTGCGGTTCTTCCCCGCCTTCCGCCCCTTTTTGCGTACTTCGCTTTTGCGCGGAGTTCTGCTCTCCCGCCCCTTTTCCTCTGGCCGATAGGTAGGCTCCTCCCCTTTTCGGGACTCTCACAGATTCGAGTCCGCGGAGGTAGCTTGTAAGTTGTCGCATAGATGGCGCTGCTCTTGTCTTCTGTGCCATTTTGCTGCTCGTCCCACGTGGTGATTTGAAGAATCCGGTGTAATCCTGCTAATTATATCAACTGATATTTGTTTAAAGACTTGATTACGGTCTGCCTGACACCTGCTTTGTGAAATACACCCTCATTTCAGTGAAGAAGACTATTTTTTATCTTTTACATCCCTCCTTGCAAGGTGATGC